>JABWTJ010000548.1:0-418995 GCA_016801875.1 Solanum sitiens | reverse complement strand
GGTAGAGGGGTAGGGTTGGGTAGGGTAGGGTGCCTCGGGGCACGGCGCCTCGAGGTCCCGGGGGGTAGAGGGGGTAGGATAGGGGGCCTCGGGGCACGGCGCCTCGAGGTCCCGGGGGGGTAGAGGAGCTAGGGTAGGGGACCTCGGGGCACGGCGCCTCGAGTTCCCGGGGGGTAGAGAGTAGGGTAGGGGCCTCTGGGCACGGCGCCTCGAGGTCCCGGGAAGTGGGAGGGTAGAGGGTAGGAGGCCTCGGGGCACGGAGCCTCGAGGTCCCGGGAAGTGGGAGGGTAGAGGGTAGGAGGCCTCGGGGCACGACGCCTCGAGGTCTCGGGAAGTGGGGGGTAGAGGGTAGGAGGCCTCGGGGCACGGCGCCTCGAGGTCCCGGGAAGTGGGGGGGTAGGGTTGGGGGGCCTCGGGGCACGGCTCCTCGAGGTCCGGGGGGTAGGGTAGGGGCCTCGGGGCACGGCGCCTCGAGGTCCGTGGGGGTAGGGGAGGGGGCCTCGGGGCACGGCGCCTCGAGGTCTGTGGGGGTAGGGGAGGGGGCCTCGGGGCACGGCGCCTCGAGGTCCGGGGGGGGTAGGGTAGGGGGCCTCGGGGCACGGCGCCTCGAGGTCCGGGGGGGTAGGGTAGGGGGCCTCGGGGCACGGCGTCTCGAGGGGGTCCGTCGCCTATTCTTTAAAGTTGCTTATTTTTACTACAAATCGATAAAAGTAAAATTATAAATTCTATCTCCGCGTAGATATCAAAAAAGTAATCATTTAGAGGCGATTATTTTTTAAAGTTGCTTATTTTTTTATCTACGTGGTAAACTCAATATATTCGATTTGACATTCTTTTTTTCCTTCTAATTTTACCTTATATAGTCACAAACCGATAAAAGTAAAACTATAAATCCTATCTCAGTGTGTGACATTTTATCGCTAAGATATCATGATTTAATTTTTGTTTGAAGTTCAAAAATATATAAATACTAACGACATTTGCCTCGAATATCTTTTAGTGATTACTAGATCTATGTGGTAAATTCAATTTCTTTATCTGATTTGAATTTTTTTTTCCTATAAAAGTAAAATTATAAATCATATCTCAGTTTGTGGAATTTAATCGGGTAGATTTCGAAAAAATAATCAAATTGATAAAAAAATCACCTCGGTCGGACATTCGAGGTATGATTTATGTACGTTTAAATACTAACGACATTTGCCTTGAATATCTTTTAGAGGTTACTAGATCTGCGTGGTAAATTCAATTTCTTTATCAGATTTGACTTTCTTTTTTTCCTTATAAAAGTAAAATTATAAATCCTATCTCAGTTTGTTGAATTTTATCGGGTAGATTTCGAAAATTAACCAAATTGGAAAAAATCACCTCGATCGGACATCCGAGGTATGATTTATGTACGTTTAAAGTTCACTAATTTACATCTACTCCTTTTACGTTACATTTGATGAAACTTCAAATGACTGTAATTTTTGCCTCAAATATCTTTTAGATGCGATTATCTTTTTTTAAAGTTGCTTATTTTTTTGAGATCTACGTGGTAAACTCAATACCTTTATTCGATTTAACTTTTTTTTTTCTTATAATTTTAAATTCTTATATATAGTCACAAACTGATAAAAGTAAACCTAAAAATTTTATCTCAGTGTGTGGGGTTTTATCAAAAAAATAACCAAATTGGAAAAAAAATCACTTCGATCAGACATCCGAGGAATTATTTATATCCGTTTGAAGTTCAATAATTTACAACTTCTCATTTTACGTTATATTTGGTGAAACTTCAAATGACCGTTTATTTTGCCTCAAGTATCTTTTAGAGGCGACTCTTTTTTTAAAGCTGCTTATTTTTTCGAGATCTACATGGTAAACTCAGTTTTTTTATCCGATTTGACTCTTTATTTTCTTATAATTTTACCTTATATATAGTCACTAACCGATAAAAGTAAAATTATAAATCATATCTCAGTGTGTGACGTTTTATCGTGTAGATATAAAAAAAATAACCAGATTGAAAAAAAATCTCCTCGATCGGACATTCGAGGAATGATTTATGTCCGTTTGAAAATAAAAAATTTACAACTAACTCCTTTTACGATAAATTTGGTGAAATTTCAAATGACCATAACTTTTGCCTCGAATATCTTTTTGAGGCGATTTTTATTTTAAAGTTGCTTATATTTTTTCAAGATCTATGTGGCAAACTCAATTCCTGTATCCGATTTGACTTTCTTTTTTTCCTATAATTTAACCTTATATATACTCACAAACCGATAAAAGTAAAACTATAAGTCCTATCTCAATGTGTGGTGTTTTTTCGCGTAGATATAAAAAAATCACCAGATTAAAAAAAAATCTCCTCGATCGGACATCCGAGGCATGATTTATGTCCGTTTGAAGTTTAAAAATTTACAACTACTCCTTTTACATGAAATTTGGTGAAACTTCAAATTACCGTAACTTTTGCCTCAATATCTTTTAGAGGAGATTCTTTTTTTAAAATTACTTATTTTTTTGAGATCTACGTGGTAAACTCAATTCCTTTATACGATTTGATTTTCTTTTTTTCCTTATAATATGTGGTATTTTTTCGCGTAGATATAAAAAAATAACTAGATTGAAAAAAAAAATCGCCTCGATCGGACATCCGAAACATGATTTATGTCCGTTTGAAGCTCAAAATAATACTCCTTTTACTTTACACTTTGTTAAACTTCAAATGACCGTAACTTTTGCCTCAAATATCTTTTAGAGGCGATTTTTTTTAAACTTGCTTATTTTTTCTAGATCTACGTGGTAAATTCACTTTATTTATCCGATTTGACTTTCTTTTTGTCCCTATAATTTCAACTTATATAGTCACAAACCGATAAAAATAAAACTATAAATCTTATCTCATTGTGTGATATTTTATCGCGTAAGTATTGGAAAAATAACCAGATTGAAAAAAAATCGCATCGATCGGACATCCGAGGCATGATTTATATCCGTTTGAAGTTCAATAATTTACAACTACTTCTTTTACGTTACATTTGGTGAAACCTTAAATGACCGTAACTTTTGCCTCGGAAATCTTTTACTGACGATTCTTTTTTTAAAGTTGCTTATTTATTCGAAATCTACGTGGTTAACTCAATTTCTTTATCCAATTTGACTATCTTTTTTCTCCAATAATTTTACCTTATTAAATATAGTCACAAATCGATAAAACTAAACTATAAATTCTATCTTAGTGTGTGGCATTTTATCGCGTAAATATCGAAAAAATAACTAGATTGAAAAAAAATTGCCTCGATCGGACATCCGAGGCCTTATTTATCTTAATTTGAAGTTCAATAATTTACAACTACTCCTTTTACGTTACATTTGATGAAAATTCAAATGACAGTAACTTTTGCCGCAAATATCTTTTAGAGGCGATTTTTTTTTAAAATTTGCTTATTTTTTAGAGATCTACGTGGTAAACTCAATTTCTTTATCCGATTTGACTTTTATTTTCCCTATAATTTTACCTTATATATAGTCACAATACGATAAAAGTAAAACTATAAATACTATCTCAGTGTTTGGCGTTTTATCGCATAGATATTGGGAAAAAAAATCAAATTGAAAAAAATATCACATCGATCGGACATCTGCGGCATGATTTATGTCCGTTTGAAGTTCAAAAATTTACAACTACTCCTTTTACGTTACATTTGGTTAAACTTCAAATGATCGTAACTTTTGCTTTGAATATCTTTTAGATGCGATTCTTATTTTGAACATGTTTATTTTTTTGAGATCTACGTGGTAAACTCAATTTCTTTATCCGATTTGACTTTCTTTTTTTCCTTATAATTTTACCTTATATAAAGTCACAAACCGATAAAAGTAAAACTATAAGTCTTATCTTAGTGTGTGACATTTTATCGCGTAGATATCAAAAACAATAACCGGATTGAAAAAAAAAACATCTCGACCGAACATTTCAGATATGATTTATGTCCGTTTAAAGTTCAAAAATTTACAACTACTCCTTTTACGATATATTTGGTGAAACTTCAAATGACCGTAACTTTTGCCTCTAATATCTTTTAACGGCGATTCTTTTATTAAAGCTGCTTATTTATTCGAGATCTACATGGTTAACTCAATTCCTTTATCCGATTAGACTATTTATGTCCGTTTGAAGTTCAAAAATTTACAACTTCTCATTTTACGTTATATTTGGTGAAACTTCAAATGACCGTAACTTTTGCCTCGAATATCTTTTAGAGGCAATTCTTTTTTTAAAGTTACTTATTTTTTTGATATCTACGTGGTAAACTCAATTTATTTATCCGATTTGATTTTCATTTTTTCCTTATTATTTTACCTTATATATAGTCACAAACCGATAAAAGTAAAACTGTAAGTCCTATGGCCGTCTGTGGTATTTTTTCACGGAGATCTCAAAAAAATAATCAGGTTGGAAAAAAATCATCTTGATCTGACATCGGAGGTGCGTTTTATGTCCGTTTGAAGTTTAAATTTTCACAAGTACCCCTTAAACGTTACATTTGTTGAAACTTCAAATGACCATAACTTTTTCCTCAAGTATATTTTGGAGGCGATTCTTTTTTTGAAGTTGCTTATTTCTTCGATACCTACACGGTAGACTCAATGCTTTGTCCGATTTGACTTTCATTTTTTCCTTATAATTTTGCCCTATATATGGTCAAAAACCGATAAACGTAAAACTATAAATCCTATGGTCGTCTGTGGTGTTTTTTTGCGTAGATCTAGAAAAAACAATCATATCAGAAAAAATTGCCTCGAGCGGAAATCAAAGGCGCGTTTTATGTCCGTTTGCAGTTCAAATTTTCACAATTACCACTTAAACGTTACATTTGTTGAAACTTCAAATGGCCGTAACTTTTTTCTCGAGTATCTTTTGGAGGCGATTCTTTTTTTCAAGTTGCTTATTTTTTTTAGATCTATGCGTAAGATTCAATCCCTTTGTCCGATTTTACTTTCTTTTTTTTCAATATAATTTTGCCCTATATATGGTCAAAAACCGATAAACGTAAAATTATAAGTCATATGGTCGTGTGTGGTGTTTTTTCGTGTATATATCACAGAAATTATCAGGTTGGAAAAAGAATCGCCTCGATCGGACATCGAAGTCGCGTTTTATGTCCGTTTAAATTCAAATTTTCATAAGTACCCTGTACCCCTTAAACGTTACATTTGTTGAAACTTCAAATGACCGTAACTTTTTCCTCGAGTTTCTTTTGGAGGCGATTCGTTTATTAAAGTTGCTTATTTTTTCGATAGCTACGTGGTAGACTCAATCCCTTTATTCGATTTGACTTTTTTTTCCTTATAATTTTGCCCTATATATGGTCAAAAACAAATAAACGTAAAACTATAAGTCCTATATCTGTGTGGTGTTTTTTCGCGTACATTTCAAAAAAATAATCAGGTTAGAAAAAAATTGCCTCGATCGAACATCGGAGGCGAGTTTTATGTCCGTTTGAAGTTCAAATTTTCACAAGTACCCATTAAATGTTACATTTGTTGAAACTTCAAATGGCCGTAACTTATTCCTCGAGTATCTTTTGGAGGCGATTCTTTTTTTAAAGTTCCTTATTTTTTTGAGATCTATACGGCAGATTCAATCTCTTTGTCCAATTTCATTTTTTTAAAAATAATTGTGCCCTATATGTGGTAAAAACCCGATAAACGTAAAACTATAAGTCGTATGGCCGTGTGTGGTGTTTTTTCGCGTGTATATCCCAGAAATAATCATGTTGGACAAAAATATTGCCTTGATATTACATCGGAGGCGCGCTTGATGTCCGTTTGAAGTTCAAATTTACACAAGTACCCCTTAAACGTTACATTTGCTGAAACTTCAAATGACCGTAACTTTTTGCTTGAGTATCTTTTGGAGGTGATTCTTTTTTAAAGTTGCTTATTTTTTTGAGATCTACGCGGTATACTCAATCCTTTATCTGATTTGACTTTCATTTTTTCCTTATAATTTTGCCCTATATATGGTCAAAAACCGATAAACGTAAAACTATAAGTCCTTTGGCTGTGTGTGGTATTTTTTCGCGTACATATCAAAACAATAATCATATTGGGAAAAAAATCGCCTCGATCGGACATCGGAGGTGCATTTTATGTCCGTTTGAAGTTCAAATTTACACAAGTATCCCTTAAACGTTACATTTGTTGAATCTTCAAATGACCGTAACTGTTTCCTCAACCATCATTTGGAGGTGATTCTTTTTTTAAAGTAGCTTATTTTTTCGAGATTTACGAGGTAGACTCATACACTTTATCCGATTTTACTTTCATTTTTTCCTAATAATTTTGCCCTATTTATGGTTAAAAAACCGATAAACGTAAAACTTTAAGTCTTATGGCCGTGTGTGGTGTTTTTCGCGTAGATTTTGAAAAATTAATGAGGTTGGAAAAAAAATCTCCTCGATCGGACATCGGAGGCACATTTTATATCCGTTTTAAAATCAAAGCTTCACAAGTACTCCTTAAACGTCACATTTGTTGAAACTTCAAATGGCCGTAACTTTTTCGTCGAGTATCTTTTGGAGGCGATTCGATTTTTAAAGTTGCTTATTTTTTGGAGATCCACGCGGTAGACTCAATCCCTTTGTTCGATTTGATTTTCTTTTTTTCCTTATAATTTTGCCCTATATATGATCAAAAACCGATAAACATAAAATTATAAGTCCTATGGCTATGTGTGGTTTTTTTTAGCGTATATATCAAAGAAATAATCAGATTGGAACAAATAATTGCCTCGATCTGACATCGGAGGCGCATTTGATGTCCGTTTTAAGTTCAAATTTCACAAGTACCCCTTAAACGTTACATTTGTTGAAACTTCAAATGGCCGTAACTTTTTCCTTGAGTATATTTTGGAAGCGATTCTTTTATTAAAGTTACTTATTTTTTTGAGACTACGCGGTAGACTCAATCCCTTTGTCCGATTTGACTTTCATTTTTTCCTTATAATTATGTCATATATATGGTCAAAAACCGATAAACGTAAAACTATATATCCTATGGCCGTGTGTGGTGTTTTTCGCATAGATCTCAAAAAATAATCAGGTTGAAAAAAAAATCGTCTCGATCGGGCATTTGAGGCGCGTTTATATCCGTTTGAAGTTCAAATTTTCACAAGTACCCCTTAGACGTCACATTTGTTGAAACTTCAAATGTTAGTAACTTTTTCCTCGAGTATATTTTGGAGGCGATTCTATTTTTAAAGTTGCTTATTTTTTTGATATCTACGCGGTAGACTCAATCACTTTGTCCGATTTGACTTTCTTTTTTTTCCTTATAATTTTGCCCTATATATGGTCCAAAACCGATAAACATAAATCTTTAAGTCATATGACCGTGTGTGGTGTTTTTCGCGTAGATCTCAAGAAAATAATCAGGCTAGAGAAAAAGGTCGCCTCGATCGGACATCGGAGTGACGTTTTATGTCCGTTTGAATTCAAAATTTTCACAAGTACCCCTTAAACGTTACATTTGTTGAAACTTCAAATGGCCATGACTTTTTCCTCGAGTATATTTTGGAGGCGATTCGTTTATTAAAGTTTCTTATTTTTTTGAGATCTACGCGGTAGACTCAATCCTTTTTCCGATTTGACTTTCATTTTTTCCTTATAATTTTGCCCTATATATGGTTAATAAACCCGATAAACGTAAAACTTTAAGTCCTATGACCGTGTGTGGTGTTTTACGCGTAGATATCGAAAAAAATAATTAGGTTAAAAAAAAATCACCTCGATCGTACATAGGAGTCATGTTTTATGTTCGTTTGAAGTTAAAATTTTCACAAGTACCCCTTTAAACGTTACATTTGTTGAAACTTCATATGGCCGTAACTTTTTCCTCGAGTATCTTTTGGAGGCGATTTTTTTTTTAAAGTTTCTTATTTTTTTGAGATCTACACGTTAGACTCGATCTCTTTTTCCAATTTAACTTTCATTTTTCCTTATAATTTGCCCTACATATGGTTAAAAAAACCGATAAACGTAAAACTTTAAGTCCTATGGCAGTGTGTATTGTTTTTTTGCATAGATATTGAAAAAATAATCAGGTTGGAATAAAAAATCGCCTCGATCGGACATCTGAGGCGCGTTTTATGTCCGATTGAAGTTCAAATTTTCACAAGTACCCCTTAAATGTTACATTTGTTGAAATTTCAAATGGCTGTAACTTTTTCCTCCAATATCTTTTGGAGGCGATTCTTTTATTAAAGTTGCTTATTTTTTCAAGATCTACGCGTTACACTTATTCATTTTATCTGATTTCTACTTTCATTTTTTTTATAATTTTGCCCTATATATGGTCAAAAACCGATAAACTTAAAACTACAAGTCCTATGGCCGTGTGTGGTATTTTTCGCGTAGATCTAGAAAAAGTAATTATATTTAGAAAAAAATTCACCTCGATCGGACATCGGAGGCGCGTTTTATGTCCTTTTGAACTTCAAATTTTCACAAGTACCCCTTAAACGTTACATTTGTTGAATCTTCAAATGACCGTAACTTTTTCCTCGACCATCATTTGGAGGTGATTCTTTTTTTAAAAGTAGCTTATTTTTTTGAGATTTATGAGGTAGACTCAATCACTTTGTACGATTTGACATTCATTTTTTCCTTATAATTTTGCCCTATATATTGTTAAAAAACCGATAAACGTAAAACTTTAAGTCTTATGGCCGTGTGTGGTGTTTTTCCGCGTAGATTTTGAAAAATAAATCAGGTTGGAAAAAAAATCTCCTCGATCAAACATCGGAGGCACATTTTATGTCCGTTTTAAGTTCAAAGTTTCATAAGTACCACTTAAACGTTACATTTGTTAAAAATTCAAATGACCGTAACTTTTTCCTCGAGTATCTTTTGAGGGCGATTCTTTTTTTAAAGTTGCTTATTTTTTGGAGATCTACGCGGTAGTCTCAATCCCTTTGTCCTATTTGATTTTCGTTTTTTCCTTATAATTTTGTCCTATATATGGTCAAAAACCGATTAACGTAAAACTATATGTCCTATGGCAGTGTGTGGCGCGTAAATCTTGAAAAAATAACAGGTTGGGAAAAAAAATCGCCTCGATCGGACATCGGAGGCGCATTTTTGTCCGTTTGAATTTCAAATTTTCACAAGTACTCCTTAAACGTTATATTTGTTGAAACTTCGAACGACTGTAACTTTTTCCTCGAGTATCTTCTGGAGGTGATTCTTTTATTAAAGTTGCTTATTTTTTTGATATATACGCGGTAAACTCAATACCTTTTTCCGATTTGACTTTTATTTTTCCTTATAATTTTACCCTACATATGGTTAAAAAAATCGACAAACGTAAAAATTTAAGTCCTATGGCAGTGTGTGGCATTTTTTCGCGTAGATGTCAAAAAAATAATCAGGTTGGAAAAAATATCGCCTCGATCGGACATCGGAGTCACGTTTTATGTCCGTTTGAATTTTAAATTTTCACAAGTACCCCTTAAACCTTAAATTTGTTGAAACTTCAAATGGCCGTAACTTTTTCCTCGAGTATCTTTTCGAGACGATTCTTTTATTGAAGTTACTTATTTTTTTGAGATCTACGCGGTAGACTCAATCCCTTTGTCCGATTTGACTTTACTTTTTTCTTTATAATTTTGCCCTATATATGGTTTAAAAAAACGATAAACGTAAAACTTCGAGTCCTATGGCAGTGTGTAGTGTTTTTTCGCGTAGATCTTGAAGAAATAATAAGGTTGGAAAATAAATTACCTCGATCAGACATCGGAGGCACGTTTTATATCCGTTTGAAGTTCAAATTTTCACAATACCCCTTAAACGTCACATTAGTTGAAACTTCAAATGTCCGTAACTTTTTCCTCGAGTATCTTTTGTAGGCGATTCTTTTTTTAATGTTGCTTATTTTTTTGAGATCTACGCGGTAGACTCAATCCCTTTGTCCTATCTGACTTTCATTTTTTCCTTATATTATTCCCCTATATATGGTCAAAAACTGATAAACGTAAAACTTTAAGTTCTATGGAAGTGTGCGGTGTTTTTCGCGTAGATACCAGAAAAACAATCAGGTTGGAAAAAAAATTTATCTCGATCGAACATCGGAGTCGCATTTTATGTCCGTTTGAAGTTCAAATTTTCACAAGTACCCCTTAGACATTACATTTGTTGAAACTTCAAATGGCCGTAACTTTTTCGTCGAGTATCTTTTCAAGGCGATTCTTTTTGTTTCTTATTTTTTCGATTTCTTAGCGGTAGACTCAATCCCTTTATCCAATTTGACTTTCTTTTTTTCCTTATAATTTTGCCCTATATATGGTCAAAACTCGATAAACGTAAAACTATAAGTCCTATAGCCGTATGTGGTATTTTTTCGCGTAGATCTCAAAAAAATAATCAGGTTGGAAAAACAAATTGCCTCGATCGGACATCAGAGGCGCATTTTATGTCCGTTTGAATTTCAAATTTTCACAAGTACCCCTTAAACGTTACATTTGTTAAAACTTCAAATGGCCGTAACTTTTTCCTCGAATATCTTTTGGAGGCAATTCTTTTATTAAAGTTACTTATTTTTTTGATATCTACGCGGTAGACTCAATCCTTTTGTCCAATTTGACTTTTATTTTTTCCTCATAATTTTGCCCTATATATGGTCAAAAACCGATAAACGTAAAACTATAAATCCTATGGCCGTGTGTGGTGTTTTTTCGCGTAGATCTCAAAAAAATAATCAGGTTTGAAAAAAAATCGCCTCGATCGGACATTAGAGGCGCGTTTTATATCCTTTTGAAGTTCAATTTTCACAAGTACCCCTTAAACGTCACATTTGTTGAAACTTCAAATGGCCATAACTTATTCCTCGAGTATCTTTTGGAGGTGATTCTTTTCGTAAAGTTTCTTATTATTTTGAGATCTATGCGGTAGAATCAATCCCTTTGTCCGATTTGAATTTTATTTTTTCCTTATAATTTTGCCCTATATATGGTTAAAAAACCCGATAAACGTAAAATTTTAAGTTGTATGACCGTGTGTGGTGTTTTTCGCGTAGATCTCAAAAAAATAATCAGGTTGGAAAAAAAAAATTGCCTCGATCGGATATCGGAGTCGCGTTTTATATCCGTTTGAAGTTCAAATTTTCATAAGTACCCCTTAAACGGTACATTTGTTGAAACTTCAAATAACCGTAACTTTTTCCTCGAGTATCTTTTGGAGGCGATTCTTTTTTTAAAGTTATTTTTTTTAGATCTACGCGTTATACTCAATCTCTTTGTCTGATTTAACTTCCGTTTTTTCCTTATAATTTTGCCCTATATATGGTCAAAAACCGATAAACGTAAAACTTTAAGTCCTATGTAAGTGTGTGATGTTTTTCACGTAGATATCGGAAAAATAATCATGTTTGTAAAAAAATTGCCTCGATCGTACATCGGAGTCACGTTTTATGTCCGTTTGAAGTTCAAATTATCACAAGTACCCCTTAAACGTTACATTTGTTGAAACTTCAAATGACCGTAACTTTTTCCTCGAGTATCTTTTTGAGGCGATTCTTTTTTTAAAGTTGCTTATTTTTTTGAGATTTACGCGGTAGACTGAATCCTTTGTCCGATTCGAATTTAATTTTTTCCTTATAATTTTTCCCTGTATATGGTTAAAAACCGATAAATAAAAAAGTATAAGTCATATGGTCGTGTGTGGTAATTTTTCACGTAGATCTAGAAAAAATAATCATATTAAAAAAATAAATCGCCTCAATCGGACATCGGAGGCACGTTTTATGTCCATTTTAACTTCAAATTTTCACAAGTATCCCTTAAACGTTACATTTGTTGAAACTTCAAATGGCCGTAACTTTTTCCTCGAGTATCTTTTGGAGGCAATTCTTTTATTAGAGATACTTATTTTTTTGAGATCTAAGCGGTAGACTCATTCCCTTTGTCCAATTTGACTTTTATTTTTTCCTTATAATTTTGCCCTATATATGGTCAAAAACCGATAAACGTAAAACTATAAATCCTATGGCCGTGTGTGGTGTTTTTTCGCGTAGATCTCAAAAAAATAATCAGGTTTGAAAAAAAATCATCTCGATCGGACATTAGAGGAGCGTTTTATATCCTTTTGAAGTTCAATTTTCTCAAGTACCCCTTAAACGTTACATTTGTTGAAACTTCAAATGTCCGTAACTTTTTCCTCGAGTATCTTTTGGAGGCAATTTGTTTTTTAAAGTTGCTTATTTTTTTGAGATCTATGAGGTAGACTCAATTTCTTTTTCCGATTTGACTTTCATTTTTTCCTTATCATTTTGCTCTATATATATGGTCAAAAACCGATAAACGTAAAACTATAAGTCCTATGGCCGTGTGTGGTGGTTTTTCACGTATATCTAAAAAAAATAATCAGGTTGGAAAATAAATTGCCTCGATCTGACATCGGAGGCACGTTTTATATCCTTTTGAAGTTTAAATTTTCACAAATACCCCTTAAACGTCACGTTTGTTAAAATTTCAAATGGCCACAATTTTTTTCTCGAGTATCTTTTGGAGGCGATTCTTTTATTAGGTTGCTTATTTTTTTGAGATCTACGTGGTAGACTAAATCCCTTTATCCGATTTGACTTCCATTTTTTCCTTATAATTTTCCCTATATATGGTCAAAAATCGATAAACGTAAAACTATAAGTCCTATAGCCGTGTGTGGTATTTTTTGGCGTAGATCTAGAAAAAATAATCATATTGGGGAAAAAATCGCCTTGATCGTACATTGGAGACGCATTTATGTCCATTTGAAATTCAAATTTTGACAAGTACCCCTTAAACCTTACATTTGTTGAAACTTCAAATGGCCGTTACTTTGTTCCTCGAGTATATTTTGGAGGCGATTCTTTTTTTGAAGTTGCTTATTTTTTTTATACCTACGCGGTAGATTCAATCCTTTGTCCGATTTGACTTTCATTTTTTCCTTATAATTTTGCCCTATATATGATCAAAAACCGATAAACATAAAACTATAAATTCTATGGTCGTGTATGGTCTTTTTTCGCATAGATATAGAAAAAATAATCATACACCTCGATCGGACATCGGAGGCGCGTTTATGTCCATTTGAAATTCAAATTTTCACAAGTACCCTTTAAACGTTACATTTGTTGAAACTTCAAATGGACGTTACTTTTTCCTCGAGTATCTTTTGGAGGCGATTATTTTTTAAAAGTTGCTTATTTGTTTCAGATCTACACATTAGACTCAATTCCTTTGTCCGATTTGACTTTCATATTTTCCTTATAATTTTGCCCTATATATGGTTAAAAAAAACAATAAACGTAAAACTTTAAGTCCTATGGCCGTGGGTGATATTTTTTCGCGTAGATCTCAAATAAATAATTAGTTTGGAAAAAAAAATCGCCTCGATCGGACATCGGAGTCGCGTTTTATGTCCGTTTAAAGTTCAAATTATCACAAGTACCCCTTAAACGTTACAATAGTTGAAACTTCAAATTGCCGTAACTTTTTCCTCGAGTATCTTTTGGAGGCAATTCTTTTTTTAAAGTTGCTTATTTATTTGAGATCTAAGCGTTAGACTCAATTACTTTGTCCGATTTGACTTTTTGTTTTTGTAATAATTTTGCCCTATATATGGTCAAAAACCGATAAACGTAAAAACTATATGTCCTATGACCGTGTGTGATGTTTTTTGGCGTAGATCTTGAAAAATAATCAGGTTGGATAAAAAAATCGCCTCGATCGGACATCGGAGGCGCATTTATGTCCGTTTTAAATTCAAATTTTCACAAGTACCCCCTTAAACGTTACATTTGTTGAAACTTCAAATTACCGTAACTTTTCCCCAGAGTATCTTTTGGAGGCGATTCTTTTTTCAAAGTTGATCATTTTATCGAGATCTACGCGTTAGATGCAATCTCTTTTTCCGATTTGACTTTCATTTTTTCCTTATAATTTTGCCCTATATATGGTCAAAAACTGATAAACGTAAAACTATAAATCCTAGGGCCATGTGTGGTGTTTTTTAGTGTAGATCTCAAAAAAATAATCAGGTTGAAAAACAATTTGCCTCTATCGGACATCGAAGTCGCGTTTTATGTCCGTTTGAATTTCAAATTTTCACAAAACGTACATTTGTTGAAACTTCAAATGGCCGTAACTTTTTCCTCGAGTATCTTTTGGAGGCGATTCTTTTATTAAAGTTGCTTATTTTTTTGATCTACGCATTAGACTCAATTCCTTTGTCCGGTTTGATTTTCATTTTTTTCTTATAATTTTGCCCTTTATAAGGTTAAAAAAACCGATAAACGTAAAACTTTAAGTCCAATGGCCGTGTGTGGTGTTTTTTGCGTAGATCTCGAAAAATAATCAGGTTGAAAAAAAAATCGCCTCGATCGGACATCGGAGTCGCGTTTTATGTACGTTTGAAGTTCAAGTTTTCACAAGTAGACGTTACATTTGTTCAAACTTCAAATGACCGTAACTTTTTCTTCGAGAATCTTTTGGAGGCGATTCTTTTTTTAAAGTTGTTTATTTTTTTGATATCTACGTATTAGACACAATCCCTTTGTCCGATATGACTTTCATTTTTTCCTTATACATTTGCCCTATATATGGTCAAAAACCGATAAACGTAAAATTATAAATCCTATGGCCATGTGTGGTGTTTTTAGCGTAGATCTCAAAAAAATAATCAGGTTGAAAAAAAGAATCGCCTCTATTGGACATCGGAGTCGCGTTTATGTCCGTTTTAAATTCAAATTTTCACAAGTACCCCTAAAACGTTACATTTGTTGAAACTTCAAATGACCGTAACTTTTTCCTCGAATATATTTTCGAGGCGATTCCTTTTTAGAAGTTTTTTTTTGAGATCTACGCGTTAGACGCAATCCCATTGTCCGATTTGACTTTCATTTTTTCCTTATAAATTTGCCCTATATATGGTCAAAAAACGATAAACGTAAAACTATAAATCCTAGGGCCATTTGTGGTGTTTTTTAGTGTAGATCTCAAAACAATAATCAGGTTGAAAAAAAAAATCGCCTCTATCGGACATCGGAGTCGCGTATTATGTCCGTATGAATTTCAAATTTTCACAAGTACCCCTTAAACGTTACATTTGTTGAAACTTCAAATGACCGTAACTTTTTCCTAGAGTATCTTTTGGAGACGATTCTTTTATTAAAGTTACTTATTTTTTTGAGATCTACGCGGTAGACACAATCGCATTGTCCGATTTGTTTTTCATTTTTTCCTTATAATTTTGCCCTATATATGGTCAAAAACTGATAAACATAAAATTATAAATCCTATGGCCGTGTGTGGTATTTTTTCGCGTAGATCTAGAAAAAATAATCAGGTTGGAAAAATAATCACCTAGATCGGACATTAGAGGCGTGTTTTATATCCGTTTGAAGTTCAATTTTCACAAGTACCCCTTAAACGTCAAATTTGTTGAAACTTCAAATGGCTGTTACTTTTTCCTCGAGTATCTTTCTGAGGCGATTCTTTATTTAAAGTTGCTTATTTTTTTGAGATCTACGCGGTAGACTCAATCCCTTTGTCCGATTTGTTTTTCATTTTTTCCTTACAATTTTGCCCAATTTATGGTCAAAAACCGATAAACATAAAACTATAAATCCAATGTCCGTGTGTGGTATTTTTTCGCGTAGATATCGAAAAAATAATCAGGTTGGAAAAAATATCGCCTCGATCGGACATTAGAGGCGCATTTTATATCCTTTTGAAGTTCAATTTTCACAAGTACCCCTTAAACGTCACATTTGTTGAAACTTCAAATGGCTGTATCTTATTCCTAGAATATCTTTTGGAGGCGATTCTTTTGTTAAATTTTCTTATTAATTTGAGATCTACGCGATAGAATCAATCCCTTTGTCCGATTTGAATGTCATTTTTTCCTTATAATTTTGCCCTATATATGGTCAAAAACCGATAAACGTAAAACTATAAGTCCTATGGACTT
Source organism: Solanum sitiens (assembly GCA_016801875.1). Taxonomy (NCBI): domain Eukaryota; kingdom Viridiplantae; phylum Streptophyta; class Magnoliopsida; order Solanales; family Solanaceae; genus Solanum; species Solanum sitiens. The sequence continues at coordinate 402,997 of JABWTJ010000548.1, read as the reverse complement.
GTGTGGTGGTTTTTCGCGTTTATATCAAAAAAATAATGAGGTTGACAAAAAAAATCGCCTCGATCTGACATCGGAGGTGCGTTTTATATCTGTTTGAAGTTCAAATTTTCACAAATACCCCTTAAACGTCACATTTGTTGAAACTTCAAATGGCCGCAACTTTTTCCTCGAGTATTTTGGAAACGATTCTTTTATTAAAGTTGCTTATTTTTTTGAGATCTACGCGGTAGACTAAATCCCTTTATCCGATTTGACTTTTATTTTTTCCTTATAATTTTCTCTATATATGGTCAAAAACCAATAAACGTAAAACTATAAGTCCTATGGCGGTGTGTAGTGTTTTTTGGCGTAGATCTAGAAAAAATAATCGTATTAAAAAATAAATAGCCTCGATCGGACATCGGAGGCACGTTTTATGTCCATTTGAAGTTCAAATTTTCACAAGTACCCCATAAACGTTGCATTTGTTGAAACTTCAAATGTCCGTAACTTGTTCTTCGAGTATCTTTTGGAGGCGATTCTTTTTTAAAGTTGCTTATTTTTTTGAGATCAACGCGGTTGATTCAATTCCTTTGTGTGATTTGACTTTCATTTTTTTCTTATCATTTTGACCTATATATGGTCAAAAACCGATAAACGTAAAACCATAAGTCCTATGGCCGTGTGTGGTGGTTTTTCGCGTATATCTCAAAAATATAATCAGGTTGGAAAAAAATTGCCTCAATCGTACATCAGAGTCGCGTTTTATGTCCGTTTGAAGTTCAAATTATCACAAGTACCCCTTAAACGTTACATTAGTTGAAACTTCAAATGGCCGTAAATTTTTCCTCGAGTATCTTTTGGAGGCGATTATTTTTTTAAAGTTGCTTGTTTTTTTGAGATCTAAGCGGTAGACTCAATCACTTTGTCCGATTTGACTTTCTTTGTTTCGTAATAATTTTGCCCTATATATGGTAAAAAACCGATAAACGTAAAAGTATATGTCCTATGACCGTGTGTGGTGTTTTTTGGCGTAGATCTTGAAAAAATAATCAGTTTGGGTAAAAAAATCGCCTCGATCGGACATCGGAGGCGCATTTTATGTCCGTTTTAAATTCAAATTTTCACAAGTACCCCTTAAACGTTACATTTGTTGAAACTTCAAATGACCGTAACTTTTTCCCCAAGTATCTTTTGGAGGCGATTATTTTTTAAAAGTTGTTCATTTTATTGAGATCTACGCGTTAGACGCAATCCATTTGTCCGATTTGACTTTCATTTTTTTCTTATATTATTTTCCTATCATAGGTCAAAAATCGATAAACGTAAAACTATAAATCCTAGGGCCATGTGTGGTGTTTTTTTAGTGTAGATCTCAAAAAAATAATCAGGTTGAAAAACAATTGCCTCTATCGGAAATTGGAGTCGCGTTTTATGTCCGTTTGAATTTCAAATTTTCACAAGTACCCCTTTAAACGTTACATTTGTTGAAACTTTAAATGGCCGTAACTTTTTCCTCAAGTATCTTTTGGAGGTGATTCCTTTTTTAAAGTTGCTTATTTTTTCAAGATTCACACGTTAGACTCACTCCTTTTGTCTAATTTTACTTTCATTTTTCCTTATAATTTTGCCCTATATATGGTCAAAAATCGATAAACATAAAACTCTAAGTCCTATGGCCGTGTGTGGTGTTTTTCGCGTAGATCAAGAAAAAATAATCATGTTGGAACAAAAATCGATCGATCGGACATCGGAGTCGCATTTTATGCCCTTCAACTTTGGGTGTGCACAAGTAGATACTTAAACTTGTATAAAGTTGAACAAATAGACACATATCCTACATGTCATCCTAGATGTCATTTTTTGTCCTACGTGGTGTCCTACGTGTATTGTACCATGTAGGAATCATGTGTTTATTTATTTAAAAGTTGGATAGTTAAAGTGTTTGTTTGTGCATTATGAAAGTTGGAGGTCAAAGTTAAAATTTGAAGCCAAGTTTAGGGTCCAATATATGTATTATGCCTTTGTTGAAACTTCAAATGGCCGTAACTTTTTCCTCGAGTATCTTTTGGAGGCGATTCTTTTTTTAGAGTTGCTTTTTTTTCGATATCTATGCGGTAGACTCAATCCCTTTATCCGATTTTACTTTCTTTTTTTCTTTATAATTTTGCCTTATATGTGGTTAAAAAAACCGATAAATGTAAAAATTTAAGTCCTATGGCCGTGTGTGGTGTTTTTTCGCGTAGATCTCAAAAAAAAATCAGTTTGGAAAAAAATCGCCTCGACGGACATCGAAGTCGCATTTTATGTCCGTTTGAAATTCAAATTTTCACAAGTACACCTTAAACATTACATTTGTTGAAACTTCAAATGACCGTAACTTTTTCCTCGAGTATCTATTGGAGGCGATACGTTTATTAAGATGCTTAATTTTTTGAGATCTACGAGGTAAACTCCATCCCTTTATCCGATTTGACTTTCTTTTTTTTCTTAGAATTTCGCCCTATATATGGTCAAAAACCGATAAACATAAAACTATAAGTCCTATAGATGTGTGTGGTGTTTTTTCGAGTAGGTCTCAAAAAAATAACCAGGTTGGAAAAAAAATCGCATCGATCAAACATCGGAGGCGCATTTTATGTCCGTTTTAAGTTCAAATTTTCACAAGTACCCCTTAAACGTCACATTTGTTGACACTTCAAATGACCGTAACTTTTTCGTCGAGTATATTTTGGAGGCGATTCTTTTTTTAAAGTTGCTTATTTTTTTGAGACCTAAGCGGTAGAATCAATCCTTTGTCCGATTTGACTTTCATTTTTTCCTTATAATTTTGCCCTATATATGGTAAAAACCGATAAACGTAAAACTATAAATCCTATGGTCGTGTGTGGAATTTTTTCGCGTAGATGTAGAAAAAATAATTATATCGGAAAAAAAATTGCCTCGAGTAGACATCGGAGGCGCGTTTTATGTCCGTTTGAAGTTCAAATGTTCACAAGTACCCCTTAAACGTTACATTTGTTGAAACTTCAAATGGCTGTAACTTCTTCCTCGAGTATATTTTGGAGGCGATTCCATTTTTAAAGTTGCTTATTTTTTTTATATCTACGCGGTAGATTCAATCTCTTTGTCCTATTTGACTTTTATTTTTTCCTTAAAATTTTGCCCTATATATGGTCAAACACCGATAAACATAAAATTATAAGTCCTATGATCGTGTGTGGTGTTATTTCGAGTAGATCTAGAAAAAATAATCATATTGGAAAAAACGATTGCCTTGATCGGACATCGGAGGCGCATTTTATATTCGTTTGAAGTTCAAATGTTCACAAGTATCCCTTAAACGTGTTCGTAACTTTTTCCTCGAGTATCTTTTGAGGCGATTATTTTTTCAGTTGCTTATTTTTTCGAGATCTACGTAGTAGTCCCTTTATCCGATTCACTTTCATTTTTTCCTAATAATTTTGCCCTATATATGGTCAAAAATCGATAAACGTAAAACTATAAGTCCTATGGCCGAGTGTTGTGTTTTTTCGCGTAGATCTTGAAACAATAATCATAATAGGAAAAAAAATCGTCTCGATCGGACATCGGAGGCGCGTTTTATGTCCGTTTGAAGTTCAGATTTTTACAAGCATCCCTTAAACATTACATTTGTTGAAACTTCAAATTGCCGTAACTTTTTCCTCGAGTATCTTTTGGAGGCGATTCTTTTTTTAAAGTTGCTTATTTTTTTGAGATCTCCGCGTAAGACTCAATCCTTTTATCCGATTTGACTTTCTTTTTTTCCTAATAATTTTGCCCTATATACGGTCAAAAACCGATAAACGTAAAACTATAAGTCCTATAGCCGTGTGTGGTATTTTTTTGCGTACATCTCAAAAAAATAATCAGGTTGGAAAAAAATCGCCTCGATCGGACAACGGAGGCGCATATTATGTCCATTTTAAGTTCAAATTTTCACAAGTACCCCTTAAACGTTACATTTGTTGAAACTTCAAATGACTGTAACTTTTTCCTCGAGTATCTTTTAGAGGCGATTCTTTTATTAAAGTTGCTTATTTTTTTGAGATCTAAGCGGTAGAATCAATCCTTTACCGATTTGACTTTCACTTTTTACTTATAATTTTGCCCTATATATGGTCAAAAACCAATAAACGTAAAACTATAAGTCCTATGGTCGTGTGTGGTATTTTTTTCCGTAAATCTAGAAAGAATAATCATATTGGGAAAAAAATTGCCTCGATCGGACATCGTAGGCGCGTTTTAGGTCCGTTTGAAGTTCAAATTTTCACAAGTATCCCTTAAATGTTTCATTTGTTGAAACTTCAAATGGCCGTAACTTTGTCCTCGAATATCTTTTGGAGGCGATTCTTTTGTAAAAGTTACTTATTTTTTTGATATCTACGCGTTAGAATCAATCCCTTTGTCCGATTTGACGTTCATTTTTTCTTTGTAATTTTGCCCTATATATGGTCAAAAATCGATAAACGTAAAACTATAAGTCCTATGGTCGTGGGTGGTGTTTTTTCGCGTAGATCTTGAAAAAAAATCATATTGGAAAAAAAGATCGCCTCGATCGAACATCCAAGACGTGTTTTATGTCCGTTCGAAGTTCAAATTTTCACAGGTACCCCTTAAACGTCACATTTGTTGAAACTTCAAATCTTCGTAACTTTTTTCTCGAGTTTCTTTTGAGGAGATTATTTTTTTTAAGTTGCTTATTTTTTTGATATCTACGCGGTATATTCAATCTCTTTGTCCTATTTGACTTTCATTTTTTCCTAATAATTTTGCACTATATATGGTCAAAAACCGATAAACGCAAAACTATAAGTCCTATGGCCGAGTGTTGTGTTTTTTCGCGTAGATCTTGAAACAATAATCATTTTAGGAAAAAAAATCGTCTCGATCGGACATCGGAGGCGCGTTTTATGTACGTTTGAAGTTCAAATTTTTACAAGCATCCCTTAAACATTACATTTGTTGAAACTTCAAATGGCCGTAACTTTTTCCTCGAGTATCTTTTGGAGGCGATTCTATTTTTAAAGTTGCTTATTTTTTTGAGATCTACGCGTCAGACTCAATCCTTTTATCCGATTTGACTTTCTTTTTTTCCTTATAATTTTGCCCTATATACGATCAAAAACCGATAAACGTAAAACTATAAGTCCTATAGCCGTGTCTGGTATTTTTTTGCGTACATCTCAAAAAAATAATCAGGTTGGAAAAAAAATCACCTCGATCGGACAACGGAGGCGCATATTATGTCCATTTTAAGTTCAAATTTTCACAAGTACCCCTTAAACGTTACATTTGTTGAAACTTCAAATGAATGTAACTTTTTCCTCGAGTATCTTTTAGAGGCGATTCTTTTATTAAAGTTGCTTATTTTTTCGAGATCTAAGCGGTAGACTCAATCCTTTACCGATTTGACTTTCACTTTTTACTTATAATTTTGCCCTATATATGGTCAAAAACCGATAAACTTAAAACTATAAGTCCTATGGTCGTGTGTGGTATTTTTTTGCGTAAATATAGAAAGAATAATCATATTGGAAAATAAATTGCCTCGATCGGACATTGTAGGTGCGTTTTATGTCCGTTTGAAGTTCAAATTTTCACAAGTATCCCTTAAATGTTTCATTTGTTGAAACTTCAAATGGCCGTAACTTTGTCCTCGAGTATCTTTTGGAGGCGATTCCTTTGTAAAAGTTACTTATTTTTTTGATATCTACGCGTTAGACTCAATTCCTTTGTCCGATTTGACGTTCATTTTTTCTTTGTAATTTTGCCCTATATATGGTCAAAAACCGATAAACGTAAAACTATAAGTACTATAGTCGTGGGTGGTGTTTTTTCGCGTATATCTTGAAAAAAAATCATATTGGAAAAAAAGATCGCCTCGATCGAACATCCAAGACGTGTTTTATGTCCGTTCGAAGTTCAAATTTTCACAGGTACCCCTTAAACGTCACATTTGTTGAAACTTCAAATCTTCGTAACTTTTTCTCGAGTTTCTTTTGAGGAGATTATTTTTTTTAAGTTGCTTATTTTTTCGATATCTACGCGGTATATTCAATCTCTTTGTCCTATTTGACTTTCATTTTTTCCTAATAATTTTGCCCTATATATGGTCAAAAACCGATAAACGTAAAACTATAAGTCCTATGGCCGAGTTTTGTGTTTTTTCGCGTAGATCTTGAAACAATAATCATTTTAGGATAAAAAATCGTCTCGATCGGACATCGGAGGCGCGTTTTATGTCCGTTTGAAGTTCAAATTTTTACAAGCATCCCTTAAACATTACATTTGTTCAAACTTCAAATGGCCGTAACTTTTTCCTCGAGTATCTTTTGGAGGCGATTCTTTTTTTAAAGTTGCTTATTTTTTTGAGATCTACACGTAAGACTCAATCCTTTTATCCGATTTGACTTTCTTTTTTTCCTTATAATTTTGCCCTATATACGGTCAAAAACCGATAAACGTAAAACTATAAGTCCTATAGCCGTGTCTGGTATTTTTTTGCGTACATCTCAAAAAAATAATCAGGTTCGGAAAAAAATCGCCTAGATCGGACAACGGAGGCGCATATTGTCCATTTTAAGTTCAAATTTTCACAAGTACCCCTTAAACGTTACATTTGTTGAAACTTCAAATGACTGTAACTTTTTCTTCGAGTATCTTTTAGAGGCGATTCTTTTATTAAAGTTGCTTATATTTTCGAGATCTAAGCGGTAGATTCAATCCTTTACCGATTTGACTTTCACTTTTTACTTATAATTTTGCCCTATATATGGTCAAAAACCGATAAACGTAAAATTATAAGTCCTATGGTCGTGTGTGGTATTTTTTTGCGTAAATCTAGAAAGAATAATCATATTGGAAAATAAATTGCCTCGATCGGACATCGTAGGCGCGTTTTATGTCCGTTTGAAGTTCAAATTTTCACAAGTATCCCTTAAATGTTTCATTTGTTGAAACTTCAAATGGCCGTAACTTTGTCCTCGAGTATCTTTTGGAGGCGATTCTTTTGTAAACGTTACTTATTTTTTTGATATCTACGCGTTAGACTCAATCTCTTTGTCCGATTTAACGTTCATTTTTTCTTTGTAATTTTGCCCTATATATGGTCAAAAACGTAAAACTATAAGTCCTATGGTCGTGGGTGTTGTTTTTCGCGTAAATCTTGAAAAAAAATCATATTGGAAAAAAAGATCGCCTCGATCGAACATCGAAGACGTGTTTTATGTCCGTTCGAAGTTCAAATTTTCACAGGTACCCCTTAAACGTCACATTTGTTGAAACTTCAAATGTTCGTAACTTTTTTCTCGAGTTTCTTTTGAGGAGATTATTTTTTTTAAGTTGCTTATTTTTTTTGAGATCTACACGGTAAACTCAATCCCTTTGTTCGATTTGACTTTCTTTTTATCCTTATAATTTTGCCCTATATATGGTTAAAAAACCGATAAATGTATAAATTTAAGTCTTATGCCATGTGTGGTGTTTTTTCGCGTATATCTCAAAAAAATAATCAGGTTGGAATAAAAAATCACCTCAATCGGACATCGGAGTCGCGTTTTATGACCGTTTGAATTTCGATGTTTCACAAGTACCCCTTAAACGTTACATTTGTTGAAACTTCAAATGTCCGTAACTTTTTTCTCGAGAATCTTTTGGAGGCGATTCTTTTTTTAAAATTGCTTTTTTTTTTTGAGATCTTCGCGATAGACTCAATCCCTTTGTTTGATTTGACTTTAATTTTCCCTTATAAGTTTGCCCTATATATGGTTAAAAACTGATAAACGTAAAATTATAAATCCAATGGTCGTGTGTGGTATTTTTTGCGTAGATGTAGAAAAAATAATTATATCGGAAAACAAATCGCCTCGAGCAAACATCGGAGGCGCATTTTATGTCCGTTTGAAGTTCAAATTTTCACAAGTACCCCTTAAACGTTACATTTGTTGAAACTTCAAATGACTGTAACTTTTTCCTCGAGTATCTTTTAGAGGCGATTCTTTTATTAAAGTTGCTTATTTTTCGAGATCTAAGCGGTAGACTCAATCCTTTACCGATTTGACTTTCACTTTTTACTTATAATTTTGCCCTATATATGGTTAAAAACCGATAAACGTAAAACTACAAGTCCTATGGTCGTGCGTGGTATTTTTTTGCGTAAATCTAGAAAGAATAATCATATTGGAAAAAAAATTGCCTTGATCGAACATCGGAGACGCGTTTTATGTCCGTTCGAAGTTCAAATTTTCACAGGTACCCCTTAAACGTCACATTTGTTGAAACTTCAAATGTTCGTAACTTTTGCCTCGAGTTTCTTTTGAGGAGATTATTTTTTTTAAGTTGCTTATTTTTTTGAGATCTACACGGTAAACTCAATCCCTTTGTTCGATTTGACTTTCTTTTTTTCCTTATAATTTGCCCTATATATAGTTAAAAAACCGATATGTGTACAAATTTAAGTCCTATGCCGTGTGTGGTGTTTTTTTGCGTATATCTCAAAAAAATAATCAGGTTGGAATAAAAATTGCCTCAATCGGACATCGGAGTCGCGTTTTATGACCGTTTGAATTTCGATGTTTCACAAGTACCCCTTAAACGTTACATTTGTTGAAACTTCAAATGTCCGTAACTTTTTCCTCGAGAATCTTTTGGAGGCGATTCTTTTTTTAAAATTGCTTATTTTTTTTGAGATCTTCGCGATAGACTCAATCCCTTTGTCTGATTTGACTTTAATTTTTCCTTATAATTTTGCCCTATATATGGTTAAAAACCGATAAACGTAAAACTATAAATCCTATGGTCGTGTGTGGTATTTTTTCGTGTAGATGTAGAAAAAATAATTATATCGGAAAAAAAATCGCCTCGAGCAGACATCGGAGGCGCGTTTTATGTCCGTTTGAAGTTCAAATTTTCACAAGTACCCCTTAAACGTTACATTTGTTGAAACTTCAAATGGCTGTAACATTTTCCTCGAGTATCTTTTGGAGGCGATTCCATTTTTAAAGTTGCTTATTTTTTCGATATCTACGCGGTATATTCAATCTCTTTGTCCTATTTGACTTTCATTTTTTCCTTATAATTTTGGCCTATATATGGTCAAACACCGATAAACGTAAAATTATAAGTCCTATGGTCGTGTGTGGTATTTTTTCCCGTAGATCTAGAAAAAATAATCATATTAGAAAAAAAGATTGCCTCGATCGGACATCGTAGGCACATTTTATGTTCGTTTGAAGTTCAAATTTTCACAAGTATCCCTTAAACGTTTCATTTGTTGAAACTTCAAATGGCCGTAACTTTGTCCTCGAGTATCTTTTGGAGGCCATTCTTTTGTAAAAGTTACTTATTTTTTTGATATCTACGCGTTAGACTCAATCCCTTTGTCCGATTTGACGTTCATTTTTTCTTTGTAATTTTGCCCTATATATGGTCAAAAACCGATAAACGTAAAACTATAAGTCCTATGGTCGTGTGTGGTGTTTTTTCGCGTAGATCTTTATAAAAAATTATATTGGAAAAAAAGATCGCCTCGATCGAACATCGAAGACGTGTTTTATGTCCGTTCGAAGTTCAAATTTTCACAGGTACCCCTTAAACGTCACATTTGTTGAAACTTCAAATGTTCGTAACTTTTTTCTCGAGTTTCTTTTGAGGAGATTATTTTTTTTAAGTTGCTTATTTTTTTGAGATCTACACGGTAAACTCAATCCCTTTGTTCGATTTGACTTTCTTTTTTTCCTTATAATTTAGCCTTATATATGGTTAAAAAACCGATAAATTTATAAATTTAAGTCCTAAGCCGTGTGTGGTGTTTTTTCGCGTAAATCTCAAAAAAATAATAAGGTTGGAATAAAAAATCGCCTCAATCGGACATCGGAGTCGCGTTTTATGACCGTTTGAATTTCGATGTTTCACAAGTACCCCTTCAACGTTACATTTGTTGAAACTTCAAATGTCCGTAACTTTTTCCTCGAGAATATTTTGGAGGCGATTCTTTTTTTAAAATAGCTTTTTTTTTTTGAGATCTTCGCGATAGACTCAATCCCTTTGCCTAATTTGACTTTCATTTTTCCTTATAACTTTGCCCTATATATGGTTAAAAACTGATAAACGTAAAATAATAAATCCTATGGTCGTGTGTTGTATTTTTCGCGTAGATGTAGAAAAAATAATTATATCGGAAAAATAATCGCCTCGAGTAGACATCGGAGGCGCATTTTATGTCCGTTTGAAGTTCAAATTTTCACAAGTACCCCTTAAACGTTATATTTTTTGAAACTTCAAATGGCTGTAACTTTTTCCTCGAGCATCTTTTGAAGGCGATTCCATTTTTAAAGTTGCTTATTTTTTTGATATCTACGCGGTAGATCTCTTTGTCCTATTTGACTTTCATTTTTTGCTTATAATTTTGCCCTATATATGGTCAAACACCGATAAACGTAAAATTATAAGTCCTATGGTCGTGTGTGGTATTGTTTTGCGTAGATCTAGAAAAAATAATCATATTGGAAAAAAGATTGCCTCGATCGGACATCGGAGGCGCATTTTATGTTCGTTTGAAGTTCAAATTTTCACAAGTATCCCTTAAACGTGTTCGTAACTTTTTCCTCGAGTATCTTTTGAGGCGATTATTTTTTCAGTTGCTTATATTTTCGAGATCTACGTAGTAGACTCAATCCCTTTATCCGATTTGAGTTTCTTTTTTTCCTTATAATTTTGCCCTATATATGGTTAAAAAAATCGATAAGCGTAAAACTTTAAGTCATATGGCCGTGTGTGGTGTTTTTTCGCGTAGATCTTGAAAAAAAATAAGGTTGGTAAAAAAATCACTTCGATCGGACATCGTAGGCGCAATTTATGTCCGTTTGAAGTTCAAATTTTCACAAGTACCCCTTAAACGTTACATTTGTTGAAACTTCAAATGGTCGTAACTTTATCCTCGAGTATCTTTTTGAGGCGATTCTTTTATTAAAGTTGCTTATTTTTTTGAGATCTACGCGGTACATGAAATCCCTTTATCCGATTGGCTTTCATTTTTTCCTTATAATTTTGACCTATATATGGTCAAAAACTGATAAACATAAAACTAGAAGTCCTATGGCCGTGTGTTGTGTTTTTTCGCGTAGATCTTGAAAAAATAATCATTTTAGGGAAAACAATCGCCTCGATCGGACATCGGAGGCGCGATTTATGTCCATTTGAAGTTTAATTTTTACAAGTATCCCTTAAACATTACATTTGTTGAAACTTCAAATGGCCGTAACTTTTTCCTCGAGTATCTTTTGGAGGCGATTCTTTTTTAAAGTTGCTTATTTTGTTGAGATCTACGCGTAAGACTCAATCCCTTTATCAGATTTGATTTTCTTTTTTTCCTTATAATTTTGCCCTATATACGATCAAAACCGATAAACGTAAAACTATAAGTCCTATAGCCGTGTGTGGTATTTTTTTACGTACATCTCAAAAAAATAATCAGGTTGGAAAAAAAATCGCCTCAATCGGACAACGGAGGCGCATATTATGTCCATTTTAAGTTCAAATTTTCACAAGTACCCCTTAAACGTTACATTTGTTGAAACTTCAAATGACTGTAACTTTTTCCTCGAGTATCTTTTAGAGGCGATTCTTTTATTAAAGTTGCTTATTTTTTCGAGATCTAAGCGGTAGACTCAATCCTTTATCAATTTGACTTTCATTTTTTACTTATAATTTTGCCCTATATATGGAAAAAAACCGATAAACGTAAAACTATAAGTCCTATGGTCGTGTGTGGTATTTTTTCCCGTAGATCTAGAAAGAATAATCATATTGGAAAAAAAATTACCTCGATCGGACATCGTAGGCGTGTTTTATGTCCGTTTGAAGTTCAAATTTTCACAAGTATCCCTTAAACGTTTCATTTGTTGAAACTTCAAATGGCCGTAACTTTGTCCTCAAGTATCTTTTGGAGGCGATTCTTTTTTAAAAGTTACTTATTTTTTTGATATCTACGCGTTAGACTCAATCCCTTTGTCCGATTTGACGTTCATTTTTTCTTTGTAGTCTTGCCCTATATATGGTCAAAAATCGATAAACGTAAAATTATAAGTCCTATGGTCGTGTGTGGTATTTTTTCGCGTAGATCTCGAACAAAAAATCATATTGGAAAAAAAGATCGCCTCGAATCGGAGACGCGTTTTATGTCAGTTCGAAGTTCAAATTTTCATAGGTACCCCTTAAACGTCACATTTGTTGAAACTTCAAATGTTCGTAACTTTTTCCTCGAGTTTCTTTTGAGGAAATTATTTTTTTGAGTTTCTTATTTTTTCGAGATCTACATGGTAAACTCAATCCCTTTGTTCGATTTGACTTTCTTTTTTTCCTTATAATTTTGCCCTATATATGGTTAAAAAACCGATAAATGTATAAATTTAAGTCCCATGCCGTGTGTGGTGTTTTTTCGCGTATATCTCAAAAAAATAATCAGATTGGAAAAAAAAATCACCTCAATCGGACATCGAAGTCACGTTTTATGTCCGTTTGAATTTCGATGTTTCACAAGTACCCCTTGAACGTTACATTTGTTGAAACTTCAAATGTCCGTAACTTTTTTCTTGAGTATCTATTGGAGGCGATTCTTTTATTAAAGTTGCTTATTTTTTTGAGATCTACGTGGTAGACTCAATCCTTTGTACGATTTGACTTTCATTTTTTCCTTATAATTTAGCCCTATATATGGTAAAAACCGATAAACGTAAAGCTGTAAGTCCTATGGTCGTGTGTGTTGTTTTTTCGCGTAGATATAGAAAAATAATCGTATTGGGAAAAAAATCATCTCGATCGGACATCAGAGGCAGGTTTTATGTCCGTTTGAAGTTCAAATTATCACAAGTACCCCTTAAACGTTACATTTTTTGAAACATCAAATGGCTGTAATTTTTTCCTCGAGTATATTTTGGAGGCGACTCTTTTTTTAAAGTTGCTTATTTTTTTGAGATATACGCAGTAGACTCAATCTCTTTGTCCGATTTGACTTTCATTTTTTGCTTATAATTTTGCCCTATATATGGTCAAAAATCGATAAACGTAAAACTATATGTCCTATGACCGTGTGTAGTGTTCTTTTGCGTAGATCTTGAAAAAATAATCAGGTTGGTCAAAAAAATCGCCTCGATCGTACATCGGAGGCGCATCATATGTCCGTTTGAAGTTCAAATTTTTACAAATACCCCTTAAAAGTTACATTTGTTCAAACTTCAAATGACCATAACTTTTTCCTCGAGTATCTTTTGGTGGCGATTCTTTTTTTAAAGTTGCTTATTTATTTGATATCTACGCGTTAGACTCAATCCCTTTGTCCGATTTGATTTTCATTTTTTCCATATAATTTTGCCCTATATATGGTTAAAAAAACCGATAAACGTAAAATTTTAACTCCAATGGCCGTGTGTGGTGTTTTTAGCGTAGATCTCAAAAAAATAATCAGGTTGTAAAAAAAATTCACCTCGATCAGACATCGGAGGCGCATTTTTTATCCGTTTGAAGTTCAATTTTTCACAAGTACCCCTTAAACGTCACACTTGTTGAAACTTCAAATGTCCGTAACTTTTTCCTCGAGTATCTTTTAGAGGCTATTCTTTTTTTGAAGTTGCTTATTTTTTTGAGATATACGCATTATACTCAATCCCTTTGTCCGATTTAACTTTCATTTTTCCTTATAATTTTGCCCTACATATGGTCAAAAACCGATAAACGTAAAACGTTAAGTCCTATGGAAGTGTGTGGTGTTTTTCGCGTAGATGTCGAAAAAATAATTAGGTTGGAAAAAAAATTGCCTCGATTGGACATCGGAGTCGCGTTTTATGTCCGTTTGAAGTTCAAATTTTCACAAGTACCCCTTAAACGTTACATTTGTTGAAACTTCAAATGTCCGTAACTTTTTCCTCGAGAATCTTTTGGAGGCGATTCTTTTTTTAAAATTGCTTATTTTTTTGAGATCTTTGCGGTAGACTCAATCCCTTTATCCGATTTGACTTTCTTTTTTTCCTTATAATTTCGCCCTATATATGGTCAAAAATTAATAAACGTAAAACTATAAATTTTATAGCCATGTATGGTATTGTTTCGCGTAGATCTCAAAAACATAATCAGGTTGAAAAAAAATCGCCTCGATCGGACATCGGAGGCGCATTTTATGTCCATTTTAAATTCAAGTTTTCACAAGTACCCCATTAGATGTCATATTTGTTGAAACTTCAAATGGCCGTAACTTATTCCTCTAGTATATTTTTGGAGGCGATTCTTTTCTTAAAGTTTCTTATTATTTTGAGATCTACGCGGTAGAACCAATCCCTTCGTCCGATTTGAATTTCATGTTTTCCTTATAATTTTGCCCTATATATGGTAAAAAGGCGATAAACGTAAAACTATAAGTCGTATAGCTGTGTGTGCTATCTTTTCGCGTATATCTAAAAAAAGTAATCAGGTTTGAAAAAAAATTGCCTCGATCAGACATTGGAGGCGCGTTTTATGTCCGTTTGAAGTTCAATTTTCACAAGTATCCCTTAAACGTGTTCGTAACTTTTTCCTCGAGTATCTTTTGAGGCAATTCTTTTTTTAAAGTTGCTTATTTTTTTGAGATCTACGCGGTAGACTCAATCCTTTGTCCGATTTGACTTTCTTTTTTCCTTATAATTTCTCCCCATATATGGTCAAAAACCGATAAACGTAAAACTGTAAGTCCTATGGTCGTGTGTCGTATTTTTTCGCGTAAATCTAGAAAAAATAATCGTATTTGGAAAATAATCTCCTCGATCGGACATCAGAGGCGCGTTTAATGTCCGTTTGAAGTTCAAATTTTCACAAGTACCCCTTAAACTTCACATTTGTTGAAACTTCAAATGACCGTAACTTTTTCCTCGAGTATCTTTTGAGGCGATTCTTCTTTTAAAGTTGCTTATTTTTTTTAGGTCTACGCGGTAGAATCAATCCTTTGTATGATTTGACTTTCTTTTTTTTTCTTTATAATTTTTCCCTATATATGGTCAAAAACCAATAAATGTAAAACTATAAGTCCTATAGCCGTGTGTGGTGTTTTTTTGCGTAGATCTCAAACAAATAATCAGGTTGGAAAAAAAATCGCCTCGATCGGAAATCGGAGGCGCATAATATGTCCATTTTAAATTCAAATTTTCACAATTACCCCTTAAACGTTACATTTGTTGAAACTTCAAATGACTGTAACTTTTTCCTCGAGTATTTTTGGAGGAGATTCTTTTATTAAAGTTGCTTATTTTTAAGAGACCTAAGCGGTAGACTCAATCCTTTGTCCGATTTGACTTTTATTTTTTTCCTTATAATTTTGTCATATATATGGTCAAAAACCGATAAACGTAAAACTATAAATCCTATGGTCGTGTCTGGTGCTTTTTCGTGAAGATCTCAAAAAAATATTCAGGTTGAAATAAAAAATCACCTCGATCGAACATCAAAGTCGCGTTTTATGTCCGTTTGAATATCAAATTTCAGAAATACCCCTTTAATGTTACATTTATTGAAACTTCAAATGGCTGTAACATTTTCCTCGAGTATCTTTTGGAGGTGATTCTATTTTTAAAGTTGCTTATTTTTTTGAGATCTAAGCGGTAGACTCAATCCTTTGTCCGATTTGACTTTTATTTTTTCCTTATAATTTTGCCCTATATACGGAAAAAAAACGATAAACGTAAAACTATAAGTCCTATGGTCGTGTGTGGTATTTTTTCGCGTAGATCTAGAAAAAATAATCATATTGGGGAAAAAATTGCCTCAATCGGACATCGGAGGCGCGTTTTATGTCCGTTTGAAGTTCAAATTTTCACAAGTACCCCTTAAATGTCACATTTGTTTGAAACTTCAAATGTTCGTAACCTTTTCCTCCAGTATCTTTTGAGGTGATTATTTTTTTAAAGTTTCCTATTTTTTCGCTATCTACGCGGTAGACTCAATTCCATTGTCCGATTTGACTTTCTTTTTTTCCTTATAATTTTGCCCTATATATGGTCAAAAACTGATAAACGTAAAACTATAAGTCCTATGGCCGTGTGTTGTGTTTTTTCGCGTATATCTTGAAAAAATAATCATATTGGGAAAAGGCATCGCCTCAATCGGACATCGGAGGTGCGTTTTATGTCCGTTTGAAGTTTAAATTTTTACAAGTACCCCTTATTTAAACTTCAAATGGCCGTAACTTTTTCTTCGAGTATCTTTTGGAGGCGATTCTTTTTTTGAAGTTACATTTTTTTCGATATCTACGCGGTAGATTCAATCTCTTTGTCCTATTTGACTTTCATTTTTTCCTTGTAATTTTACCCTATATATGGTCAAAAACCGATAAACATAAAACTATAGATCCTATGGTCGTGTGTGGTATTTTTCAGCGTAGATCTCAAAAAAATAAACAGGTTGGAATAAAAAATTGCCTCGATCGGACATCAGAGTCGCGTTTTATGTCCGTTTGAGGTTCAAATTTTCACAAATACCCCTTAAATGTTACATTTATTGAAACTTCAAATTGCCGTAACTTTTTCCTCGAGTATCTTTTGGAGGCGATTCTCTTCTTAAAGTTGCTTATTTTTTTGAGATCTAAGCGGTAGACTCAATCCTTTGTCCGGTTTGACTTTCATTTTTTCCTTTATAATTTTGCCCTATATATGGTCAAAAAATGATAAACGTAAAACTATAAGTCCGATGGTCGTGTGTGGTATTTTTCGCGTAGATCTAGAAAAAATAATTGTATTGGGAAAAAAATCGCCTCAATCGGACATCAGAGGCGCATTTTATGTCCGTTTGAAGTTCAAATTTTCACAAGTACCCCTTAAACTTCACATTTGTTGAAACTTCAAATGACCATAACTTTTTCCTCGAGTATCTTTTGAGGCGATTATTTTTTTAAAGTTGCTTATTTTTTTGAGATCTACTCGGTAGAGTCAATCCCATTGTCCGATTTGACTTTCTTTTTTTTCCTTATAATTTTGCCCTATATATGGTCAAAAACTGAAAAACGTAAAACTATAAGTCCTATGGCCGCGGTTGTGTTTTTTCGCGTAAATATTTAAAAAATAATCATATTGGGAAAAAACATCGCCTTGATCGGACATTGGAGTCAGGTTTAATGTCCGTTTGAACTTCAAATTTTTACAAGTACCCCTTAAACGTCACATATATTGAAACTTCAAATGACCGTAACTTTTTCCTCGAGTGTCTTTTGGACGCGATTATTTTTTAAAAGTTGCTTAGTTTTGTCCTATAAATGGTCAAAAACCGATAAACATAAAACTATAAGATCTATGGCCGTGTGTGGTATTATTTTGCGTAGATCTCGGAAAAAAAATCAGATTGGAAAAAATATCGCCTCGATCGGACATCGGATGCGCGTTTTATGTCCGTTTGAAGTTCAATTTTTCACAAGTACCCCTTAAATGTTACATTTGTTGAAACTTCAAATGTCCGTAACTGTTTCCTTGAGTATCTTTTGGAGGCGATTCTTTTTTAAAAGTTGCTTATTTTTTTGAGATCTACGCGGTAGACTCAATTCCTTTGTCCGATTTGACTTTCATTTTTTCCTTATAATTTTGCCTTATATATGGTAAAAAAACGATAAACGTCAAACTATAAGTGCTATGGCCGTATCTAGTGTTTTTTTGCGTAGATCTCAAAAAAATAATCAGGTTGGAAAATAAATCGCCTCGATCTGACATCGGAGGCGCGTTTTATGCCCATTTGAAGTTCAAATTTTCACAAGTACCCCTAAAACGTTAAAATTGTCGAAACTTCAAATGGCCGTAACTTTTTCCTCGACTATCTTTTGGAGGCGATTCTCTTTTTAAAGTTGCTTATTTTTTTGAGATCTACGCGGTAGTCTCAATCCCTTTGTCGATTTGACTTTCATTTTTTCCTTATAATTTTGCCTTATATATGGTAAAAGACCGATAAACGTAAAACTAAAAGTCCTATGTCCGTGTGTGGTGTTTTTTCGCTTAGATCTCAAAAAAAAGACAAGGTTGGAAGAAAAATCGTCTCTATCGGACATCGGAGGCGCGTTTTATATCCGTTTGAAGTTCAAATTTTCACAAGTACCCCTAAAACGTTACATTTGTTGAAACTTCAAATGGCCGTAATTTTTTCCTCGAGTATCTTTTGGAGGCGATTCTTTTTTTAAAGTTGCTTATTTTTTCAATATCTACGTGGTAGACTCAATCCCTTTGTCCGATTTTACTTTCATTTTTTCCTTATAATTTTGCCCTATATATGGTCAAAAACTTATAAACGTAAAACTATAAGTCCTATGGCCGTGTGTCGTATTGTTTCGCGTAGATCTCAAAAAAATAATCAGGTTGGAAAAAAAATCGCCTTGATCGGACATCAGAGGCGCGTTTTATGTCCGTTTGAAGTTCAGATTTTCACAAGTACCCCTTAAACGTTACATTTGTTGAAATTTCAAATGGCCGTAACTTTTTCCTCAAGTATCTTTTAGAGGCGATTCTTTTTTTGAAGTTGCTTATTTTTTTGAGATCTACCTTGTAGACTCAATCCATTTGTCCGATTTGACTTGCATTTTTTCCTTAACATTTTGCCCTATAAATGGTCAAAAACTGATAAACGTAAAACTATAAGTCCTATGGACGTGTGTGGAGTTTTTCCGCTTATATATAGAAAAAATAATCTAATTGGACAAAAGAATCGCCTCGAACGGACAGCGGAGACGCGTTTTATGTTCGTTTGAAGTTCTAATTTCAGAAGTACCCCATAAACGTTACATTTGTTAAAACTTCAAATGGACGTAACTTTTTCCTCGATTATCTTTTGAAGGCTATTTATTTTGTGAAGTTGCTTATTTTTTTGAAATCTACGCGGTAGATTCAATTGCTTTGTTCGATTTGACTTTCATTTTTTCCTTATATGCCCTATATATGGTTAAAAAAATCGATAAACGTAAAACTTTAAGTCCTATGGCCGTGTGTGGTGTTTTTTCGCGTAGATATCAAAAAAAGATCAGGTTGGCAAAAAAAATCGCCTCGATCTGACATCGGAGGCGCGTTTTATGTCCCTTTTAAGTTTAAATTTTCACAAGTACCCCTTAAACGTTTCATTTGTTGAAACTTCAAATGGCCGTAACTTTTTCCTCGAGTATCTTTTTGAGGCGATTCTTTTTTTAAAGTTGCTTATTTTTTTGAGATGTACGCGGTAGACTCAATCTGTTGTCCGGTTAACTTTCATTTTTTCCTTATAATTTTGCCCTATATATTGTCAAAAACCGATAAACGTAAAACTATAAATCCTATGATCGTGTGTGGTATTTTTCAGCGTAGATTTCAAAAAAATAATCATGTTGGAATAAAAAATCGCCTCGATTGGACATCAGAGTCGCGTTTTATGTCCGTTTGAGATTCAAATTTTCACAAATACCCCTTAAATGTTACATTTATTGAAACATCAAATGACCGTAACTTTTTCCCCGAGTATCTTTTGGAGGCGATTTTTTTTAAAGTTGCTTATTTTTTCGAGATCTACGCGGTAGACTCAGTCCTTTTTCCAATTGAACTTTAATTTTTTCCTTATAATTTTGCCCTATATATGGTCAAAACCGATAAACGTAAAAACTATAAGTCTTATGGTCGTGTGTGGTGTTTTCTCGCTTATATCTAGAAAAAATAATCATATTGGAAAAAAAAGTCGCCTCATTGGAGGCGCGTTTTATGTTCGTTTGAAGTTCAAATTTTCACAAGTATCCCTTAAACGTTACATTTGTTGAAACTTCAAATGGCCGTAACATTTTCCTCGAGTATCTTTTGGAAGCGATTCTTCTTTTAAAGTTGCTTATTTTTTTGATATCTACGCGGTAGACTCAATCCTTTGTCCAATTTAACTTTCATTTTTTTTCTTATAATTTTGCCCTATATATGGTCAAAAACCGATAAACATAAAATTATAAGTCATATGGTCGTGTGTGGAGTTTTTTCGCGTAGATCTTGAAAAAATAATCAGGTTGGAAAAAAAATGCCTCGATCAGACATCGGAGGCGCGTTTTATATCCATTTGAAGTTCAAATTTTCAGAAGTACCCTTAAACGTTACATTTGTTGAAACTTTAAATGGGCGTAACCTTTTTCTCAAGAATCTTTTGGAGGCGATTCTTTTTTAAAGTTGCTAATTTTTTCGTGATCTACGCGATAGACTCAATCCTTTGTCCGGTTTGACTTTCATTTTTTTTCTTATAATTTTGCCCCATATTTGGTGAAAAACCGATAAACGTAAAACTTTAAGTTCTATGGCCGTGTGTGGTATTTTTACGTGTAGATATTACAAAAATAATCAGGTTGGCAAAAAAAATTGCCTTGACCGGACATCAAAGACGCGTTTTATGTCCGTTTGAAGTTTAAATTTTCACAAGTACCCCTTAAACGTTACATTTGTTGAAACTTTAAATGGCCGTAAGTTTTTCCTCGAGTATCTTTTGGAGGCGATTCTTTTTTTAAAGGTGCTTATTTTTTTCAGATCTACGCGTTAGACTCAATCCCTTTTTCCGATTTGACTTGCTTTTTTTCTTTATAATTTTGCCCTATATATGGTTAGAAAATCGATAAATGTAAAATTTTAAGTCCTATTGTCGTGTGTAGTGTTTTTTCGTATAGATCTCAAAAAAATATTCTGGTTGGAAAAAAAATCGCCTCGATCGGACATCGGAGGCGCGTTTTATGTCCGTTTAAAGTTCAAATTTTCACAAGTTCACCTTAAAATTTACATTTGTTAAAACTTCAAATGGCCGTAACTTTTTCCTCGAGTATCTTTTGGAGGTGATTCTTTTTATTAAAGTTGCTTATTTTTTTGATATCTACGTAGTAGACTAAATCTCTTTATCCGATTTGATTTTCATTTTTTCCTTATAATTATGCCCTATATATGGTCAAAAACCGGTAAACGTAAAACTGTAAGTCCTATGGCCGTGTGTGATATTTTTTCGCGTAGATCTCGAAAAATAATCAGGTTGGATAAAATAAATCGCCTTGATTTCACATCGGAGGCGCGTTTTATGTCCGTTTGAAGTTTAAATTTTCAGAAGTACCTATTAAACGTTACATTTGTTGAAACTTCGAATGACCGTAACTTTTTCCTCCATAATCTTTTGGACGAAATTCTTTTTTTAAAGTTTCTTATTTTTTGGAGACCTACGCGGTAGACTCAATCCTTTGTCCGACTTGACTTTCATCTTTTCCTTATAATTTTGCCCTATATATGGTCAAAAACCGATAAACGTAAAACTATAAATCCTATGGTTGTGTGTGGTATTTTTCACGTAGATCAAGAAAATATAATTATATTGGGAAGAAAATCGCCTCTATAGGACATCGGAGGCGCGTTTTATGTCCGTTTGAAGTTCAAATTTTCACAAGTACCCCTCAAACGTTACATTTGTTGAAACTTCGAATGGCCGTAACTTTATCCTCGAGTATCTTTTGGAGACGATTCTTTTTTTAGAGTTGCTTATTTTTTTTAGATCTACGCGTTAAACTCAATCCCTTTGTCCGATTTCACTCTAATTTTTCCTTATAATTTTGCCCTATATATGGTCAAAAACCGATAAACGTAAAACTATAAGTCATATGACCGTGTGTGGTGTTTTTTCACATAGATATCAAAAAAATAATCAGGTTGGACAAAAGATCGCCTCAATCTCACATCGTAGGCGCGTTTTCTGTCTATTTCAAGTTCAGATTTTCACAAGTACCCCTTAAGCGTTACATTTGTTGAAACTTCAAATGGCCGTAACTTTTTTCTCGAGTATCTTTTGGAGGCGATTCTTTTTTTAAAGTTGCTTATTCTTTTGAGATCTACACGGTAGATTTAATCTCTTTGTCCGATTTGACTTTAATTTTTTTCTTATAATTTTGCGCTATATATGGTCAAAAACTGATAAACGTAAAACTATAAGTCATATGGTCGTGTGTGGTATTTTTTCGTTTATATCTAGAAAAAATAATCATATTGGAAAAATAATCGCCTCCATCGGACATCGGAGGCGCATTTTATGTTTGTTTGAAGTTCAAATTTTTACAAGTACACCTTAAAAGTTACCTTTGTTGAAACTTTAAATGGTCGTAACTTTTTTCTCGAGTATCTTTTGGAGGCGATTCTTTCATTAAGGTTGCTTATTTTTATGAGATCTACGCGGTAGATTAAATCCCTTTACCCGATTTTATTTTCTTTTTTTCCTTATAATTATGCCCTATATATGGTCAAAAACCGATAAACGTAAAATTGTAAGTCCTATGGTCATGTATGATTTTGCGTAGATATCAAAAAAAAATCAGGTTGGAAAAAAAAATTGCCCTGATTTGACATCGGAGGCGCGTTTTATGTCCGTTTGAAATTCAAATTTACAAAAGTACCCCTTAAACGTTACATTTGTTGAAACTTCAAATGACAAACTTTTTCCTCGAATATCTTTTGGAGACGATTCTATTTTTAAGGTTGCTTATTTTTTTGAGACCTACGCGGTAGACTAAATCCTTTGTCCGATTTGACTTTCATTTTTTCCTTATAATTTTGCCCTATATATAGTCAAAAACCGATAAACGTAAAACTATAAATCCTATGGTCATTTGTGGTGTTTTTTCGAGTAGATCTTAAAAAAATAATCAGGTTGGGAAAAAAATCGCATCGATCGTACATCGGAGTCGCATTTTATGTCCGATTGAAGTTCAAATTTTCACACTACCTCTTAAAAGTTACATTTGTTGAAACTTCAAATGGCCGTAACTTTTTCCTCGAAGAGGCGATTCTCTTATTAAAGTTGCTTATTTTTTCGATATCTACGCATTAGACTAAATCTCTTTACCCGATTTGACTTTCATTTTTTCCTTATAATTATGCCCTATATATGGTCAAAAACCGATAAAAGTAAAACTGTAAGTCCTATGGCCATGTGTGGTGTTTTTTCGCGTAGATATCAAAAAAATAATCAGGTTGGAAAAAAAAATCGTCTTGATCTGACATCGGAGGCGCGTTTTATGTTCGTTTGAAGTTCAAATTTTCAAGAGTACCCCTTAAACGTTACATTTGTTGAAACTTCAAATGACTCGAGTATCTTTTGGAGGCGATTCTTTTTTTAAAGTTGCTTATTTTTTTGAGACCTACGCGGTAGACTCAATCAGTTGTCCGATTTGACTTTCATTTTTTCCTTATAATTTTGCCCTAAATATGGTCAAGAACCGATAAACGTAAAACTATAAATTCTATGGTCGTGTGTGGTATTTTTTGCGTAGATCTCGAAAAAATAATCAGGTTGGGAAAAAAAATCGCCTCGCTAAGGACATCGGAGGCGCGTTTTATGTCCATTTGAAGTTCAAATTTTCACAAGTACCCCTTAAACTTCACATTTGTTGAAACTTCAAATGACCGTAACCTTTTCCTCGAGTATCTTTTGGAGGCGATTCTATTTTTAAAGTTGCTTATTTTTTTGATATCTACGAGGTAGACTCAATCCCTTTGTCCGATTTGATTTTCTTTTTTTTCCTTATAATTTTGCGCTATATATGGTCAAAAATTGATAAACCTAAAACTATAAGTCCTGTGGTCGAGTGTGATATTTTTCGCGTAGATCTATAAAAAGAATCGTATTAGGAAAAAAATCGCCTTGATCGGACATCAGAAGCGCGTTTTATGTCCATTTAAAGTTCAAATTTTCACAAGTACCCCTTAAACGTTACATTCGTTAAAACTTCAAATGGCCGTAACTTTTTCCTCAAGTATCTCTTGGAGGCGATTATTTTTTTAAAGTGGCTTATTTTTCGAGATTAACGCGTTAGACACAATCCGTTTGTCCGATTTAACTTTCATTTTTTCCTTAACATTTAGCCCTATAAATGGTCAAAACCCGATAAATGTAAAACTGTAAGTCCTATGGCCGTGTGTGGTATTTTTTCGCGTAGATATTGAAAAAATAATCAGGTTGGAAAAAAAATCGTCTTGATCTGACATCGGAGGCGCGTTTTATGTTCATTTGAAGTTCAAATTTTCAAGAGTACCCCTTAAACGTTACATTTGTTGAAACTTCAAATGACCGTAACTTTTTCTCGAGTATTTTTTGGAGGCGATTCTTTTTTTAAAGTTGCTTATTTTTTTGAGACCTACGTTGTAGACTCAATCAGTTGTCCGATTTGACTTTCATTTTTTCCTTATAATTTTGCCATAAATATGGTCAAGAACCGATAAACGTAAAACTATAAATTCTATGGTCGTGTGTGGCATTTTTTGCGTAGATTTAGAAAAAATAATCAGGTTGGGAAAAAAATCGCCTAGATGATGACATCGGAGGCGCGTTTTATGTCCATTTGAAGTTCAAATTTTCACAAGTACCCCTTAAACTTCACATTTGTTGAAACTTCAAATGACCGTAACTTTTTCCTCGAGTATTTTTTGGAGGCGATTCTATTTTTAAAGTTGCTTATTTTTTTGATATCTACGAGGTAGACTCAATCCCTTTGTCCGATTTGACTTTTTTTTTTCCCTTATAATTTTGCCTTATATATGGTCAAAAATCGATAAACCTAAAACTATAAGTCCTGTGGTCGAGTGTGATATTTTCCGCGCAGATCAATAAAAAAAATCGTATTAGGAAAAAAATCGCCTTGATCGGACATCAGAGGCGCGTTTTATGTCCGTTTGAAGATCAAATTTTCACAAGTACCCCTTAAACGTTACATTCGTTAAAACTTCAAATGGCCGTAACTTTTTCCTCGAGTATCTTTTGGAGGCGATTCTTTTATTAAAGTGGCTTATTTTTCGAGATCAACGCGGTAGACTTAATCCCTTTATCTGATTTGACTTTTGTTTTTTCTTTATAATTTTGCCCTATATATGGTCAAAATCGATAAACGTAAAACTATAAGTCCTATAGCTGTGTGTCTTGTTTTTTCGCGTAGATATCATAAAAATAATCAGGTTGGAAAAAAAATCGCCTCGATCTGACATCGGAGGCGCGTTTTATGTCCATTTGAAGTTCAAATTTTCACATGTACCCCTTAAACGTTAGCTTTGTTGATACTTTAAATGGCCATAACTTTTTCCTCAAGTACCTTTTGGAGGCGATTTTTTTTTTAAAGTTGCTTATTTTTTTGAGATCTACGCGGTAGTCTCAATCCCATTGTCGATTTGACTTTCATTTTTTCCTTATAATTTTGGCTTATATATGGTAAAGACCGATAAACGTAAAACTAAAAGTCCTATGGCCGTGTGTGGTGTTTTTTCGCGTAGATCTCAAAAAAAATGATAAGGTTGGAAGAGCCTCGATCGGACATCGTAGGCGCATTTTATGTCCGTTTGAAGTTCAAATTTTCACAAGTAACCCTTAAACTTCACATTTGTTGAAACTTCAAATGACCGTAACTTTTTTCTCTAGTATCTTTTGGAGGCGATTCTTTTTTTAAAGTTGCTTATTTTTTCAATATCTACGTGGTAGACTCAATCCCTTTGTCCGATTTGACTTTCATTTTTTCCTTATAATTTTGCCCTATATATGGTCAAAAACCGATAAATGCAAAACTATAAGTCATATGGTCGTGTGTGGTGTTTTTTTCACGTAGATCTAGAAAAAAAATCATTTTGTGAAAAAAATCGCCTCGATCGAACATCGGAGACGCGTTTTATGTCCGTTTGAAGTTCAAATTTTCACAAGTACCCCTTAAACGTTACATTTGTTGAAACTTCAAATCGCCATAACTTTTTCCTCGAGTATCTTTTGGAGGCGATTCTATTTTTTAAAGTTTCTTATTTTTTCGATATCTACGGGGTAGACTCAATCCCTTTGTCCGATTTGACTTTCATTTTTTCTTTATAATTTTACCTTATATATATATAGTCACAAACCGATAAAAGTAAAACTATAAATCCCATCTCAGTCTGTTGTATTTGTTTGCGTATATCGATAAAATAACAAGATTGAAAAAAAATCGCCTCGATCGGACATCCTAGGCATGATTTATGTTCGTTTGAAGTTCAAAAATTTACAACTACCAAATGACCGTTACTTTTGTCTCGAATATCTTTTAGAGACGATTCTTTTTTTAAAGTTTCTTATTTTTTTGAGGTCTACATGGTAGACTCAATCCTTTATCCAATTTGACTTTCTTTTTTCCTTATAATTGTACCATATATAGTCACAAACCGATAAAAATAAAACTATAAATCATATCTTAGTGTGTGGTATTTTTTCGCGTAGATATCGAAAAAATAATCATATTCAAAAAAAATCACCGTGATCAGACATCCGAGGCATGATTTATGTTCGTTTGAAGTTCAAAAATTTACAACTTCTTCTTTTACGTTACATTTGGTGAAGCTTCAAATAACCGTAACTTTTGCCTCGAATATCTTTTAGAGGCGATTATTTTTTTAAATTTGCTTATTTTTTTGAGATCTACGTGGTAAACGCAATTCCTTTATCCGAATTGACTTTCTTTTTTTCCTTATAATTTTACCTTATATATAGTCACAAACCGATAAAAATAGAACTATAAATTATATCTCAGTGTATTCTATTTTTTCGCATAGATATCAAAAAATAACCACATTGAAAAAAAAATTGCCTCGATCGGACATCAGAGGCATGATTTATGTCCATTTGAAGTTCAAAAATTTACAACTACTCCTTTTACGTTACATTTGGTGAAACTTCAAATAAACGTAATTTTTGCGTCGAATATCTTTTAATGTCGATTCTATTTTTAAAGTTACTTATTTTTTTGAGATCTACGTAGTAAACTCAATTTCTTTATCCGATTTGACTTTCTTTTTTTTCTTATAATTTTATCTTATATATAGTCACAAATCGATAAAGTAAAACTATAAATCCTATCTCAGTGTGTGGTGTTTTTTGCGTAGATATCAAAAAAATAACCACATTGAAAAAATAAATCGCCTCGATCAGACATCCGAGGCATGATTTGTGTCCGTTTGAAGTTCAAAAATTTAAAACAACTCCTTTTACGTTACATTTGCTGAAACTTCAAATGACCGTAACTTTTGCCTCAAATATCTTTTAGAGGCGATTCTTTTTTTAAAGTTGCTTTTTTTTTTGAGATCTAGTGGTAAACTCAATTTTTTATCCGATTTGACTTTATTTTTTTCCTTATAATTTTACCTTATATATAGTCACTAACCGATAAAAGTAAAACTATAAATCCTATCTCAGTGTGTGGTGTTTTTTCGCGTAGATATCGAAAAAATAACCACATTGAATAAAAAATCACCTCTATCGGTCATTTGAAGTTTCACCAAATGTAACGTAAAAGGAGAGCCTCGAGGCAGGCGCCTCGGGGTTGTGGAGGTGGGGTAGGGCCTCGAGGCAGGCGCCTCGGGGTTAGGGGGGTTAGGGCCTCGAGGCAGGCACATTGGGGAGGGGGTCTGGGTTTTAGGGCCTCGAAGCAAGCGCCTAGGGCGGGTGGCTGGGTGGTTAGGGCCTCGAGGCAGGCACCACGGGGTTGGGGGGAGGGGGTGGTGCCTCGGGGCGGGGGGCTGAGGGGTTAGGGCCTCGAGGCGAGGGGCTGGGGGGGTCAGGCCCTCGAGGCAGGCGAGGCAGGAGCCTCGGGGCTGGGGGAGGGGGTGGGGCCTCGATGCAGGCGTCTCGGGGCTGGGGAGGAGGGCAGGGCCTCGAGGCAAGCGCCTCTGGCTGGGGGGTCTGTCCTCGAGGTAGGCGCCTCGGGGCGGGGGGCTGAGGGGGTTAGGGCCTTGAGGCAGGCGCCTCGGGGCAGGGGGATGGGGGGTTAGGGCCTCGAGGCAGACGCCTCGGGGCGGGGAGCTAGGGGAGGGGTTAGGGCCTCGAGGTTGGCGCCTCGGGGCTGGGGGGTTAGGACCTCGAGGCAGGTGTGTCTCTGAAATTTCGGTCATAGTCTAGGGGTACTTGTGCATTCTCCCTTGTTTTTTTAAATAATCATGTGGTGTCCTAAACCTAATAATCCGATTAATTTCAATATACGCTTTATGTATGACTTATTTAAGGATGAATATTCTCTAACAATCATATTTTCAATCTTAAAACTCCTATTTTAAACTTTTGATCAAAGATGGAGAGATCAAAGATGTAATGATTCATTTCACTATGTCGCTTACGGGTCAATTGGTTGTTTATTAGAGTTATGCCATATGAATAATTATTTACATATTACCTTTTATATCTTTGTTATAGTGATAATGTTTATCTATAAATTTCATGTTTTCTATATTCATGATATTAATAATTATCATAAAGTATTGTGTATTTGAGTAAGAATATAATATTATAGAGAGGTAATGGTCTTTAAAAAAAAAGTATTGTTATAATGGATGTTAGTGACGTTATATATATAAGTAGAACGTTATTATTGAAAAATTGAAAAATATTACATGAAAATTTGATTTTGGAGAAAATCAAGTCGTTAGGGAGAAATATTATTATAATGAGTAACATGTTATATCGAGTTTTGACTGTATAACTTAATATCTAATGGGTATGCTGAATTTTATACAACTTGCATTGCTATTTATTTTACGGAAAAGGGCCTAAAATACCCTCAAAGTATTGGAAATGGTACAAAATTACCCTCCATCCACCTATTGGCTCCAAAATACCCTTCCCACCCACCTATTGGGTCCAAATTACCCTTGTCATCCACCTTTTGGTTCAAAATTGACCACTTATTTAACGGTTTTATATTTAAACTATTTAAATATTTTTTTAAATACGTGGCACGCAACTATATGTTATAATTTAACTTATTAGTATAATTTATAAATCAATCCACTACCCACCCATTACTAATTAAACCCCTCCAAATTAATACACCCGTCACATTATTAATGCAACAACAGAAAAGCTACTGCCAATTGAGTGTTTTTAAAAATTTGAGACGAAAATATCTATAGAAGTAAATTATCATACGTTAAGTGTCTAAATAAAAATTACCGATAAACTTAAAAGTCTGACTATGTTCATCTTAATTATTCTTACGTCTCAATTATGTGATGTTACTTCATAGTTAACTTTTTTTCAAAATAATATATTAAAGGTTTTAAAACAAATCATAAATATTTATAAAATTATATTTTAAAAAAGTGCATGAATTAATTCGGGATGTATTACTTCTTTACCTTTAATCATAAATTTTTAATTCAATCTTGAAAGATAATCCTATTGAAAGTGTCCTCCTAAATAAGCGGCTCAACCTATATTTAATTGGGGCTTCGATTCGGACTCAAATAATTTTGAATGTCATTTTCAGAAATCTATAATTTCATCGTGTTTTAGTAGTGTTTATGACAATTTTGATATTATAATTGGATTATTAATTGGGTGGGGTTTAGTTAGTAATGAGTGGGTAGTGGATTGATTTATAAACTATATTAATAAATTAAATTATAACCAATAGTTGAACGCCAAGTATTTTAAAAAATATTTAAAGAGTTTAATTTTAAAACAATTAAAGAAGTGGTCAATTTTGAACCCAAAGGTGGATAACAAGGGTATTTTGGAGCCAATAGGTGGATGAAAAGGGCATTTTGGAGCCAATAGGTGGATGAAAAGGGCATTTTAGAGCCAATAGGTGGATGAAGGGTAATTTTGTACCATTTTCAATACTTCAAGGGTATTTTAGGCCCTTTTCCGTTTATTTTATTTAAAAAGTGCTTTTTGTCAACATTTTAATTCTAATTTTTCACATAATATATTTATGATCACAAGATTAAAAGATATTTCAGTACATTCAACATATCTTTAGTTTATCTCTATAAAATTTAAAATTATTTTTTATTTTCTTAAACATCATTCCAAATCAAAATTAAACAAACAAATTGAGACAAAGAAAATAGTAAACATGATATAAGCTAAACTAGTTTTCCTTCCCAAGACACAATTCAGTCTATGCATATTTGATATACATCATATTCAACATTATATATGGTATGTATAACTAATTAAACATAACAATTCATGTATTAATAATATTTTTCTATATATGTAAATAAAACTTTAGCTTTAAATCAATCCAATTTTAAATTATCATTATATATATATATATATATATATATATATATATATATATATATATATATATATAATATGTTTTTTTTGTGTATACACGGTTGGTAAGCAATAAAATAGAGGGAAAAGAACCGGAAAAAATGGTTTTTTTCCATTGGTACAACATGTAAAGAAAAATATATTGTCCCACATGCAATTCCAAACATGTCAAATAATAAGTACACACCACTCATAAGAGCAAATAAAGAAAGTACAAAATCGATTTGAAACAAAACTAAATGAAGGTTTTCCATTTTCAAAACGAAAATAAAAAATAAGACCAAGTTGTGTCGTTTGATAGCTGGTAAGAGTTTTATAGATATTAATAATATATAAATTAGTTACAAGAGAATTTTTGTATTAATTTTACAAAATATTAGTTATACACGTGTTGACATGAAATAATGCTTCATCCGTTTAAAAAAAAATGAACTAGTTTGATTTGATATAAAGTTTAAGAAAATAAAATAAAAAATCCAATCTTATCGTCTGAAATTAAAATTATGTCAAATATTACTATCCTAAACATGTCACGTCCAATACTAAAAATTAAAATTTTGTCACAAAAGAAAAGGAGTTATTCTTTTTAAACAAACATACTAAAGCGAAAAATAGATCATTATATTCTTTTTTAAATGAAGAAGTAATATATAGATTCTATCGTAACTTATACTATTATGTGAGTTTTTTTATAAATTTATCGACCAAATATCTACATATTTTTTTTTAATCTACCTATCAAACATAGAATATAAATTACTTCTTTCTTATCAAACTCCCAGTAAAGTCACTAGATAAATAAAGGACATGTCAAAAACACCTGAAAAGGTTCATGTAGAATGTAATAAACCATGTTCTCTTCTCATCTTCTTGTGAATATGGTCCAAACCATGTTCTCCAGTCAAATTCTTCTTTGCGACTTTTTATAATCGCAGTTGATTACTATAGGGTTTAGAGTTTAGGGTTCAGGAGCAGAATCTCGTGTACTAATTTGACTTTTGTTTTCAAATTATAATAAGAGGTCTTTTTGTGATATAATTTTGATCATACTAATTCTCATCATGTCATCTTCCGAAGAAGTTGGAGGAGGACGAAGACGACTTAGAGGTGGAGGAAATAATGGTGTTTGGCCAGAGCCATTCTTGGAGGCATTAGCTACACAAATGGCTATTAATACTTCTAATTCCATTAGTCGTCTTGCTGCTGCTCAAGCACTCTCAAATCTTTTCCAGGTACACACACCTCTCAAATTACTTTATCAACATATACGTAAATCGCGCTCATAATATCTAACTTTCGTTTTTCCTGTATGATACGATCTTCTTATGATATGTTAGAATATATTATCGATATAATAATAAGTTGTATATAACATGACATGAATTACTTGTATTTATATTATAGATGAATTTAAAATTTAAAATTTATGTAAATCGATATGAAATATGGTAACTCCCACCCTTGAGTTGTGAATTAAGCTAAGGTAGGTACATTATTATTATGAAATTAATAATGGGGTTTTGCGTGATTTGTATTTAATTGGTCAGGCGTAATCATGTATGTTTGTATTAGAGATAATATAATGATTTTTGTAAGATAATGAGTATTATATATAGTTTGGTCAAATGGAACCCGTGATCAATAAATATATATATATATAAATAGGTGTAGGTATAGAGATTATAGTATAGTATATAATTATATATAATAATATGTTAGAGATAAAATTGCATTAAATAATATTACTGAAAAAGTATGATCAGTGCATATAAATGAAATGTTGAAAGTAACTGGTTATCACTGGCATTAGGATGACGAGTTTTAGCAGCAGAAAAAAAGTCTTTTGAGGAACTCTATTAGCTACTAGCGGTACTTTGTACATCAGAAATTACTTTGTCTATTTTAAAATTCGATTAAATTTAGTAATTTATATCGAGATGTTTTATATCGAAGTGTTTACACTCTCTAATAAAGGTGACTTTATATTAAAGAAATTTGAATTTAAAATGAATATTTACCACTTTATCATAACTTTGATCGATTAACAATAGATCTTTCTTATATTACTTCATTGACTCTCTAAGACATTATTTTTTTCGTCTCAATTTACGTGATATCATGACTAGGACACAAAATTTAACTGAAATTTATGATCTAAAACATTTTTTTAAAACAAATAAAAAATATATATCATATAAATTTTAAAAAAAAGAAATATTATTATGTATTTTATTTTTAAAAATAACACATAACATAGTTTACATCTAATAGAATAATATTTGATAATGATCCATCACTATATTTATAAATTAATACATCAAAATTACACGATAATTAATAATTAAAAATATTTTTAAAATGTATTAAAAACACAAATATCAATACTTTAAAATGTTACATTTGAAAAATCTAATACTCAAGAATCGATACTTTAAAAGAGGAAAAAAGATTTAAAATACATTCGAATTTTGATAAAAATTTCTATAACGATACTGAGCATTTAAAAGGACCTTTTACTTTCTGTACTATTTAATAATGTATTTTAAAGGTAGTATTATTATAAATAGTAACGTGTCCATGTAGACATATATATACTCTTAAAATACACTATTAAATAGTATAAGAATAAAAAATCCTTCACAAATTTTGATATCGTAATAATAATTTCGTCCAAAATTAAAATATTTTCTGACCGAATTCCTTTCGAAAGAGTCTTGACCTAAGGTTTGTCTATTCTTTGGACAGTCGTTTTCTAGGATTTTGTGGCATCTATGCCAAAAAAGTTCTTTTGGTTAAAATTTGAATTCCTTTCCTTTTCATTGCATGATCCTCTTTAAAAGCTCTACATATTATAAATCCCCACAACTTTTTTGACTCAACTTTCTAAAGATATACATAATATATAACTCAATTATTAAATGCAATTCTTTTTTTTTTATTTGCCCATATGTAACACTAGCTTGTATACTCCTATATTACTCTAAAAAGATGTAGAGAAAGAGACCTTTGAGTCCTCCTTTATTATTGACATCATTACTTAGTACACATTTAACTTTCTATACTTAGTTAAAGATGTGGATTAAAATACTTATATATAATTATCTCATATGTGACTTGTCTTTTTTGTTTTTTATATTATTAATACATGTGATAAGATAAGATATTCTAAGATAAATTTATATTATTAATCAAGTTAGTAATTTTAAATATCCCATCTTATTCAATATTAAATTTAAAATTATTTTATTTCATCTTTAAATTGAATAATTTTAAAATAATTTAATCCGCGTGTCAAACACAATAATGATATATATGGCTTTTCATGAGAATTATCCATTGGGTAATATCATATATTTTCTGGGCATTATTCATCTATTTGGTAGGTAGCTTAAGGGGGGAAAATAAATAATAGCGGTTGCTTTTTTTTAGAATTTACCTACCAAATCTAAGTATTTTATAGGAAACTTAGGTAAACATACTATATTAAGAAAATATTTACTATGTTTAATAATAATATTTTAATTACTTAATCACTATTAATATATTTGTAATATAATTTTAATACATATTATAGAAAATAATTTATAAAACACAGATAATATATAAATATATATAATTCACTTTTAAATACATATTACAAATTTGACATAATTTTAAAATAATTTAATTCGCGTGTCAAACACAATAATGATATATATGGCTTTTCATGAGAATTATCCATTGGGTAATATCATATATTTTCTGGGTATTATTCATCTATTTGGTTGGTAGCTTAAGGGGGGAAAATAAATAATAGCGGTTGCTTTTTTTTCGAATTTACCTACCAAATCTAAGTATTTTATAGGAAACTTAGGTAAACATACTATATTAAGAAAATATTTACTATGTTTAATAATAATATTTTAATTACTTAATCACTATTAATATATTTGTAATATAATTTTAATACATATTATAGAAAATAATTTATAAAACACAGATAATATATAAATATATATAATTCACTTTTAAATACATATTACAAATTTGACATAATATATATATATATATATATATATATATATATATATAAATCGTAATAAATTAAAAATATCATTAAAACCAGTAATTTTTTTATCAAAAAGATATTCAAATATTTTTTTCATTATATACTGTGGATTCATTTTCTAGTTATGATAGGGTAATTATTTGATTTTTTTTTATTAATAGGGTATTAATTGTTTATTGGTTGGTTTCCAATGAAAACTGTAACTATCAGATCTGTTTACGTATCTAGTATGGTATAGTATGAATTGAAATGAAGAGCTTGGTACAGATTCTTTATTTGTATACTTGTCAGTACAGCTAATTAACTATATTATAATAATAATAATAATAATAACAATAATAAGAATAAGAATAATTCTCTACAATAAACTTGTATAGCACAGTATAAAAGGTCCTTTTTATTTAACAGGAATGAATTGCTTGGATGATAAATTTAAAAATCTTGTGTTTTAGATAACAAAGTCGTTCAATCATTTGATATTTAAAATTTATATATTTGATTAATTCAAACTCATACGATAGACTTAATATGGGTAATCATTATTTTTTAAAAAGCTTAAAATATTATTCCTTTTATTTTATTTATCATTTGTCACGCAACGTCAAATATATTATACAGAGTTTGAATAATGTTAAATAAGTGTCAAACTGATTCACTTGAACCCTACTGCATGTCTAGAAGTGTTTAATAGATACACGATTTAGTTAAAAAGTATAAATAAAGAATTATATTAACTTTAAATATATCGATATTTCTTCCAACTATATATTAAGTGAATTAATTTTAAAAAGGACAAAGCATGTATTGCCCATTCCTCGTATCATGTGTAAAATAAGTCTTTCCAGTTGTTGATGATTCACATTCTTGGCTGACACTCCATTTATTACACTTATATTCATGAATCCAATTTTTGCCCCCTCTTCCTCCAACCTTATCAATAATTAAAAATAATAATAATAATAATAATAATAATAATAATAATGAATACTTGTATATCTTATAATATCCTTTCACTATTAAAAATTACTATTTTCGTATTAAATTTTCTTAGAAAAAATAATAATAGTGTTTCCATACATAAATATCAGAAAGCTTTTCAATATTTTAACAAGTATTTATTCTCAATTATGCATGTTTCGAATAGAATATAAATAAAAAGTTATATTTTATAACATAAATTTCTTGTTAATAATATGTCCTCCTTTAACAAGAAACATGATCTTCTTTCTCCTTGTCAAAATAGTATAATAATTTTTTTTGACAATTTTATGTTGTTTGTTTGATTAATTTAAATTTATAAAAGATAAATTGATAATTAACACAAATATGTTAACGTTTTATATCAAAAGCTTATGATCTCTAGTTATAATTCTATTCCTCAAATTTAATTTTTTAATTAAGAGTAAAGAGACGTTAACTAAATTCAAGTTAAGGATGAATCTATAGATGAAGTTATAGGATAGACCTAACTCAATAATTTTTATTTTTTAAGTACTTTAAGTATCTTATTTGTTTTTATAATATACTCCCTCCGTTTCAAAAAGGATGGCCTACTTTGATTTGAAACGGAGTTTAAGGAAAGAAAGAAGATATTTTAATTTTGTGGTTCTAAATTAAAGTTATGCCAAATGTATTAAAATGCCCTTTAATCTTGTGGTCTTAAACATGTCACGTGGAAAGTTAAAATTAAAGTATTGTCAAAAAAGGAAATGAATTATTATTTTTGAAACAAACTAAAAAAAAATGGAGACATTCTTTTTTAAACGGAGGAAGTATTAAGTATATATATAGCTAAAAATTAATAAATCTAAAATTTTGAATTGCCAGTGATGGGAGTTGAGTGTAATTCTAAAAGCTTAAGGAGTGTTGAAGACAGTACCCTTTTCTTGGAAATGAAAGAGAAAAAGGAGATGTGTCTATTCCTCTTATATTTTATATAGTATAATATTAGTATTTTCATAAATTATTTAGACATAAAATTGTTATAAGTTTAAAATTCAGAAAACTTCAAAAAATGTTTTAGTTGATAAATGACAAAATCTCTATAGTTAATGAGGTTACGAGATTTCTTATATGATTTAGATAATGGTCAAATACATAGGCAGAGGGATCTATATTTGTTGCATTTTTTCTATTAGGTATCTCAATTATGTTATTTTCATATTGAATCATTGAACTATCCGTGGAATCAGATTTTGCGAGGGATATTGATAGATATGTTGTTCTAGAACTCATTAGTCCAATTGATAATGAAAATATTTAAGAATAATTGAATTTTACTTCAAGTCATTTGAATACATTAAAAACAAATGAAACTAATATAGTTTATCTTCATTCCTTCAAATCAAAATCATTACAATATAAACACAATTGAAGGTATTTACAATATAAAATTCGATCAAAATTAACGAATAGTGTTTAAAAGGAATAAATTATGGGTGATTCAATGATTCAATAGGAAAATGACATAATTAAGGTACCTGAAGGGAAAAACTCAACAACTTTAGAGATCTATTTATGAGTTCGGCCTCAGATAATTCTACTTCTTTAGAGCTAGTTAGTCTAAGTTTGTTGCAAAAATTGGTATTAGAGTAAGAAGAATCTCACTCAATATCGATCTTCCAAAAATAAAATCATCCACTCACTAAATACAACACACTGAACGTGAGATATGGTGTTAAAGATATAATAAATTTTTTTTTACATCAGTGATTAATGAGATAGCAAAACTTAAACTACCTTCTTTCTTTTTTAACTAACTTTTGTGATACGAATAACTTTTGCTATTCTCAGAATCTAATCATATGATTTTTAATGGCATAAACTTTTCAAAACTTATTTTAAATGTTAAATATTTAATTTCATAATTCTTATGACTGACATAAGAAGTGATGAGTATTTATTTTCTTGGTTTCTTTATCCTTGATATTGATAGTGTGTGTAGGTAGGTATGATGAGTAGCTAATTACTAGTAATAAATAGCCTACTATTTTCTTACTCTTTTTTTCTTCTTCTGACTATCTCTGCATCCCTTTCCTTTTATTCTAATCATGCAATAAGCTTACAATTATTATTTTTTCTTCAAATATATACCACTCATTTTTTATATTCCTTTTCTTCCAATTAAAAGGAATGACACTTCAATATTACTACAAAATAACTAACTCTAAATGAAACTACTTCTTATTTTACATATCAATGAGTTTTAATTACTCCACTACTTTAAAAATGAGTTTTATCGGCAATTAATTAGCAATTATCGTTAAAAATAAATTTTTAGCGGTAATTAGCACTTTTTGTATGTGTTTCTAAAGATTTTAGCGACATTGGATCTAATGACACTTAATTAATGCCGGTAAAAATTTTAGCACTCTTTTTTAATGTGTCTATTTATTCTGCTAAAAGTTATTTTTGTTTTAGTGCTCGCTCTATTTTAATTTTTCATATTACATGTTTAAGACAATAAAATTAAAAAATATTTTAATATACTTGATATAATTTTAATTTAGAATCAGAAAGTTAAAAAAAATTATTTACTTTTTAAAATTTTGTATCAAATCGAATGTCATTCTTTTTGAAATAAAGTAAATAACATTGTTATGGGCATATCACGTGAAGGAATATATCGTTTCCCATGTGTTGGGGGCGTGCCAGCCATGATGAGGGGATGTTTTATACTTTCCCTAACCTTTCTTATATTTCGTTTTAATTTATCTTAATGTAGTTTGATTTGATCTAGAGTTTAATAAAGAAATAATGTTAAATGGCTAAAATTTGGTTAGAAATTTAAAAAATCCACAATACCCCTTTTTAAAAAAATAAACTGATTTTTTTTCCATTCTTTAATGAAAAGGTATTAAAGATAAAAATGTCCAAAAAGATTAAATAACGTAGTATAAAATATGACCATTCTCGCCAAAAGGATTTTTCCTTAATAAAGATAGACTTTTAAATTGTGATTAGAATAAGTTATACATATATGTAGGAGTTAGTACATAAATATGTCTTTTAACTTAACCTTATTCTACATTTATGTCCTTCAAATTTAGATATGTACAAGTTCACTTTAATTTCTACGTTATCTATACCTAGCTTTGTTATAGGTGATAATTGCTGATTAATTAGTACATTCTGTCTTTCTATATTTATTTGTTCATTATATTAAAAACAGATGTTCAATTTATTTATTCAGCTTAGATAATAAAAAGACAATTTATTATTTTATGCCTATTCTACGTTCATTATTAAGTTGTATTACTTACTTCTCAATATTTGATAATATAACCAATATTCTGTTTATTGCTTAGGTATGTTTCACTATATGTTTTGGTTTATGTATGAAATGAAACAAAAATAAAGTAAGGAGAAGCCATGAAAAATAAGAAATTACTTTTCATTATGTTTTAACTTATGTATCGTACGTACTATTTAAAAGTATTGTAACAAAAATAGTCTATACAAGTTTAAACATAAAAAAATTCAAAAGTCATCGGACTTATATTACGTATTATTTCATAACGTAATAATATTTTCTAGGTTTGTTCAACATGGAGAGCTGTATCCCGGTCCGATCTGATATGGCAAAATTTAAGCAACCGTATATGGAACCGCGCCTGTCTTCTCCGTCCAACGTGGCACGACGAATACGTATATTGGCACCGTACTTCTAATAATTTCCGTCATCGTAGATACGTATATCGTACTCTCCATTTTGTACAAGCAAATAACAACGATGATGATAACAATGACGGTCTCTCTTGTCGTCGTATCGCATTATCTGATCGCCATTTAGCTGCTGGATTCTCCAATGGATCGGTTCAACTGTTTGATCTAATATCTAGGGCTCATTTGTCTACTTATTATCCGCAACAACGTGACCGGCTCGGCCGGTATTCTAGGGCTATTTCGGGAATTGTTTTATCGGATGAGAAACTTGTGTTTGCGTCATTGGATGGTGATATACATGTGGTGGTGATCGGTGGGGCGGATGCTGGTCCGCTCCGCCGTGCACATTTAGGTGATGTGGTGAATGACGGCGCTTTGGTGGATTTCACCGGTTGTGACCGGTGGTGGCTTGGCCTCTATGCAGGTGCGTGATCTACTATCTTACTTTTTTTTAGTCTGTAATTTAACTTGACATAAAATTTAATTTTAAAAAGTACAAATATATTTGAAACAAAGACTAATAACAAAATAGTCATTCAACGTACTAAATAATGCTAAAAGTTGATTTTTGTATGTATTCAATTTAGAAAGGTTAAGTGATTATTTGTAATAAAATATTTAAAATGGAGTCATTAGAGATAAACAGGTCAAATATATTGACCAACTAATTAATTATGAAAGAATGTGTGTTATTATGGTGTTAAAAGTGTAACATAATAATTTGCTTCTGAGAAGAGTTCTTAAAGAAGGCTTAATCTTTCCTTGACCAATGGCTTTTTTTCTTCTTTCTAAAGGAAAAACAAAATAACAAAAGTATTTTAGTTTTTTACTACTTTCTCCGTGCTATCTAGTTTGACTTCAGATGAAATTTAAGAAAGAAAAATATCCTTTTAATACTTGTAGACTACAATAGGTGATATATGTTCGTATGATTATAATTTCATAAGAAATAAAATGATATTTTAAAATTGATCTGTTACTAAATAGAGAAATATATT
Organism: Solanum sitiens; assembly: GCA_016801875.1. Lineage (NCBI taxonomy): Eukaryota > Viridiplantae > Streptophyta > Magnoliopsida > Solanales > Solanaceae > Solanum > Solanum sitiens. The sequence goes on along the minus strand of JABWTJ010000548.1, from coordinate 363,217 downwards.
ATTTATTGTAAGATTGACTAAAAGAAAAGTAAATCGTATAAATTGGGAAGAAGTATAATATATTATTGACGTTGAATAAAAGAAGGTTCCAATAAAAATAATAAATTATCCATAATTTTTAAAGAACAGGTGAAATAGATATATAGTGAACAACTAAAAATGGGTGGAGTAGTTTTTAGAGTAAAATACAACTTTTATTTATAGGAGATTTGCCTTTGTACTCTTAGAAAATAAGTTAGAAAATAAGTTTTCTCAACTCGGCATTTATAGTATTGGGGAAGAGGTATAATAATTAAATTAAAGAAGATTATATTTATATAGGTATCGCGTAGGAGTCACGTAAAATAATATAAGGGGTTATGTGGAATTTAATAGTTCAAAGAGTAAAATATTAATATGAACTCAACGTTAAATAGTAGGGGCAAATATAACAAACAATTATAACGAAGGATGAATATAACCATTTTCCAAAGCAGAACTTTGAAGTTTATTAACTTTTTGAATGTAATTTAGTCAGTGTGTAACGTTAAATTAGTTGGACTGAATTACTATAAAGAATAATTACACCTATTAATTTCTCATCATTACTCTACCATGATGATAATTGATCATAAATTACGATAATTTGTAGCGTGATCCAATTTTTATTATGTTACTAAATTAAAATGTCTCCTTTTCTTTGGACAATATTTTCAGGTGTACCGGGTCGGGCATTTCACGTATGGAATAGTGAAACGGAGCAACTAATCTTCGCCGACGGCGATTTAACCGATCCCGAGGCAGTAACCGGTTGGCACCTCCTAACCGAGTTAACCGACCTCGTGGGCCGGGTCCATGTCACAGCCCGTGACACTGCTGTGGCATGTACCGGCCCACGACTCGTTGTTATAGACTTAAATAACCAAGGGTTGATCCTCCGAGAAAGATCCTTCCAACATGAGCTCATTGTAGGATCTTTCGACGCCACGAGCGACTCGCTCGTGGCGGTGGACGGACGGGGTGTAGCCACCGTCCGTCGGATTGAGGATTTGGATGAATCGTGTAGGTTTAACGTGCGAGGCGCGTCGCAACGGGGGGTGGTTGGAAGCATGAATAGTAGTGGATATGGTGTAATGTGTGTGGGAGAAGTAATTAGGGTTTGGGAAGTAGGAAATGGAGTGTATCTTTATAGTTTAAGGGAAAGAATAGGGGAAGTTAATGCCATGCATGCAAATGAAAGGCATATAGTAGCTTGTTCTAGTGATGGTACAATTCATTTGTGGGATTTTGGGGCTCAATAATTAATTAATATGGGGATTAATTATTATTAATTAGGACATTGGAGTTTCCTAATTGGTTTAGTAGAAAACAATTTAACAAGGGTAATTAGGGTTTAATTAAGGACTTGTCTTTTTATGTAGGAATTAAACAATGATTTGGAGCTCAAATGTGAATTGTTTCTTCTTTGTTTTTGGCAATTTATGTCATATTCATGGTTTAGCTTTTCAAAATTATCATACTACATTGTTTCATTGTATTCCAAAAAAACAAAAAAAACGCACGTTACGTTCATAAATGTTCTTAATAAGAAACTTTTATAGTACTTAAACAAATGCATATTATCGTATGTTATTAAAACTATAAATTTCAAAAGTTGATAAATATTTTGACATATTAAGATCATAGTGTTTAAAGAAAATTGTGCATTTGAGGACTTATAATTTTTTATTTATAAGTCAAAAGTCATACTTTAAATTATGACTTTTTGACTAATTTTTTGTCTTTTTGGCTTAAAAGCACTTTTTAATTTTTCTCGCACCACAAACAACCTACTTCTTGATCAGCCAAAAAATAAAACGATAAAAACAGAAAAGTGTAGTAATCCTATAAGTTGGGTTTGAAAATGATAGGATGTACGCATACAAACCTTATCCCAGCCTTACCTATATGAGATTGCAGATCTAGAGGTGGTTTCTATAAACCTTCGGCTCAAAAGAAGTGCAATAAAAGTACGATAGACTAGAAAATAAGGACACCAGAATAGCAAGGTTAACAAAGCAAATGAAATAACATGACTAGAATTGAAGAATGGGGTATCAATTATTAGTCATTAGCAAAATAGCCCAGGATGTAACATAACAAGAAGTATAAAACATGAGTGTATTCTTAACAAAATAGACAAGCTAGCTATACAAGAATTGCTGACAACAGTTCCAAGTTGTCCATAATTTTTGAATTCTTAATGAGCTGAAACTAAATGAATATCAGTTGTCCCACCTTAATGAGGAAATTAGAGATTTCCTCCATTTCATAGTACTCCTCAAGAAGATCTCACATACAATCAATCATCACCAGATAGATCTCCCCAACGAACGTTGTGCTTTGCAGCTAGATAATGTGCTCCCACTGGCCCCCTACTTCCGTATGGATAAAGCTCTGGTGCAATCTTCTTCTCTTCCAGCTCCTTCAACAACGGTGTAAATAGAGCCCATGCAGCGTCAAGTTCATCGCTTCTTATGAACAATCTTCGCTCTCCTTCTATTGCATCTAACAAAAGCCGCTCATATGCATCTGGTATTTCACCTCGATACCTTTACATTACGAGCCATTGAAGTCAATGTAAATATAATGTTCATCTTGATCATGTAATCTTAAACTAATCACATAGATATAAGTCATCCATCATACATAACGTTAGTAAGTGAGATAGATTAAATTCTTAATCCCGGCAGTTCTTCTATAAACTAAACCGATAACGTCCACTGTTAACACTTTCTAATTTAAGCAAGTGTCAGCTTCATAGTTCAAAACTTCAAACAAATCTCATTGAAGAACAGCAAGAAATCTGTTAATTAATTATATTCCTAGCTCTATATCAGATAATGTGGTGAAAATTAAATTCCTGGTGCTACACCAGATGTATATCATCCATACTGAAAGCATCCTAGTGATAGAACAAACAAGGGCAATGGTGAACTACAAGAAAACTTTTGCTGTCATAGGGTGTATTCGGTACAAAGGAAAACGTTTTCTTGGGGAAAAAGTTGGTTTCTGACTTATTTTCGAGGGCTCAGTTAAGTATGCAAGAAAATAATATACCAAAAACATTTTATATAAAATCTAGCAAAACAGGGTGGGAAGAGGGGTTCGGGAGTGGCAGAGGGTGGGATGATCAAGGGGTGGGAGTTAGGATCTTGGGGAGGAGACAATGAACTTGGAATAACATTTATGGAACATGTTTTCTCTACTTCTGTTAGGGAAGTCATTTTCCTTATTTTTAAGGAACTTTTTTTCCTAGAGAAAATGTTTTGAAACCGCACATGAAAAAATCCATACGAACACACCCATAAGCTATTACTAACTCTAGATCAGCAGGAGTTTCTTACTTTGCTTTGTAAAGAAGATTAAGGTCACTCCGATCAAGTCTCATTCCAAGACCAGGAACCTTGTTGTTAATTTTCAGATATATGGCTTCATCGGGTTGTAGACGCAGAACTAGCTCATTGGTTGCCTTATCCATATCAGTTCCAAAGTTCCTTTTGTACAAATTTCCGGGGACATGTCTGAACTGGACCCTGATCTCTGCCCTGCAGTTTTAGTATAACAAAATCTCCAATCATTTTGTGGCAATCAGGATATATACCTAAAAATAACATTATGGATAAAACGAAAATCCACCGACCTCTTAGTATGGAGAGCTTTTCCTGCTTTCATGAGGAAAGGAACCCCGTCCCAGCGTGCATTATCAATAAAGAGTGCAGCAGCAGAAAATGTTGGAGTGATACTGCCATTTGACACAGTTGGATCATCTGTGTAAGCTGGATATGATTTAGCACCCTTGCTATGACCCTTATACTGTCCAAGAACAACATCTTCAAGTTGCAATGGCCTCATTGACCTTAAAACTTTAACCTGAATCACTTTGGCAGACTCGAATTATGAACCATGTTTTAATATATTTTCCCTAGTTTTAATCATATTCACTTGGAGGATTTACGCAATGCAGGATTTATGAGAATAATTTGTGGCATAAATGTGCATACCTTTTCATTTCTGATGTCCTCAGCATCCAAGCTGACAGGTGTTTCCATAGCAAACAACGCTAATATTTGAAGGAGATGATTTTGCATAATATCACGGATGATGCCGTAGTGGTCAAAGTACCTGAGACGAAAGAGCAGAAAGTTTGAGATCCAACTCCAACAGAATACTGTTTTTTAAGTATCAGCGGCAGAGTAATGAGCCTCACCCTCCTCGTCCCTCGGTACCAAAATCTTCAGAAAATATAAATTGGACATTGCGGATGTAGTTTCTGGACCAAAGAGGCTCAAAGACAAGATTCGAGAACCGAAGAACTGAGAGATTCTCAACAAGTTCTTTTCCCAAGTAATGGTCAATTCTGAGAAGAAAAAAAAAACTAGCATAAGAAAACTTCAACCCATGTTATCTCCACAAGGTAACTGGCAAAGAAATGCAGTTAATCTAACCGAAAAATTTGCTCCTCAGTTAGGTACTTCTTTAGGCATCTGGTCAGCTCACTAGATGATTCTAAATCACGACCAAACGGTTTCTCAACAATGACCCTTGTCCACCCACTTGTTGAAGAAGCTTTAAGACTTGCACATTTCACCACATCCACGAATATATTTGGAGGTATTGATAAGTAAAACAACCTATTAGAAACCCTACAACCCTAGAATGTAATCATATGATCAGCACTCACAATTAGCTTTTTATCATTCATCAGTAACATAGTTTAGTATTCTCAAGTAAAGAACAGTAAAATGTGGCATAAACTGCATCAAGCAGAGACTAACTTTTGCCACTCAAACCCCAAGAAACGATAAGCATAACATGTATACTTCAGGTTTTTTTTTTTGGCCTATCATTTCATCTTAATTAAGAAGCTAGGTAACTGTTCATAAAATTATAATTAGACAAACACATAATCCTGCCAAACTTTTAAGATTTGCAGTCCATAAAGTATAAATAACACATAACCAGCTCTTCGCTTCTTTATGTATGCTTCAAGAGAAGTGCGTACATGTAATGAAATAATGTGCAAAAGCTATGAACAACGAATTCTTTAGTACACCATCACAACAGTAAACAAAGTGAGAGAATTCTTATTATCATCTTACATATGCAAATGGTGTAACTTTTACTAATAGTTGATTAGCATACTGAACTAAGAGAAGTTGTGGAAGTTCCCCTGTAACTCTCTTGTCACTGCTTTAGATAGAAATACTAATAGGAGTCTCATTCTGGGAAATTCTGGATTCTTCAGCTTAAAAGTGTTGTAGGGGGTGAGCAAAGTAGGATCAGTCAACCAAGGAAAGTAAGGTCTGAATTTTTTTATGTCGTACATATGTAGGTATATTATATACATATTTCCCCTAGTAAGGATTTTTAAATATTTCCCATAGTTCAGACCTTTATGAAGTTCGAAAAAAAAATTATCCTATTTTTCCTCCGAAATCAAATTTTGTATTAAGAGAGAATGCATCAATTCTTGCACCAGATGGAGCTTTCATTTACCCCTTTATTTTCAGTCATCTGTAAGCTCCTACTTAGTTGACTAGCATCAAACCATTAAGAATCCTTCATATAATCACCTTACATTGAGACACTATGTCATCATAAATCTTATTCGGGCTTACGCCATATCATCATTGCAGAATGATATCTATGTCAACCTGACCATCTTTACTTGAAAGGCTTCTTAACTAAAACTTCACGGCACCAAGATAATCTCTTCGAATATCTTGCCAAAAATATTTTAAACATCAAAGAAACCACTAATGTCATATCATGCCTATAATATGTTCCATCTCTTATCTGAGATTTATGTACCGTACTCCTTGGAGCAACAGGAAGTTGCCTTCAAGGTTTGAGAAAAATATTAAACTAATAAAGATGATTGGTTACTGATACAGCTAAGAAAATGACATCAAATTTACTGCTATAGTTTCTTGTAGACATGCAAAAATGGACTGCAGACAGTGCACAAGCTTCCACATAAAATTATCTCATTAATACTTCCATAACTTTATCACCCCGAGTTTTTGGAAGTTCTTATGAAAAGTGTCACGTATATGCTCATTCAGGTATGTATGTTCCGGCAATGCTTAGCCATGGGTAGAATTAAGTATAGCACATGCATTACCTCCTTTTCCTTTAATTTGTAATCCAGTTCTGCAAAATCATCCTCAGAATTGTACTGACCGGAATGATAAAAACATCTTTCCAGAAAATGTTCCATTTTGGCATCGCAATTCTCTCTGCAAACCCTCATTCACATGGATTCCATCAGCTCCATAAACCATAAACACGAAAATATTGCATGTTAAAAGTATTTCACATAATGACATACCTCTTATCAATTCGACAAGTTAAGGTTGTACTGATCATGTTTCTCAGCTCTTCATCACTCAATTTTGTTCGTGAGTAGCCAAAAACTACAAAATTCTGAAATGTACTAACAAAGACACATCATGAGCTACTGCTGAATCTTCCAGGATGGTTAAAATGTGTCTGCTACTTAACCTAAGCTCAAGTTGTTTTTGTGCATGATTAGTAGATAACAATATACAGTTAGAGATATGAAATTTAACCTCAGGCAGACAATCTTCATAGAAAAGAGCAAATAAAGCTGGAAAAATCTTCTTCTTGGCTAGATCACCTGAAGCTCCAATAACAGTTATGCTGACAGTGTTCTCTCCACTTCCTAACTCTGTCAAAGGCACTTGTCCTGGCATTGATTTTGAGGACGAACATATATATACATACACGTCAGATAAGGACATGGAAGCAGAAAAAGATGTAAAGAACAAACTGCAGTTCATGGATGAATGTGAACCATCATCTAGAACTAAAAAATTTCAGTATCATCCATTATAATCTACAATCAAAAAGCAAAAGATCACCTACAAGAGGTTTCAAAAATCTCAAAAAAAAGATCTTTTACTACAATTCTATTAAGATCATGACTGTTATTTTCTCTTTTTTCTCTTTAACTATGGATCAAATTCAAATGGTAAGGAAGTTAAGCTTGTGGGATACTTTAGTATAGTACATAATTTAGTTTGAAATTTGAATACATCCACTAATTTTGAACTAAATTCAAACTGTTTCTATTCCAAGACTAGCACTTTACCAGCATATCAAAACAAGAATTCCAGCTATGGGTACAGGGCAAGTTAAGTATCAAAAGTGAACCTACAAAACCATAGTATACCAAAATTACACAATCAAATATGATAAGCAATACATCAAACACTAGGAAGACACTTGTAACACCATTAGAAAAGAATGTTAAACTGAGCATGAAAAATGCTAAAGACTACATTTTTTTTCCTTCAAATGAAGAACAAACTCACCATCTTGCACAGACACTGCATTAAGTGGAAACCCATTTGGGGAAAAGACTTCAAAATGCTTTCTTGGTTGGATTCTTGAGTAAATTCCAGATACCCAATTGAGGGGTTGGGTTCTAAATGGTAAAAAGTTAAACTTTTTCCAGAAATATGATGTCCCATTATGTAAAGTTGAAGGAGAAGTTGCAGCTGAAGATGAAGAACAAGGGTTCAATCTCAATTGCATACTCATACAGACAGAGAAATGCCTTTGTTCAAGAATTTGAGTTTTCTTTGATGAATTTTTTTGTTTAAAAAAAAAAGATGAGTCTATCTGTTGTTGAAGATATTATTGGATACTGACAGATTCTTTGTCAATTGAAAATCTTTGATAAATTTTCAAGGAAAAAATTGACTGCTGAGTGCTGTCCCTTAAGTTTGTTGAAAAGCTAGCAAGTGAAGTCCACCTTTTCAAATACCTCATCTTTTATATGAGGTCCATATTTTTCCCTCACAAATTTACAAATTTTAATAGTAATTTAGTTTTATATTAGTTGATTATTTTTTTAAATTTTACTTTTTTTGTTTTTTTTATTTGTTCAATTTTAACTTTTCATTTGTTCCTTCTTATTTATTATTTTTGATAAATTAAAAAAAACAATATATTTTCTTATTTATAATACTCTCAATTTATTTAGGCTCTATTTGGAAGGATAACCTGATAAAAGGTAAGTAGTGTTATTTTCAGAGACAGTAAATTGCTAGTATTTACATGGTGCAATTTACCAGCTGATTATTTCTTCTTCTTTTTTTTAATTTCTATTTTTTATTATAATTTTATTTATTTAAAAGTAAATATTTTTTCACACTGAACAGTTTTGACTTTTTCAAAGGAATGTTACTTTTACGATGAGTTATGATTTTTTTCAACAATTTATAATTTTTTGAAGGATAGTAACCTTTTTACTTTCTCGATGAGTTATTTCAACAATTTATAATTTTTTAAAGGATAGTAACTTTTCTAGTAAGGACATCTTTATAACCATAAATAATTTTTATTATTATTACTAAATATTTTTCCTTCTTTATTTTTTTTGTGTGTATCTTTTCTCTCTATTGGACTTTTTAAATTATATTTCTATGAAAGTTTTTAATTTTATTGGTCTAAAAGATTTAGTTCAAATTCTTGAACTTTTAAAATATTTATTTATTTATTTCATTTTGTCAAATGAAATTTGTATTGCCACTTAGAAGAAGAGTTGCAAAAGGCTTTTTTTTTTGTTGTTAAATTCAAGAGGGTGGTGGTTATATTTGACCCTTTACTACAAGATGTGAGCTTGGCTAAAAAATCTTTCTACCTACTAAGCAAAATAGAACTAGAAGTGGCAAATAAAGTTAGAGATCTAAGGGGCTCATGAGTGAGCATACTTGGTGCCTTCTTTCTGTCTATGATTTAAAGTAGTTGCTATCTATCGATATTTAACAAAAACTTTTGAACTTTTCTAGGTAACTCAGAAAAAATATTGTACATATAGCTATTTTCTTGATTATAGTAGCTAATTTATCAACAACTTTGTTAGCTTCTCTAAAACAATGTCGAATAATGATGTCATTGTTAGTAGCTAGTTTTCTCATTCCTTCAATACTCCCCTGTCCCTTTTTATTGGTCCAATTTTGACTTTTTACTTGTCATTTTGACAAATCAAGAAAAGATAATACGTATTATATCGTTATAGCAGAGAATAATAACTTCAATCCTCCACGGAATTCTCCAGTTGCTATTTACAGAGTTATATATATAATTAGGTGTGTCAAATGGACAGTTCGGATTGAAACTAGAGTTATTAAAATGGGTTGAAATAGAAATGGGATCGGGTCTTGACCCGCCCAGGTTCACTTTAGGCTCAAATGGGCTAAAAACGGGTTGGGTCTTGACCCACCCAATTTGACCAGATTAATCTCAATAATTCACCATATTGATATTTAACTTTTATAATAACAATTTAAATTTCTGCTCAAGAATTTTTGTTAAAAAAATGGATAGATAAATTCTAAAAGATATTAAATAGATAATAATTCATACCTTTATTATAGGAACATATCTTAATAAAAAGTTTTAAAATGGGTTGAAATTGGAGATTGAATTGGGTTTAATTGAGGATTTTCTTCAAATGAGTTAGGCTTGAACAGGTTGAGATTGAACCTAATTCAAATTATCTTGAGCCCAACCTTTAAAATTCTGAACCGATCGGACGGGTTACCTATGTTTGAGTTCATTTTTGACACCTCTTATATATATAATAGGGAAAATTGTATATAATAATAAACTACTAATTCAAATTAAATGTTATAACCATAGTTTAATTTAATTGTACCCCATAGCAAACTGTTGCTATTTCGCCTCTCTCTTGGTGAATCTCGCTCGCCTCTCTCATTTTTATACAAACACAAATGTATAAAATGTGTTAGTGTTTGTATTAAGCGAGAAAAATTGTATATATGCATATATTTTCGTTCTCTTCTCCCAGATCTCGCTTGCCACTCGCTCGTCTCTCTCACTTTATACAAGCACAAATGTATACATTGCGCTTGTGTTTGTATAAAGCGAGAGAAAATTATATATACAAATACAAATGTATATATTTTCATCATATACACTTGTGATGATATAAATACGATCTTCTCATGCCCAGATTTTTTATTATTTTTTTTGCCATTCACTCTTTATCGCTTTATACAAGCACATATTATACAATTGATCTTTTATATATGTATAGGAAAGCAGATTATACAACTGCTTTCTTTTGCACATGTATAGCGAAATTATACACAATTATTTTTTTTTATATATGTATAACGAAATATACATATTACTTGTACGTCTACCCATTGGAATGGAATATGTCATAGCGGTCTTCTTGAATTGTAGCCCAATTATCTGGTTGATGTTGGAGGTGATGAAACCTTTTGATCTTCGGATGGATGGAGTTTCAACATTATATTTCTAGGTGTATTTAGATCTTCACATTTTCCAAATAATAATGAAGAATTTTATGAATAATTATTTATACTATTTAGTATAGGATACATATGCAATTTACATGTTCAAGAACTAGTTTTTTACAATCAATTTAAGAGAATGAAAAAAGATACGCAACTACTACAAGAAAGTTATTCCATTTCTTTACTTTTACTTGTCACTTATTCCTAAATGATATTTTCATTTTCATTTGTCACTTTTGATATATTAAGAAAAAACAATTAACTTTTTTCAAATTTTACCTTTAGCATTAAATACTAATTGTCCAAATCACTTTTCAAAACCTAATATCAGACATCAATAATAGGGAATTAGGGATAGTGTGATAAAATATCTATATCGATAATTATTTAATTAATTGATAAACCAAGTCAAACATAACAAGTAAAAATAAACCAAAAAAATATTTATTAATTAAATTATCTCATTGGCCCGTGCCAAACACATGCCTAAAGTGACAATTAAAACAAATGGAGAGAGCTCCGAAAATAATAACTTATTTGCTTCCTTATTTGAACAACTCAAACTAAAAATAAAACTTTTAATTGTGATAATTGAAAAATATAAATATTAATTATATTAAATATCATTTCCTACTCTTTTTAAACTAACTTTTATAACTTTCTTGTATGGTGAAATATAAGAATGCATTTTTCATTATCATACTTTAATTTCAATATCTCAAATTATAATTAATTATGATTTTTTTCAATAAAAATCTTCTTATAATCTACAAAAAATACAACTAAAATACTTTTGCAAAATACTCTTATAATCCCAAGAAAATTACGAATATATATGTATTACAATTAATATTTAGAAAAGTTCATTACTTACTTATAAAGTCATAACATTAGGAATGAAGTAAATTTTATGTATTTAGTTAAATGATGCTAAAATTTAATTTAGTATTTTAGAACTTTGAATTAAATTATTTAAAAGTTATTATTCACCAATAAGTTTTTTAAGGAGAGAACCAATACATAGTATTGCAACAAATGATTATAATTTTATTAATTTGAAAGACTGTTTCTAATCATATATAAGATATATAATGATTTTTTGACGTTAAATAATTATGAATTATATATATAACTGAATGACTAGTTTTATGAGATTATGTGTATCTTATTTCATTAAAAGTACAAGTGTTATTCGTTAATATGTTTGTTATTCCGACTAATAATATATGGTCTCCTTCATTTATATTCTACAATAATGTGACCACCCGTGGAGGACAGACCTAATATCCCATCAATGTCACGCATGTGTTTTATAAGCCAAATTTTTTTCTGAATGGAGTTATAATTCATCCATGTCGGTTGGATGTTAAGTCATTATGCCAAGGAATGAATCATAAGTTAATGTTATTTTTTAATTTATTATTAAATTAGGATTTAATATAACTATTTAAGCTTCCGCCCAATAAATATAATAATAATAATAATAATAATAATAATAATAATAATAATAATTTAATGTTTGGACTAGAACAATTAATTATAATTTGAATTAACGTTTGAATACATTCATTTTGTTTTCTTACTTGAACTAATCGTGTTGTGTTATTGCACTGTGTAGTCCTCTTTTCAGGAAGTTATTTTAATTATTTAGGGTACATAACTATGAACTAATTATTAAATAAATATTAAATCTCATTTTTCTTGGATCATGTGGTAAGAGAATTAAATTAAGAGAGAATTAGGTCAGTTAACAAATATTACTAGTTTATTATTATTTAATATGATTATAGTTTCAATTAATTACTGTGTATGGTTATAATTTGACATAACTTGCTATTAATTATGTAACCACAAACTAACGATATACGAAAAGAAAAGAGTCCTTCCTTATTTGTATACTCATTTATACAAATCTAATTGTTTAACCATAGATACAAAATGATACATATAGATTGATATATACAAGATGTATCAAAAAAAAACATATAAGATGTATCACTTGTATTTATTTATTCTTGTATCGTTTGTATTAATTCATTCTTACTAAAATATCAATCGAAAGTTGTTGTTGAAGATATGCATCCGTGTAGCCAAAATCTCATCCGCTTATGAAAAATTTGGAGATTGTGTATATGTATTTTGATACATGTGTATCTTTGTATACTAATGATACAATTGTGTATATGTGTTTACATTTCAAATCAAATAGTAGCACAAAGTGATGAAATTTGAACATATTTTTAAAGACATTTCTCTTTTCTGATTGTGCAGGTTACAAGTGCATAGATATTCGATTTGATTTGTATTTTTATCTCATTTTATTTTTGATAATGTTTGTTTTTTAACATAAAATTAGTTTGAGGTGAAACTGATAATAGCGATTTTGGATGGACGATCTTCTTCTTATTCTTTTGTGTGTAGTGATTATGGTAATAAAACGGAGATGATTTGTGGTTGGACGATATTTTTATAATGTATATGTGTAAATAAAATAGTTGTATCTACAGTATTATACATATTTAAATTTTTATATACATTATTATATAATGTATAAGATATGTATATACATTGTTATATAATAATTACACACATGAATAGGCAATGTATATATCGCATATATGTGTATATACAAAATATTATATAGCAATATATACAAATAAATACACATACATTTTTATACATTGTTATAGAATTTTGATATTCATTATACACCGATTATATATCGTATAAATATCTTGATATTTAAATATAACAATTTATATAGAAATGAATTGTTGGAGTGATGTGTTGCTTACTTTTTATGACTCTTTTGCCTTTCGACTTATTTCGGCAACTTCGCCATTTACCATTTAAGTGACATAGAGACGAGTCACGTCAAGCAAAAAGCGATAATGAATTTTGAACTTGTTCATGCTCATCCAAATCGGCATTAAAAAGTAATTGGAAATTAAAGTGAAGCCTTCCTTCTAATCAAGACAATTTTGTACTGATCGAAAAAGTATAGATAAAATTTGATTAATGTCGTGTTTGGATCGACGTTATTGTTGTATTCTGTTGTATTGTTAGTCTAAAATGTAATAATTGTTTATTGTTACTTAAATTCAATTGTGTCGTATCATTTAAATTCATAGTTAGGTATCGATGAAAAAACTCATCTTATGTAACGACCGACCCAATATGATCGCATCGTTACCGTAATCTTTTCTTCTCATTTTATCTTTACTTATTATTTAATAATTCCATTTTATCGTTTACCCTACCTTTTCATAGTAACTTTACTCGGTACTCTTACAATTCCTTATAGGTTAATCATTCAAATGATGAATATATAACATTATATAACGACGGAGAACGATAAAATTTATTCAGATATTATATTCATTAATATAATATAATACAATTCAATATATTATGAAATAATATATAACTACCTCCAAACCAAGTGTAAGAGTGGAAATGATTAAATTATGAGAGACGGCTATTTTGGATCTGAAATAAAATCATAGTAAATAGTGATGGTGAGGTGGTTTTGATATTTATTTTTTTAGTGGAAATTTAGGTGGAATCAATTTTTTTTAGCAAATTGGTAAAATATTATGATATAAAAAATGATTAGTATTTCTTTAGTCTATTTAAGTCACTCTATTTAATTAATATCCGTTGTATATTTTGTTTTGCATGAATATTTGGTATTAGACAAATTTTTAGGTAAAATAAAATATACATTTTGCTGCTTCTATTATATCTTATGCGCTCAGAAGTACATGTCCGAAATTTTAGTCATTCTAAATATTTATTTAGTTAAATATACTCAAGCGCAGTAAAAAAGTGTTAATAGGTCTGTTAGATTCGTCGTTATTTTTACAAATTAATATTTGTTTTTTTTATTTTTCCATCCGATGTCATCCAAATTTACGCCAGTTTATCGTTGAATTGAGATTGTGTTTTTTATGATATATGAAACGTTATACTTCAAATTTAAACTTATTTGAAGTAGATTTGAATATTAAAAATAAATTATTTTTTTCTGTAAAACAAGTTCAAACACATATAGCTAAATTTAAAATAATTTTTGCATGTACTTCAAACATTATTAATAAATGAGGACTCCAAAAGTAGATATTTGTACAAATTAGAAATTTGGAATAAATTTCAAATCTACGTCACATTTCCTACCAAAGTTAGCTTATATTGCATCATAATTTATGTTAGGCGTACGCCGAATTCTACCCTCTTTATTTATTGCAACAAAATAGTTTCGATGTGGACTTTATTGCCCCTTTAATTAATAATTACTTTATGTTACTTTCAATCGATATCGATATATTATATATACGTAAAAAAAAAAGAGTAAAATTAATTACGTACATGAAATAGTTTTTTATTTTAAAATGTAACCATTTTGTTGATTTGTTAATATTTTTTTTGATGTGTTTGACTAGTTGATTGATTGAAATTTGTGATGTTACGATTCCTACGATATTTTCGATTAAGATAAAAATATTGAGAAGACTATTATGTTAAAAGGAGTATTGATCATGGTTTGGATTTTTGCAATTCATGTTATATCTTTTTAGAAATTAAAAAAAGTTTATGGTTTTGATCAATAGGAATATAGAGGTAACATTTTTGTGCTTCTTTTATATTAAAAACCTAAAGCATAACGATAGGGTTTAATGTTTTGACATAAATAATTGCAAAAAATAAATAATCATATATGATTGCTTATTCCAAAATTAAACAATTGTAATATACAAATAACCAATTGGGGTACTATTTAAATGCTGATGGTTTAATATATAAAAATACTGCTCCAATTTAAATGCGGATGGTTATATACTTATATTATTCATTTTATTTGATCCCTATATAAACATAGACGTTTTATTTTATTAATTCGTTTTAGCAAATTAATAGATTTTTTCTCCATAATACTCCAATATCACTAATAAGGTTTAACTTATTAAAGTACACTTTTTTTTAAAAAAAAAAAATATGTTAAAATAATATGAAACGAAGAGAATGCTATTGATTAGGAGATGAAGCTTAAGAGAAATAAATTTGAGGAAATCAAAGTAGGTGTCCGCTGTACTAATAATAGATGTCAAATAATATTTGTTCTTAATTACTTGTTCAAGTTTTCTTTTTTAGTTATCTTTAATTACTTGTTAATTTTTTGACAAATCAAGAAAGAATCATTTCTTTTTACCTATTAACCCTTAATTAATTATTTTGAAAAAGGTAAAAGTTTTTGAAAATTTTAAGTTTTTAATTCATCCACTTTATAATTAATAGGAGTAAAATGATAAATTTACTATAGTTGTGCCTGTGTCCATTCAAAAGTGAACAATTAATTAGGGATAGAGGGAACGTTTGTCCACTTTAGGAAATTCATGAATAATTTTACACTTAGTTCCTAATTTACTCCTATAATTAATTATAGTCATTTTTATATAATATTTTTTTAAGTCATTATATTTATTATATTTAAAGAGAGACATAATAAAATTATTCTTTTATTTATAATTTTGTAAACAGTGCACTAAATAAAATAGTAGACTATTTGTTAAACCGATAGAGTAGCATTAATAATAAATAATGTACACTCAAAAATCAATTCCAAAATATGGTTAGTCGTATATTTGGTCGATAACATTGATTGATGCCCCCTTCCCTACGCCCAAACCCAACCAATTAATTGTTTGAAAATATTAGTACAACTTTCTTTGTGTTTTTTTTTCTTTCTATTTCATATTTTTCACTTTCTTAATTCCTCATTTTTTATTTTTTTATTTTATTTTAAATCAAAGGCCCCCTGGGCCACTTTATTAAACTCTACTGTTAATTCCTTTTTTATATTACGTGATATTAGTTTTTATTATCAATTTATAATGAAAATAATAATAATTTTATATTTAGCTAGATTTTTTTATAACGACGTTATTTGTCTTAATTTTATTGTTATAGGGAGCCATTATTATAGATGACATGTAATATAAGGGGTTATGTGATAATTGATATGAAGGCTAAAACCAAATAGTTCTGAAATTAAATTATAGTGTCACTTAATTTGTTGTTTGGTTGGTAAGTCTGGGCTAATCTATTTCGGGATCAATAATTAGTACTACCTATTATTTATTCCTCTCCTTGGATGGTATGGTAACCCCGATATAACTTATCCCAGGATAAAATAGGTAAATGACAAAGACATTCTTTTAAACCCTTTTTATACCCGATATGAATGACATTTTTCTAAAGAAATAACTTGTTCTTAAAATTTATGCAATGCATATTATTTTGAATACAACAAAATAAACACTCAATAAGAAATAATACCAACATGATTTATTTGTATTCCACTATAATTACTTTTATCATAATTTTTATTCAAACTAAACGACTCAAAGTATATAATACCATATATAGTAGGAATCAACTCCAAAAATAATGTAATTGTTATAAAAGATGATTATTATAACAAAGTGAGCCTAAATTTAACTATGTTTAAAAATAATTTAACATAATTTTTTATTTAATTATACTTTTCATCCTAAATATTTTTGTAGTTTCACAAAGTAAGATGTAAGACTATAAAATTTTAAAAATTCGACTTTTTTTTTCAAGTGACATGGTAAGTGAAAATACCCTGAATAAATTGAGAAGTTTCCATTAGAAAAGATTCGAGAAATATTAGAAATAGTCAAAATATATATGTAGAACAAAACAAAGTCTATAGACTTACGAAAAAAAAAAATCAATAGATATAAGCACTTCATCCTTTTTATATAATATGATCAGTTAATACAATATATTATTTAGGAAAATTTAATTAAATATGTATTTTACTAAATTAGTATGAAATAAATAAAAATATATATTTTATTACAGAATATATAGAAGAAAAGGAAAACATTTAATGGAATTTCTGCGGGCTCCTAAATAGGCTTTGATGACAAAATTAATGTTATTTAATTGAGAAGGTTCGTACGATGCCTTAAGTTGGGTGAAATTTGAATTGTTTTAATTTAATATTTAAAGTTTTTTTTTTTAATTCAAATTGATCCTTCTACTCTTTTTAATCTTTTGAATTGTAAGAGTTATATATTTTCCAATTCTACATCTAATTTTAATTCAACATTTGATAATCGTGTCACATCAAATTGGAAGAAACAAATAAGATTAGAAAAATGACAAAAAATAAAATAAATGTATAATATCTATAAAGATAGATCCACCATTCCCTTAATACAAACTATTGAAAGTATCACCCTGGCCTACATCTAGATCTTTTTTATTTTTTCACATGGATTTTCGATTTTCGATATCTCATTTAGTTTTTGATTAATTTAAATTCAAATCGCATAAAGTTTCATAAAAAATAAAAATACCCCCTTAAAATTATTTTTCATTATAGAGCTTAAATTCGCGATTGATAATTAAAAATGAAAGAACTCAATTCATCACATCACATCACATTTTTTGATATAACGACTATCCAAAAGTGAAAAATATTTGTCTAGTTCAACACTCAACGTTTGATATTTATATCAGATATTTAGAATCAGATTAATTCAAATTTACATAGCACAATTTATATTTCTAATAACGATGTTTCTAACTTATTTTTTTTCCCAAACAATTAAGTGTGGAGATATATCAACTATATAAACCATATAACCAATCACACCATGATGTAAATGTTACTATCTACAACAAGATAAAATTTGACAAACAAGGTTCTTAAAAGAACTTAAATAAATAGTGGTGATGACAGCTAACAAAATGAAGTTCCAAAGTCCAACAATGGTCCTTTCCAATTAATATTCTTAAAAATATTAGTTGGACCTCATTATTTTCCTCAAACTACCCCTCACACCTAAACCTCTAAACATCTACCATTAACAAACACAAGGGGTATATTTGGAAAATCAACTTTCAACTCCTTATTGACTTCAAACATGAAACTAGTATATAATCTAAAGTATTTCATCACTCTTTCTTACACACACACACATTGAAAAAAAAAAAAAAACCAAACACTTCTCAAGAAAACTCAATTTTTTTTTTTTGAATTTCAAGAAAATGGAAAATATGAGCTTGAATAGCCAATTCTATTTTCTAAAAAATGCAATGAAAATTCTTCTTCCAGTTTCAGTATTTTCATTGATGTTTTCTCAATCTTATTTATTATTTCCTTCTATTTTGAATTCATTTAATGAATTTTCTTCTTATTTTTCTATTCAACTTTTCACCTATAGCTCAGAAAGAAATTATATTTTCCTTCTTTGTAATGGAATTCTTGTTTTTATAATCAAGAATTCAGGGCTAATTAGTACTACTAATATTTCTGATAATCATCATCATCAATATCCCAAAGAATCCAAAATTCAAGAAACAAAGATAGAGTCTCTTGAAAAAGTTGTTGAAATTGAAAAACAAGAAAAAGAAGAAGAAATTGAAACAATGAATATTCAAGATGATTTGGTTAGTGTTGAAACAATTGATGAGAATGAAGTTTATCAAGAATTCGAAGATAGTAAGCCTTTTCTTCAGAATAATCAATTAGGTTATCATTCTGCGCGCTATGTTGAAGTTATTGAAGAATTTGAAGAAGTGGAAGAATTTGAAGAAGAAGAAACATTAGAAGAGTTACACAAGAAGTGTGATGATTTTATAAAGAGGATTAAGAAAGAGATCAATAGAAAGAATTGATTGATGAAAAAAAATTAACCAATAAGGGGGTTAGCATCTTGCTATGACATATAATTAACCATGTATTCACTTCTTTTTAATCAGTCTATGTTTGATATCTATTTTAGAAACTTGACTGATTATAAATCGTATGACGTATGATCCATTAGAAAGGAAGTATTATATTTACTTTTTCTATAAAACTTTTTTATGGTCTTAAAATTTAAACAAAGACCTTTAATTAAGAACGAAAAGGTCATTTTACTAGCTCAATATCAAAGTTGACTTGATTTGTTTCACTTTTTTTTTTAATGGTATTTTTGTAGTTGAAAATTTCCCATAAAAAATAAATAAAAGACCTTTAAGGGAAAAGTTCTAGCTATTTATTTAAGCTTTTGTGATGTAATTTTTGCGGAAATAATATTTCATATGTTCATTTAATTATGATTTTTTTTCTTTGAAGACATTCAATTTTAGTTATTACTCTAAAAGTATTAGATTATGTTTCTTTTTCTCATAAAATTACTTAGTGATTTTTAATCCAAAAATCAATTTTGAAAAATGTATTTACAAAGCCACTTAATCTATTTAATTGATTTTCTCATTAAAATTTCCTAATATGAAATTTTCATTTAAATAGAAATTTTAGAAAATAAAAAAATATTTACTTAAACCATTTTAATGACTCGAACTATTAATAAATATTTGAAAGCTTTCTAATATAGTTCAAAATATATAAAAGAAAAATTTTGATTTCGCCTATGTGACAGAAGCATCATCAGTTCTATTATATAAAGCAATGCCAATAGTGCATAAAGCAATGCCAATAGTGCCAAGAAATTATTTTTGGCAGCAATATACAATTATAAAGGCTTGGGCATGTCCAAATCATTAATCTTAATCAATTTTTTTTTACTCAATCGTAAAAATTCTATTTACAAGGTTACTCAATCTATTTTAATTGATATTCTTATTAAATATTTGTTTGATATAATTTTTTTATTTAAAATTAAAAATTTAAGAATCCAAAAAAAGTATCTATTTAAATCATTTTAATGACTCAAATTCACTTAAAATATGACATTGATCCTTTATTTCAGCTGGTTGCACGTGTAATTTTTTTTGTTTCAAAAAGAGTTTCTTCTTTGTCTATAATTTAGAAGAAAAATTCAATTCATTTATTAACATTTTTTTTGTTTAATTCTCACAAGCTACAATTCAAACAATAATTTCATAAATTTGTGAGATTTTTCTTTTTTTTTTTTAAAGCCACCTACTTGGTGAGGGGTTAGGCGTAGACTCCTATATTAGTAGAAAATAGCTAAATACACGTGTCAAATTAAGCATATTATTTTAGTATATCAAAAGATTACCATAATTAGTGATTTTTCTACCACTTAAATAAGTAACATTGTGATATGTTAAATTTGAGTTGTTATAACAATATCGTTACTCCATATTTGATGATAATAAAGTTTTAAAAATTATTTAAATTTAACTTTTTCACTGCAAATACATATTTTAATTAAATTGAACGTTAAAAAATTTCAAGATAATAAATATCAAAGGATTATATATTAAAAAAAGAAGAAGATCTGTAAGCTTTTTAGATCAAGACCAAAGGATCATATTTCTTATCCTTTTTTTCAGTAAATTTACAATTTTTGTTGTTATTAGCATGTTAGTTTTAATTTTCATATATTTTTGTTGTAATATTTCATTTCCTTGGTATAATAATAAATGAACTATTAACCTAAATATCGAGATTTATGCTCGTACCTGTATTTTACTTATCTACAACAAATTTTTATATATTTTTTTGTTTTATTAAATTTACAATTTTTATATTCATAAGATAAAAATATATTTCTCAATTGCTAAATATTCACTGATTTATATTAAAAATGAGTATTAATAACCTGAAAATGAAAATATTGACAAGTGAGACTAGCTTAAGTGATTGAACGCTTTTATCATCAATCGATAAGTTGAGAAGTAAAGTCACGTAAAGAGAGTAATTAATAAGAACACTAGTAATCCTCATCATAAAATAGAGAGTCGAGTAGTAATAAAAGAAAGAAAAAGAATTATTCACATTTGACGTTATATTATAGTCAACCAATTTTTTAATAATAATAATAACCATTTTAATAACAACCTTTTACCTATATGCTATAATAACAATAACCATTTTAATAACAAAATCCTCTTTATAAAACTACCCCTTTATAATAACTATAATAATTTTTATAGAAATAGAATCTCTTAGATTATCAATATTATAGGTCTAGAGATTTTGACCAAATATTGTGTTACTTTAATATAGTACTATTTATGAAAAAATATATATTATATGAATATATGTTTTTATTGTTAAAATAATTCTCTTTCTTTATATAAAAGAGTGATTAAACTTAAATTTTTTTGACATCTTTTTACTTATAATTTATAAAGTTATCTCATATAAATTAATTAGTATAATTATTTGTATTGTTCTTGGGGACAAAGTACAAATAATTAAATGAACTACTAATCTGTACTTTTACAAATTAAATATTTGAGCATATTCCACATTTGTCATTTTTAATGTGCATAAATAAAATTAGTTTGCTTGGACAGTCTTGAACCTTACCTTTTTGCCCTAAACAATCTTTCATATCTCTTAAGTTATTATTAATATTAATCATAAAATTTCTTAAAGAAAGATTTCAGATCTTTTTTATGTTTAAACCTTATTACTACTAATCAGAAAGTTTTGGATTATTCTAAAATTAGTATTATTAAAAAAAATTATCCCAAGTTGAGGATCTTGAGATTATTACAAATCTCTTTCTTAACTAACATAAAATAATCTTAAAGATACGTAGCCTTTTTAGTTGTGTAATACAAGTGATTGTGATATTTTTTGTTCCTTTGCTAGATTTTAAGTGAATTAACTTAAAGTCTTAAATAGTTATTCACTCAACTAACTAAATTAGAAACAATCATTCGATATATAGTATATGTATATTGATTAAAAAAAAATTAAACAGTAACACCTTGTTTAGATCGATGTTGGTTGTTACATGTTGTATTGTATTAAAATATAGTGTTTGTTTT
Source organism: Solanum sitiens (assembly GCA_016801875.1). NCBI lineage: Eukaryota > Viridiplantae > Streptophyta > Magnoliopsida > Solanales > Solanaceae > Solanum > Solanum sitiens. Next base: position 341,090 of record JABWTJ010000548.1, on the reverse strand, counting down.
GATTGTTATTTAAATTTAATTGTATCGTATCATCAAAAATTCATTGTTAGTAACAACGAAAGACTCATTTTATATGGCGATCGATTTGGCGTGATCGCGTTAATATTTTCTTCTCATTTTGTCTTTATTTAATATTTAATAATTCTATTTTATTCTTTATCATACCTTTCCATAGTAGCTCTACCTTGTATTCTACTTTTCTGATCAGTTTATCATTGAAATTATGGATGTGTGACATTCTGTAACGACGAAGAACAATACAGTATATCCGAACGTTGTATTCGTCGAAACAATATAGTAAGATATAATATATTCGTGTTAGATCTTAATGTTTTAAAGTGCCTAATAAGAAGGAAGTTACAATGCAATTGCCAACTTGACCATGGCCTTTTGGGTCTTGAGCTACATGACAATTGAGTACTATTTGAGTCTACTAACACGCTCACAACACACCCCACAATTTTTTTTGTCCAATTAGACTTTTCTATGGTTGACATGGTCATCATATATATATATATATACACTATGAAACATATAGTAAATGAAATATTTATTATTTACCTAGTCCAAATTTCAACACGGCTCATTGATAACAATAATCTAAAATGTCCTTTGATTTTTGAAATACGAGATCTTAATTCGGAATAATTCTATAAAATTATTTTAAAATCTCTTAATTCGGAATAAATCTATAGAATTATTTTAAAAAAAGTTATCTGAAGGAGCAATTTGGACTCACATCTTATATATTTTTTTTCAAAAGTGGTCGTCAATAGCGTTATTTACAAAATGTGCTCACTATTTTACTTTGTGTTTAGTGTAATTATTTATTTCAAAATTAACAATCACGGAATCATTTTTATCACAATCATGATAGTTCTACTTTTATACCATACTCTATGTAAATAACAACTCCAGAATAATTAATCTCAGAATAAAAATAAAAAAAAAATTACTCATTTGCCCTTCTCTAAGCTTTCCACAAAGTCTTTTTGACAATCCCAATTATTGTAGACATAGAGTTTACCTTTTATTAGGTAAAAAAAAAACTTTAGAAGTGCAATATTTTTTTATTTTTGTTTGTTGGTATTGTTAGCATATACAATTAATTAAATTAGAATAAAGTGGGAGGATCCACATCTATATATTGAGAGACAAAATGACCAGACATGTCTCCCTAAAATTGATATTTGTATGGAAAAAGCAAACTAAAATGCCAACTAAATACCCAGATCTTCATCTCTGTAAAATTGGTTGTCCATAAATTGTGTTGGAGTGGGTAATTGACACCTATATACAACAACAACAAAAATATATATATATATATATAGCATAATGACAAGGTATATAGAATCAAATAAAATACTTTATCCTAACTATATTATATCTCCATTATTTGTGTAATCTAACACCTCCCTGACCTGACATTGGTCGTTTGTACTTCTACTACATATATTAGTTAAGAGTAATATATGTATCTGATGTATATGTATTTGTATGTATCTGATGTAGTTTATATATATCTGGGATATATTTTAGAAATAATAGAGTGTGATGAGTGAGATGGAAAAGAGGCAAAGAGATTTGTTATGCATATTAGATACATGTGAATCTACTTGGATATAATATGTTTAGAATAAATTGCACCTAATTTTGATCCATGTATGTGAACGTAAATGGACACATCAAAATCTGGTAAAATACATAATATTGCATACCAAAGTATATCTAAGTAAGGGAAAAAGAGTCCGAAAAATACTTCAACTTGGTCGAAATTGTTGTTACGATATCAAACTTTATGGAGGACCTTTTACCCCCTGCACTATTTAATAGTATATTTTAAAGGTATGTATGTACTCATATGGACACATTACTATTTATAATTATGCAATATTTTTTATGTCCACGTGGGCACATATATACCTTTAAAATACATTATTAAATAGTGCATGGGATAAAAGGTCATTTCTGATGTTTGATATTGTTACAATAATTTCGATCAAAATTCGAATATATTTCTGATCTTTTTCCCATTTAACTCCTAAAGTAGTGAAATTTATGTAACTTTCCTAAATTATTACTTACTATTTTTTTTCTCCTTTTTTTGAGATAAATTATCCTCGTATTACTAATACATTAATTTTTATGAGATATTATATGTCACAAAAATAAAGCATAGATTTTCAAGGATCTTTACGCATGTATTAAATGTGTCGACGCAATTTGAAAATCAACTTGAATCGATTGAACCTAATCGAAATGAATATAAATTTTTTTCCAAATAAACTGTATATATTTATAATCACACTAAAACCAACATCGTTTTTTAAATATATATATATATATAAAATATTAAATCCGATCGAATAAATTATATGTTTTATATGTTAAGTTTAAAAATAGAAAATTAAAAGTTTGACTAGAAAACATTAAAAGTTTGATTAGAACCTTAGGTAAATTAATATGGAAACAACTAGCAAAACAAATAAAAAACAAACCAAACCTACTATTGCACCAATTTTTTACTATGCAAAAACTTTAGTAAATTGCTAAGAACATGTGACGATAAACTGTTCAAATTGTAAAACATTATTTTGAGTTTAGTGACATTATTTATATAAAAAAGAATGTATCTTATTTAATATGGTGTGTGCATTTTATATAAATAAATAAATACTCATATTCTTCCTTTAATTCTTAACAACATACGTCCTTTTTAGATTATATTAAAGCTTATAATTATTTTATATAACGAATCAAATTTCCTAATAACAATTCAACTATTAAATAATATTTAAAAGATATTACCAGATCAGAGAAAAATCAAGATGATCGAAAAATCTATATTTAGTTGCACACAATAAAATTATCAAAAATAATTAACATGATATAATTTTTAAAAAATAATCAACCGTATCTAATGTTTCATTGACACCCCTAACGCTACCAAACTTTACATTAATTATATATGCTTTAGTTATTTTTGCTTATATGGTCAATCAAATGCTCCTAATTAATTCTATGGGGAATATCTTTTATATATCGAGATTTGTTATATTTGAGTTATTTAAAAATAATGATAAGATCTAAATATAGCTAGTCTATCCTTTTCGGATTTCACTTGCGGGATTTCACTTTTCTACCGTTACGAGAGTGTGATAAAGTCTACATAATTCTATCTTCCCAGGCCTCATTTGTGGAATTATGGAATTTCACCAATATGTTGTTCCGTTGTATAACATTTGCAACTCTACCTCACTACAACAAAAATAACTTTTAGCGGCATTAAATATTGAAATTAATAAAGAGCGTTAAAATCTTTATCGGCATTAATTAAATGCCACTAGAACCAATATCGCTATAAGCTTTAGGAACATATATAAAGAGTGTTATTATCGCTAAAAATATATATATAACGACAATTAAAAATTAATTATCGCTAATTATCATTTTTGACGTAGTGCCTAGATCAAATTATAAAATTAGGTCTCCTTTTAACTTTGCATGCCTTGAGTTTTTTTATTTTTCTAAATTTATGTTTTTGTTTTTTTGCCATGTATATCAAGGTTAATTAATTAATCCTTATAATAAAAGCAAAAAAGCTCCAATTCACGTGGCACTGTTTTTTTCTTTCTTTCTTTTTTTAAATAAAAGAGATGACTTACATCTATCAAAATGCAAAGATGTACTTTAAACAGTCAAAGAACCCATCTGTTTCTCTTTATTGCTATATACTCCCTCGTTTTATTTTACGACTCATAAAAATAAATATTTCATTTTTCTATAATCGAGAGATTTTTTTTGCTATACACTTCTAATTAAAACTTTCTAAAATGATGTATCATATCAACATAATTCAAGAAATATGAAATAGAGGGAGTATAAACACTTAAATACATCAGCAAAAGATTGTGGTAAACACTCGTTCTTTCTTAATTAGATGTTTCAGGTTTGAGTCCTCTGAGTATGGTGTCACCTTTGTTTATAAGAAGCAGTTTACCTCCAATATGAGACTTTGTGAAACAAATTCGAATTTAATCAGGCTTCAATGTGAGTACTAGACACCGAGTGTGAAAAAGACAACATTTCTAAGAAATAATTGGACAGACTTCTAAGTTGATAATCATCACCAAAAAGTCTACAACTTACACTGGCTTCACATTTGAATATAACTGCCCTCACAGAAGAAAGTAAAGATGAAAATGACATATTTGGATATATTACCTCTTGTTCAACAATTTTGAGGGCCACTACCTAGTTTAGAAGTAGGATTTCAGTTCAATTTTTCAAGTTTAGGCCACAGCTAGAAGATATAACACTAGATGTTAGACATTGAAATATACACTCAAGGCTCAAGGATGTGGCTTAATGGACGATGACTTTGAGTGAACACTAATGCGGGACCAACAACAACAACACGCCATGTGTCATCTTAAGTGAGGTCCGAAGAGGGTAAGAATAGATATAGACAGTCTTACTCTTACCTTATGAAGGTAGAGGAATTGGTTCCTAAAGATCGTCAGGTCAAGTAAGAATAATAAATCAAGTATGAAAAAGGATATACAACAGTGAAGCAGTATATCTAGCATAAACAAGAAATGCTAGGTGATTTCTTTTCATCTGACTAAACCCTAGTCGACAAAGTTACTTGATACATGTACTAACGAGATATTAAACATGGTGGACAGAGTTATCCGATACCTATGCTAAGTAAGAGACAACAGATGCCCCATGTAATAGTTAAAATGTGTGCAAGCTGACTCATACACCGTTGTTAACAAAAGCAAAAAAGAACTACCTTCATTTAGCTAGTAGCTCAACAACTTGTAGATTTTCATCCTCATCCATTCAGAACTTGAGTCAATATATTGTCAAGCAGTTCTACTTAATAAATGCTTACAGAACATATTCAATATCCATGCAAATCTGATTCATAATAATGTACAAATAGCAATCTCACTACAAAGAGAAGTAGTTCCAAATGAAATGGATAAAGAAGAACATGGCTATAATCAAATCAAAATACAAATATTTAAAAAGTATCTTCTTTTTCAGCATCTTGGTGAATTCAAGTACAAGATTCTATTCATAAGACACTTAGCAGAGAACACAAGATAAGATTAATCGCATAATCAGGAAATTACACTAGACAAAATGGCACGGAAAACAAGTGACCTAAGCAAGTTGAAGTAGAGGAATAATTTCGAAGAGATAGTATTTCAATCCACTCTTTGCAGAAAGCAAAACATTGAAGAAATCATACTCAACGTCAGTTGATTTTTTGATTAGCTGTTTACTGAATCAATACACAAATACATATATAAGCTTTTCATATGTAACACTAACCCAATCTGGCACCTTATTTAAAGCTTACTTTCATTTTTCTAAGCTATAGCCTATACTTATCTAGTAATTCTCACAGGTCGGAAGGACGAAAGTAGCATAATGTCCTCCATGTAACAGCAACATACATAGTGTAATCCCACAAGTGGGGTCCGGGGAGGGTAGTGTGTACCAAACCTTACGCCAATCTTGAAAGGTAGAGAGATTGTTTCCAATAGACCCAGGAAAAACATATCAAAGCATAAAAAATATAAAAAAGGAAAATAATGGGAGAGCAGAAGCCAATGTTCTCCACGAACTAGAAAGAAAAATGTTTTGTTACAGAGGTTAAATCTGCATATGCTGAAAGGTACTTGAAACATGGTATCTAGATAACAAACATTTCACGGTCAGCTTATATTTGACAGGAACTCTATGCTCTAAAAAGTTCCTCCAACTCTACAGTGCACATGAAATAATTGCATATGATTAAAGTATACAAAAATTACTTCTCATGACTGCCGCTTAAATAGAGAAAGAAACAAAGACAAGCATATGATAAAGTACCACACAAGGTTTTTAGGTTAGTTATAGAGAAAAAACAATTTCATATTAAATAAATAAATGACATACATGACATGTATGAAGGACCTGTCACTAGACTGAAAACAATAATAAGAGACACGGATGAGTTTCTCGTAACGGTGGGTTTGCACCACGGGTCGACATTCAGCCTCTACTTGTTTACCCTAGTTATGGATGAGCTAACCAACAAAATACAAGATGAGCTCCCATGATGTAAATAATTTGTTGATGAGATATTGTGTTAATTAACGAAACTAGCTAAAGTGTCAACCAAAAGGTTGAACTATGGATAAGCACTTTAGAGTAAAGGTTTTAGGATATGTAGAAGTAAGACTGAATACATACATTGATTGTGGTGCCAAAATGCAAACAATTTAGATATCTAGGCTTGTTATTTCAAGAGAATGAAATGATAGACAAAAATAATACACATAGGACTAAAATTGAATGGTTGACGCGGAGAAGTATTACCGGAGTGTTATATGATAGAAGGAAGCCTATCAAAATGAAAAGTAAGTTCTATAGAATAACTATGAGACTAACAATGTTATATGGTAGAGAATGCTGGGTCGTTAAGTCCAACGTATCCACAAGATGAGTATTGCAGAGAAATGAATGATAAGATGGATGTACAGTTTATATATGATTAAAAATTACCACAATATCCAGAAGATTCAAGTAGCACATATTGAGGATAAAATGCGAGAAGGTCGCTCGAGATGGTTTGGACATGTTCTGAATCTACCTACAGATACATCAGGCTGCATCTCTAAAATTATGGTACGTGAAAAATCACATGGGAGGAAGCTGTCTCAAAAATACCTACAAATGCTTGGTATCGACACAGACTTAGCTAAAGATATGGCACAATGGAAGAAAAATATCCATATAGGTGATAGCTATTAGTTTAGTTTGATGATATATAATGAGCTTAAATGAAGAATGAGAATTCATAAAGCCGACCCCAACTTGTTTGGGAATGGGAGTAGATGTTGTTCTATAGTGTACTCTTTAAAATGTTAATCCTCTTTCATCAAGCTGAAATGAGTATGAATACACAAGCATGAAAAGTAAACAAAGCAGAACACATACCAGGAAAAGAAAAAGTGTTTTTAGTGGCAACTACCTAGCAACAGTTTGAAAGTAAATTTCAAAGTTCTGATAGAATATCATTTTAACTACCTAATATGGAAATGAACAACTATATTGCAAAAGAAAATACATGAAAACTCCAAATATTCTATATGACTTACCTCTGCAAGTTCTCCACTCATTTACAGAAAACCATCGACCAAGAAATACACCAATCCCTGAACGTCTCCTGTTAAATCTTTCAGTACAGAGAAACTTTCAGGACATCAGCAACACCATCATTACAGGGCTTCCATCAATGAAGCTAATTTTGCAGTTAGGAAATCCAGATTAAGTAAAGGAGAATAATTGTTCCAGTGAGTAACGTTAATTTGTTAAATTGATAAGTAAATCAAAATACAACTGATTCCCACTAGTGAAAGTGACTGTCAAAGGAAATGTACATGGTGACATGATTCTTTTTGAGTATTTGTGACTCTCATGCATTTCTGTTCAGCCATATTAGTCAACTCTAAAGAAAGCAAAGAGCAACAAAATATTCAAAAGGAAGCCTGCTGAAAATTAAGAAAAAATGTTTTTTAATAACTCTGTGATTCCATGTTGATACTGGAACTTTTTTGTTATACGAAGTAAATAAATTCTTGCACTACATTCATGCCTAATTTCTTTCTCAAATGTTCCTTTGCAAAAGGTTTATTTCCCTAGTATTGCTAAATTAGCCACCAGGCAAAACATCGTAAGTGCTAGGGTTCACTAACATTGATAGGTGCTGAACTCGCAGCAACTTCATCTACAGTAGGCATTTTCTGTACATGCTCAAGGAGCTGTTTGAGCTCTCTATTAACATAATTAAAACGCTGCTTAGTGATGAATGATTCTGAATATAGACTTCCACTAAGAGCATGAAAAACTTGAGAATACTCATTAGCACTACTTTGAATGACTGAATCGTCCAGGGGAGCTAAGGAACTCTCTAGTCTCCATCGAAGAGGAAAATATTTTTCTGGGACTTGAAAGTAGTTCTTAGATACTAGCACTCGAATCAAATGGCGGCACAAAATGCCAGAGTGCTCAAATTCCTTACAAGAGCAGTGAACTTGCTCATCTTCATGAATCCAAATAACAAGACACTCTGCTTCCATTTTCTTGTAATGCCTCACAAGATATGAACTATTAGCCATTTCTGTTATTGCATATTGCATAGACAGCATAACCTCATGCTGCATGATATTGAAGGCATAAGGCGTAAGAATACTCCTTGCATGTTCTTCAAGAGGCAGGCAAGTCTTAGTAGGCATATAAAGTTGCTTTTCCTTCTTGTGATTCCCAAAGTTGCACACCAAACCAACCTGTGGTGGTTTAAAATGTGCAGAATTTTTCATCAAATCATGTCAATAAAAGCAAAGTCAAGTAGTTATAACTGTTCTGTACCTGCTCAAAGAATAATAGTAAGCTTGATTGAGGGCTCAAGATATTCTTCATGAATGTCTCTACCAATTTCCAATACTCAATGCTCATTGTTCGAGCCAGGAAAAAGTTCCGCATGTAAGAAATCTGCCAGGATGCTCGATAAGAGAGAAGAAGAGCGATGTGCTTATCTGAACCAAGTCCAAACCGAGCAACCAGTTGATTCCATTGATGCTCAAAGTCCTCTACATTTTCCAGTCGACATAACATATCAAACTCAGATTTAAAATCTGGATACTGTAATCCAAGAGGCAAGGAGAACCAACTAGATAATTTTGAGAGAACTTGCCATATACATATAACATGCTTAGTGGTAGGCATCTCGCTTGCTATAGCATCTCTTAGCCCTGAATCTATATCAGTCACGATTGTCTGAGGTTGCCTCCCTCTCATGAATCGAACAAAAGACTGCATAAAGGAAATACCAACCATTAAGATAAACGTGATTATGGATGCAAAAATAGGAAAAAAAACACTGAAGCTTTCTTGTCCTAACCTGTAAGGCCCAAGAGAATGATTGTGATGTCTCATCTTGCAGCAGAACACATCCAAGAAAAAGTGCATTCCCATGATTGTCAATTCCAAACCAGACACCAAATAGCATATTATACGTGATAGAGCGGTATGTAGTGTCAAAAATGACAGCATCACCAAAAAACGAATACGCTTGAAGTGAGTGTCCATATGACCATGTGATGTTTTCCACTCTGCCATTTTCATCAGTAGTAAAGCTGTAAACAAACCCATCATCCTTTTGTTCTGATGCTTTGCAAGCCTCAAGAAGCTCCAAAAGATCATTTTCTCTTTTCTCTGTGATCAAAGCATCATTCTCCTGAACAGTTTTCTTACACGTCCTGACAAAATTTCTGACATCTTTTTCTATGAAAGGCAACTGCCCCGGTTGAACACCTTTTTCTAATTCCAGCACTTTCACTATCCGATTGACAGGAAACCCAGCTTTGGACAGCAAAAGAATCCGTTCCTGGTCAGCCTCTTGGATTTTTCGGTAAGCAGGAAGTAGTCGAACTTGATCATCTTCCAATAATTCATGATTATGAACATTACTAAACTGAGAAACATACCATTGTGCTACACCATCAACAATTTCTTTTGTCAAGTAGAGCTTCGCATCACATCCACACCTTACTGATTTCCTATCCCTAGGATGTTCCACATTAGCCTTCTTCCTTGGTTGATTGAATCCAGACCGGTAACACACAAAATCCCTTCTATAAATCCCCAAATTTTGGCTTTCCGTTGAGCGCGCTTTCCTAATAGAAAACCCATTCTTCCTAGCAAAGTTGCTATAATATTCAAATGCTTCATCATCACTTTTAAATATCTGCCCAACATATGGAGTAAAGACAACATCTTGGGACGAAGACGATGCTGTTTCACCCTTTGTCATTTGAGAAACATTTGCTGTGTGATCATCTCCATCAGCTTTAAAGTAACACTTCCAATCTCCACAAGGGCATTGCTGTCTCCTAATCCATATGTTATTCAATGGCTTTGCTGCAATAATCTCCATAACAATACTCTAAACCCACTAAAAAGATCCTTAATTTATGATTCCCAAAAGCAAACCAACTCTTATGGGTTCAACAAAAACCAAAAAAGAAGAACCCAACTTCATTTCAAGAACGAAAACAACAGAAAAGCCCAGAAATCTCAAATTCGACTACTAATTTCAACTGGGAATCGAAAATCTTGAATTGGGTGTCAGCTATATGAGTAGAGAATGATAAATTACAAGGGAAAATAGATACGTATTGAGTAGAAGAATCAGCTTTCAATTGCAAAATTAAAACGAAAAAACAAAAAAACAATTCAAATATGATGAATTATGAAGAATTTGCTTACCAAATGTCAAAAAGTTGCAATCTTTGTAGATAAAAATAGTACGAACAACTCCACTCTTTGACATTTTTCTTCATTCTTTCAGCACAAATCTCTTTTTGTTTTTGTTTCTTTCCTTATTTTTGGGATTTTTTTAAATATGAAGTCAAAAGCTATATACAGAAGATGGGAAAGACTACCATACTGAACTCAAAATTTATATATTTATAAATTGTCTAAAAATAGGTGAGTTAAAATATAAAATATAAAATATTTATGAAAAATTATAATTGAACATAAGCTTTTTTGAAATTCAAAACTTGAAAGATGTGATATAAATTGAGATAGAGATCGTAGGGCTTTGATAGATGAATTTGAAATTTTGTTTGAATCATTTTTAAATTGTATCTTTTGCTTATAGACATAAAAAAAATCACATAAATTATGAAAACTATTAAAACTGTACAAATTCTTTATACAATTTAATCAAATAAGTAAAACAAGAACACAATATTTATTGATCAAGTACGATACTACATAACTCGAATATGAAAAAGTAAAAAGTAATCACCAAAATTAGATAGGAGAAATAGTACAATGCTACACAAACACAAGCAAATACATAATCGCCACAAAATAAACCCTAGAAAATGATCCATTTAACTTAATTTTCTTCCTCATTAACACATAAATTATGACATTTGGAGTTCTTTTGGATCTCTTATTGACTTCCTGCCTGAAGGAGCAAAATCTGGCTATCACAAAGTTAAATACATGTGTTGTGGATGGACAATGTGATTTGATTGGGTGGGATAGACTTCTTCCTGAAGAAATTTCCTATAATATTTGCAATCTGAAGATGGAATTCAAGCCGAATGAATTGGACAAGCCTATATGGACTGTCGATAGTAAAGGTGTCTTCAAAGTATCTTCTGCTTGGAAGTTACTAAGAAGTACTCACCAAAATTCATGGATTGATATTATGACCTGGAATAAAGTCATTCAATTTAAAATGTCTTTTATTGTTTGGAGAGCTTTAAGGGATAAAATTCCTACCGATCTAAGGATTAGTAGAATGGGGATAGCTATTCCTTCAAAATGTATGTGTTGCAAATATGCTAATATGAAAGGAGTAGAACATCTATTTTATAGAGGGGAGATGGCCAGTGATGTTTGGAGACTTATATGCGGCCCGTTAGGGCTTAGTAGCGCCCATTCCTCATATAGACAAAATCTTGATCAACATATGAAAGTGTAAAGGCTTTAATCCCATAAACTCTCTTATCTATAAATGTCTCCTTATTTTTGTGTCATGGGAAATGGCGATCAAGGTGTGCTATCAAGTATGGAATAGAAAAAGTGTCGTAGAAAAGATCTATATCCTTGATAGCCTTTAATATGAGCCAGACGCTTGTGTCCGAGTATAAACAACTTATAATGGGGCATGAATGGAAGGACATTATAAACATTCTAGATTGCAAGTTTTTGTGGGAAAAAAACATATGGATTAAGTGGAACAAACCTGAGCATCTACATGTCAAGATAAATTCTGATGGAAGTTGTTTGGAGGGGCAGTGTGGTGGAGGCGGAGTCATAAGGGACAATGATGGTAAGTTTATTTTTTGGGTACTCTCTGAAGTTGGGAAAGGGGACTAGCACGTGGGCAGAAGCTATGGCACTTGGTTTTAGAATAAAATGGTGTTTAGAGAATAATTTCCTCTCTTTTACTGCGGAAAGTGACTCCAAAGTCCTTGTGGATAGTGTCAACAATTGTCACTCGACTCCTTGGAGAATTATGGATGATGTTAATAAAATTATTAGACTTAAGGAGCTTGCAGGTTTTAATATGGTGCACTGTTTTAGGGAAGCAAACAAGGTCGCAGACAAACTTGCTAATCTAAGTCATGGCTTCTCGCAAAATTAAATATTTCAGTCTTATGATGAATTGCCATTGAAACTGAAAGGACTCTTGAGATTAGACAGATTGGGGCTTCCCAATCTTCGTACAACCAACAAAAAGAAAGCAGAAATCACCTATGACCCCCCTTAGTTGTGCAGATTAGTCTAGGCCTTTTTTTGCCCCATTTGGAGGATTGGAGTTCCTCGTTGTTGCATTTACATTATCTTTCAAGATGTCTTAGATAGTCTTGTCTATCAACAAAGCAAGTGGGAGAAACTTGTAAAGATATCTAAAAAAAAATATAAAAAAAATGGTCATAGCTAGTCGCTCACTCTTTAATCTTGCTTCATTTTATATTTATGTCCTTTAACTTTGAGTGTGCACAAGTAAAAACTTAAATTAACATAAAATTAAATAAATGAACACATACGTTCTACATGATATCCTATATGACAATTTGCATTCTATCCTGTGTGGCGTGCTATATGTATTATGCCACATATGATTAAGTTAAATGACATGTTTGTATATTATGCCGAAAAAAATTTATATTAGGAAAAAGGTAAAATTGAACATAGTATTCATAATCCAAGAATACTTTGCCACTCCTTTAATATTGTTTGCAAAAATTTACAGAATTGGCATTCCAGTTTTTTTAAAGGGGCAGAAATGGCGGCAAGGCTAAATGAGGGATGAGGCAGCAGAAGAAACTTTTTTTGAGCTGAATCATCGGTGACCATGTTTATTGCAGCAATGATACAAACGCGAAACAAGCTACTGAATCATAATCCAAACCCTACTTTCGGTTTCACCACAGTTGCAGTTTCTATTCTTCACTCTGTTTTTCCCTCCATCGCTAGAACAAAAAATATATCTTTTAATGCAACCCAAGAACCAGTATTTCAGTTCAAAGACTCCACTAATCTCTTGAATAACAATACAAAACATTTGGGAGCTGCTGTTTTGCCGGAAAAGTCAATGTATTCTGTTTCTGTAGTTTCAGATAAGTGCGAGTTTCTAGTGCAAAAATACCTACTTTCTTTTTCTGAAAACGATGCCCAAAGACTCCATTTGGATATTATTAAATATGGGGTTGTTAAAGATTTGTACTTGTGCAACACACTTATTAATTTGTATGTGAAAAATGCTGATTTGATCTCTGCTCATGATGTGTTTGATGAAATGCCGAGCAGAAATCTAGTTACGTGGGCGTGTTTGATTACGGGTTATTCACAGAATGGGATGCCTGATGAGGCATGTGGAGTTTTCCAAGAAATGGTTTCGTCTGGGTTTATTCCTAATCATTATGCTTGTGGTAGTGCTTTGAGGTCTTGTCAGGGTTTAGGCGCTTGTGGGTTGAGGTTGGGGATGCAAATTCATGGTTTGCTTCTGAAAACAGGGCATGCTTCTAATGAAGTTGTTTCCAATGTCTTGATCTCGATGTATGGAAGTTGTGCAGGTAATGGTGATTATGCTTGTCGTGTTTTTGAAGAGATAGAGAATAAGAATTCAGTATCTTGCAATTCTATTATTTCAGTTTACTCTCAGCGAGACACAGTTTCTGCCTTTGAGCTCTTCTCCTTAATGCAAAAAGAGGATTTGGGGTTTACTTTTAAACCAACTGAGTTCACTTTTGGCAGCTTAATTACTACTGCTGCTAATCATGTTAATTGTGGTTTGCTTTTACTTGAGCAGCTTCTGGCAAACATTGAAAAGTCTGGACTCTTGGAAGACTTGTATGTAGGCAGTGCTCTGCTAAGTGGTTTTGGAAGGTTTGGGTCTCTCGATACAGCGTTGAAGGTTTTCAAACAGATGGGTGCAACGAATGCAGTGTCCTTGAACGGGCTCATGGTCGGATTGGTGAGACTTGGTCAGGGAGAAGACGCAGCTAAGGTTTTCATGGAGATAAGAGACTTGATTAAAATCAATCCTGATTCCTTTGTGGTTCTTTTCAGTGCATTTTCTGAATTCTCTTCATTGGAAGAAGGGGAAATAAGAGGCAGAGAACTACATGCATATGTTATCCGAACTGGTCTGTGCAACTCCAAGGCTGCTATTGGAAATGCTCTGATTAATATGTATTCTAAATTTGGTGAAATCCAAATTGCCCATTCTGTTTTCCAGCTCATGGTCAATAAAGATTCAGTATCATGGAACTCTATGATCTCCGCTCTAGATCAAAATGATTGTTTTGAAGATGCAATATCAACCTTCCAATCTATGAGGAGAATAGGTCTGATGGCTTCAAATTACTCACTGATAAGTGCTTTAAGTTCTTGTGGAAGCCTGAATTGTATAAGATTGGGGGAACAACTGCACAGTGAAGGGATAAAGTTAGGACTTGATTTTGATGTTTCAGTGTCTAATACTCTTCTTGCTTTATATGCTGATACTGGATGTGTGTCTGAATGCAAGAAATTGTTTACCTTGATGCCAGAACATGATCTAGTTTCATGGAATACCATTATCGGTGCATTAGGTGATTCTGAGACGTCTATTTCTGAAGCCATAGAGTACTTCATACAGATGATGTGTGCTGGATGGAGTCCTAACAATGTGACATTTATAAATGTCCTTTCAGCAATATCATCTCTTTCTCTTCTTGGTCTTGTTCGTCAAATCCATGCTCTGGTGCTAAAACATAGTGCAATGGATGCTAATTCTATTGAAAACACATTTCTTGCTTGCTATGGTAAGTGTGGGGAAATGGATGACTGTGAAAACATATTTTCTGAGATGTCTGACCGGAAGGATGATGTGAGTTGGAATTTAATGATCTCTGGATATTTACACAATGAGGTCTTACCAAAAGCCATGGACTTAGTCTGGCTTATGCTGCATAAGGGTCAGAAATTAGATGGCTTCACATTTGCCTCTGTTCTCAGTGCATGTGCCTCAATCGCAACATTGGAGCATGGCATGGAAGTTCATGCTTGTGCAATTAGAGCCTGTTTGGAAACTGACATTGTTGTTGGCAGTGCTCTTGTTGACATGTATGCCAAATGTGGAGGAATAGATTATGCTTCGAGGTTTTTTGATTTAATGCCTGTTCGTAATATATATTCATGGAACTCAATGATATCTGGTTATGCACGGCATGGACACGGACATAAAGCACTAGAGCTTTTTACAAAAATGAAGATGGATGGTCAAACTCCTGACCATGTCACATTTGTTGGTGTCTTATCAGCTTGTAGCCACGTGGGATTTGTCGGGCAGGGCATGGACTACTTTGATTCCATGAGCAAACAATATGGACTGACTCCTCGGATTGAACATTTCTCATGCATGGTTGATATCCTGGGACGAGCAGGGCAGATAAATAAATTGGAGGACTTCATCAATAAAATGCCATTAAAGCCGAATGCACTTATCTGGAGGACTGTGCTTGGAGCCTGTGGTCGAGCAAGCAGTCGTAAAACAGATCTAGGTAGGAAGGCTGCTCACATGCTCTTGGAGTTGGAACCTCATAATGCTGTGAATTATGTGCTTCTTGCAAATATGTATGCTTCAGGAGGGAAGTGGGAGGATGTGGCAGAGGCTCGGCGTGCAATGCGAGAAGCAACAGTAAGGAAAGAAGCTGGATGCAGCTGGGTTAGCATGAGAGATGGTGTTCATGTTTTTGTAGCTGGTGATCAGTCTCATCCAGATAAACATGCAATTTATGAAAAACTTAAGGAACTGCACAAGAGGATTAGAGATGCAGGGTATGTACCACAGATTAAATATGCCTTGTATGATCTTGAACTGGAGAATAAGGAAGAACTCCTCAGCTATCATAGTGAAAGACTTGCAGTTGCTTTTGTTCTTACACGGAAATCAGATATGCCAATCAGAATAATGAAAAACCTTCGAGTTTGTGGGGACTGTCACTCTGCCTTCAGGTACATTTCACAAGTTGTTGGTAGACAAATAGTATTACGAGACTCCAACAGATTTCATCATTTTGCTGATGGAAAATGTTCATGTAACGATTACTGGTGATAGATCAAATGTTGTCTAACTTAAAGAAAGGGATGCTACTCAATGATGCATTAACAGACTAAGGAATGAAAAAGGTTCAAGCATGTCATGTCTGAAGTATAGGAGATAGGCAGTTTGCGAGGGTGTTGCATCAGTTATTCTGGTGAGGACCTCAACATTATTTAGTAAAGTGTGCCATTATCTTGGTGTGGTTTGAATTACTTGCTATATTTCTGTATCGTTTTATGACATGAATCAGCTATAATGATAGCAAATGACACCATCAAATAAAAGGAGTATGGCGAATGTAAGGAGAGTTGAGAATATCAAACCCTACGTAAGCATGTATCCAAGTTGTTGGCAGACAAATAGTACTATGAGACTCCTGCAGATTTCATCATTTTGTGCACTTGCTTAGTGGTCAATGAAGTTGGAAGGGACCACGGGAAACCGGGGTAAGAACTTCTAATCCCTGCAGAGGCGAAAAATTGTTAGGTGATTTCTTCCCATCTGGCTAAAGCTTGGTGAACAAAGTTACCCATGTACATGTATTGGTGAGAAGCAGCAGGTACCAAGTGAATTAGTCGAGATGTGCACAAGTTGGACCATACACCACCACAACACCTAATATGCCTCAGTCCCAAACAAGTTGGTGTTGGCACCACCATTGTTAAAAGAAAAGTTTTATTTTTGCTGATGGGGAGTGTTCTTGTGATAATTATTGGTGATTGATCAAATTCTTTCTAACTCAGAGAAAGGTGTGTTGCTTAATGGGGAATTTCAAAACAGACGAAGTAATGGGAAGAGTTCAGCATGTCAATGAAGTATGGGAAGGGAAGCATTTAGTTTTAAGGGTTGAATTAATTATTCTGGTGGTGACATCAACCTGAAGTTATGAAAACATACCATACTCCTGGTGTATGGTTGATACTTGCTATATTGTCATATTTCTTTGATATTTTATGCTTGAATTGGTTAGAGTGACAGCAAATGACAACATGAAATCAAAGTTGAATGTATAGGGTAAACTGTATCAATGGGGCTCTTGCACAATAAAGGCCTTTGGGTTTGCAGGACGATTTCATTGTTCAGACTTCACAAATCATGTAAAGTCCAGTTTTTGATCTCTGAGGAACTCATCCTTCAGGCGAGTGGTTCACGGGAAGGCTCGTCTTGCATTCTAGCTGAGCACACACCCATGGTACTCCATAGATACGGCAACCCGAGGAAGAAGTTAACAGCAGTATGACCGAAAGATGTTCAATGTAATTAATCAAGTTCTAATACCAACTTGTTGATCAAGGGCAGGTAATGTGCATGAGCAGTATGTCTTCCTTTGTGCTAGCTTGTCTTCTTCATCTTAAAATGCTTGATAAAAGTGTGTGTATATTATCCAGAAGGTTTTACTTCTGTTCTTTACTTTTGCAGTACTGAGTCCTCTTGTCTGTGCTGCAAGTAGCTACAACTAATGTTACATTATAGATGGGCACAATAACATGAAGGATCAGGAACAACATTGTCGATTATTATAAAATGGAATAATGAAGATGTAGGTTCCTTCAATACCAAGACTGATTCTTTATCAGGATTACTTTACAGAATGATGAATGAGTTGGTTGATTTCTCACCCTAGGAAAAACATGTTTTGGCTAACAGAAGAATTTTGTCTAGTGTTTATGATCAGGATTAGACCCTGATATTTTTGAAGTTGATTATATGGGACAAGACAGGTTTAATTATTTACCAGTATCTTGTCTGTATTCTTTTTTGAACTAACATGGGTAATGCACAGATATCTTGCCTTATGTTTGCAATAGCATTCACTTTGTTTCCTTCTCCTTCTTAGTAAGTTATAAGCCCAAAACATAATTTATATTATATTTTCTTTCTGATGCATAATCCTATATTGTCACATCCAAGTTGATCATAATTACTTCACACTAATGGTTACAAACGAACTGATCTTGGAAACAAGTAAAGAGTAGATACAACCATGGGCAACTGGGATCTTAGATATTGTTAAATAAGGTGATGTGGTAATACATGGACTGGATCCAAAGATATCACAAAAACTGTTGAAAAGAGAAGAAACAAGGAGAATCATTTTTTTAAAAATAATAAATGTGTATTTGGAATAAAAGGTAAATGTTCTCTGAAAAAACATCTTTACGAAAAACGTTCCTATTTTGTTTTTCCAGTCAACATCTGAATTGGAACCGTCGATCTTGGCCATTAATTATCCCTGTTGTCCTCTCTGCTCAAAAAATTATAGCAAGACTTCAAGTTAACTTCCCATGTTCTCTTCCTTCCTTTTGGCTGTCACTGTTGAGTGCCGAATTACCCTTTAGTTATTCACTTGATCATTGACCAGGATATGAAAGTGATAGTAGCTCTATGAAAATACAATTTGCAATCAGCTTGCTAAGTTAGTTGAAGATCATGATGATGACTTCAGCATTCCCTTGGGTAAGAATCTGAAGAAGGTCAGTACCAAGTTCTTAACTATTTCACAGAAGAAGAAGCACCAGAAGACAAGCCAACAGGGATGAAGTATCTCAGAGGAATTACTTTATTTCTTTGTTGCAATTGGAGCATTTGTCATTCTTTCCCCCCTTGTTCATTTAGGAATTGAAATAGAGACGGGTTATGTGCAGTTTTTTTCATGACTTGTATAAATACTTCGCAGATATATTCAATATTTCTGTTACTAATATAGTGAAACTGTGTAAGTTTGTGAAAGTCCTTGTTAACACTTGAGATGAATGGTCATTTGGAGTTGTAGACTAACTGTACTTCATACTATCACATATGTACAGTGTATCGTTAGTAACAAGTAGTTCTTAGCAAAAGGTGATCCACTGGGGGCAATTTTCTCTTGCTTGAGTGTCCATTTTCATTCTAGGTGTCACCACAAGAACTAGTGCTGGTTAGAACAAGCTGTGTATTGTGAATCTCTCATGATAGTGAAGCCAGTTCTGTTTAGTGCATCTTCAGATCACGTGCAGATATAAAGAGTAGTCATCGACTTCCAGGAAGGAGTAGAAGAATGGGACCTATTATGGGACATACGATGCATTACAGACGTATGATCATTACGCTTCATCAGGTAGCTTTTCACCGATGCAGAGGGTTATCCTTTTTGCTAGTTGCAAATTTTAGACAAAATATGTAAGGCGAAAAAGTGGACACAAATCTCTCTTATTGTTTGTTTGGTTCTATATGATGCTCTACATTACTAGTACACAAGATATCTCGTATTATATGCTGTATATGATGCTCTACATTATATGCTGTAGATGATGCTCTACATGGATTGTACACACTCTCTCGGATTATATGCTGTATATGACACTCTACATTGATAGCACACAAAACTCTCATATTTGTTTCTAAAACCGTGACAAGGTTGGAAAGAATTCAATGTTAGTAAAAGGCAAATGCTTTGTTCGTCTGTTATGGCTCTGATGATGACATAAGTGACAATTCATTTTTCTCATCTGTTGAAGATGTTCCTTAATCCGTTTATAGCTGCTGTTTCATTGACTAAATCACTCCTGGTTTGCTTTATATAGGGCCCATTTTTCTTGAAGCAGATAGATGAAGAGGATAACAACAATCTCAACAGTAAAAGCCAGGTTCCAAACACTTGTGCTTCTCATTGTTCTTCTGTGATATGACTGTAAACCTGTATATATGTTGATAATTCCCAGTAAAGAAACTGTCACCCCTAGAAGCCAGTGAACTAAAAACCATATGCTCCTTCCTTTGCTTTCTCTGTACATGAATCAAAAAACAATACTTAATATTACTGAAATTCACTTCGAAGATTTGCACAAATAGGATCTTTCAGTGCCGCAATTTAATTTTTGACACCATTAAAACTAATTTTGTGGCCACCATAACATAGCAAAATCCTGACGAATTGCCAGAATTTCAAATTGATGAGAAAAATGTTCCTCATCACAATAATTGCTAGGATTTCTGGCCAAATCCTGTTGATTCACCAGAATTTGGCCACAAATCCTGGTGAATTTCAAATTAATAACAAAACTTGTCTTGGCATAAATTCTAACGGATCACCGGGATAGCCAGCATTGTTGATTACAAATCCTGAAATTAAGGTATATATCCTTTACCTGTCAGGCTTAAGAATCCCAGTGGCTGCTTGCAGCCATATGGCAGCATAAACAGCTAAGCCGATCCTTTGGTGATTATTTGTGAAAGAGTTGTCAAAGTTTCCTATTGACATGATTGCTGCTGCTGTTACAAGGAAGAAAGATAGTATCTGCAAAATAAAAGATATTATTTTTATCTTGAATGTGCTCATAAAAGATGTCACTAAAGGTAAAATCGAAAGTTTAAAGTTAAATTATTTCAAATGTGAAAATGTATCAATAATATTGAGAACGAACTAGTAAGGTGCGTGCAGAGTAATAACTATAGTAACTGTTGAGATACTATTTGTCATGGCAAAGAAAAGAAGTCATGACCCTTTCCCCATATATCATAGTGAAACAAAAGTTTTAAAAAGGGGATAAATTAGTTACCTGTGAAGTAGCATGAATAATCTTTAGCCTTGTTCCACATTCTTCATGTCTATTTGTCATTCTTATTACAAGAATCCCAATAGGCATCAAGAAACCCATGGAAGCCCAGAGAAGAAATCCATGTAGAATAATTTGAAACGACAACATAGAATTAAGTTAAGTGATGAGCTAGATGTTTTTGAAACTAGTTAGAGAACAATATCGAAAAAATATTTCCTCTGTAAGCAGCAGTGTTATTCTCAATTATGCAAAGAGGCCAAAGTGATATGCTTTAGACAATTGAAACAATGTTTTGTTTGGCCATATAGTGTTCAGATTACTGATTATTTATAGTGAGGAAATGAAAGTAGAGAAATGGGAATTAGGTTTGATTTCAACCTAGTGGGGACTTCATGACATGATTTATCTTTTTTTTGTAATGAGAGTAATATGGGATTTGATCAGAGCAGAAGATACAGTAAGAGTAGGAGGGAGAGATCATTTCAAGAGAATATCAAGTAGTTGACAATATCTGTGTACACAACTTTGAGCAAGAGCATGGTCACTAGTGAGACAATGTAACATCCCAACTTATTAGTGATATTGTTTGCCTTTCTCCTACTCTGTCAATGTTAGAGTCAACATTCTCATTGAGACTTGTCTCATCACATCATCTCAGAAATATAGAATTTGTTTAAACTTCTTAGCACCTTCGAGTAAGAACACATCATTATATGTCGCTCTAATAAAGGACTAGGATGAGATCCAACAAAAGAATGTCAAATAAAATGATCAAAGATATGGATTCCTACCATCCATATATAATACCTGTAGCTAGATGTGAGGTCTCCTCTAATAGTCTAGTAAAATGTTAGCATTCATGTGAAGTAGATGATTTACTTGTACTAAGATTAGTACAATGTAGAGAAGTAAAGATCGACATACACTAATGGAATCAGTGGCACACCCTAAAATGCATTTCATATTGCATGTGCTTCTGTTAAGATATGACACCTGGGCCTAACTCGACCCAAAACTAGTTCATGAGGGGAGATTTGTCCAAGTCCATATAAGGAGACCAAATTCCCTAAGATGTCCCACATCGGTAGAGGGATGGGAATTTGGTCTCCTTATATGGACTTGGACAAACCTCTCTTCATCAGCTAGCTTTTGGGGGGTTGAGTTAGGCCCAGGTGTCGTATCTTAACAATTTCATTACTCCAAATTGGAAGGCAAGTGATCGAATAGACCCCACTTCACTTCTGTCTGAGACGACCTTGAAAGAACATGAATTGACAATATCATTAGGTGATGGTTTAGTATATGCTACTTAAGTATGAATCCAAAGGTTATGAAAATACGACTCTGGAAGAGTAATGTTAGTGATATGTGGACGAAAGAAAGATCATGTCAAATACACATTATGCTTGTGTCTGAGATCGCGTCTATTACATATATGGCTATTTCAGTTGACATCATAAGTGATTATAATGACAAAAGGGTCAGAGAAGCCATACATATTAATAGTTCTATCAATCAAATAAAAGATTCTTTTCATTACTGCTATCAACTTGAGGTCGATAGATGAATTAAGTTGATTTTCAATTACTTAAAAAGTAAGTACTACTAAT
This sequence comes from Solanum sitiens, assembly GCA_016801875.1. NCBI lineage: Eukaryota > Viridiplantae > Streptophyta > Magnoliopsida > Solanales > Solanaceae > Solanum > Solanum sitiens. The sequence goes on along the minus strand of JABWTJ010000548.1, from coordinate 318,765 downwards.
TAATTAACAAACTAGGCTATATGTAATCATTAGCAAACGTGTAATTATAAGTGGGGTACTTCTATCTAATAAAGAAGGTTCATATTTATTTGTAATAATATGACTTCTTCCATTTTAATCAACGGATAGTAATTTAATTAAAAGAATTTTGAAAATTTTTTAATTAAAAGAAACAAGAGTATTTAAAAGAACCCTTAACAACACTTGCACATGGAAACTAATGATGTTAATTCACCCAAATTAAGTTGTTAAAATGTCAAATGTAATATATCCATGATGACCTTAATTATAGAGGAAAATTGCAATAGAAAACTTTGGTGATCTCTCATCTGTGAAAAAGACTTTGCAAACTGATAAAGATCAAAGTAATTGAGAATTATCACACTATGACAATTTGACTTAATGATCAATAAAATAAGTTAAAATGTACGATCATGACAGAGAAAAGTTCAAATTATACATAGTGGAGAAAATAATGTTAAGTGATTTGTTCAATCCGACCATCTGATTAAAACTTTTAATTTGATACTGTACAACTAGAAACTAATTATATTTGATAAATTAGTTTAGTTGCCTACAAAACAAGTGAAATCTCTTTAATTTGGTCATGAACAATAACGGTTGCTTTAACTAGTTGTGGTTTCGATACTTGTCTAAAGCTAAAATTTTGTAATTATGGGCATACTATAAAATATCAAATCAAAGAAATTAATGTTTTGAACTTTTGATGAATTGGATAGTGAAGAAATACATTATATACTTTTTACAACTAAAAAAGAGTGGAAAATTTGTGATTATATTCATAAGTTACATATGAAAAAATTTCCATAGTGCTCACGTCTATTTAGATTAGCAAATCTTTTCATATTTGTGCTCTTTCATTCAGAAAATCGATCATACATGAATATATCTTTTTCCATATATATATATATATATATATATATATATATATATATATATATGGTGGTTCGCGGTCTATTTAACTTTCAACAAATATCTACAATGTTCATGAAACTCCTTGGGGGTAAACATATTCGAAAAATATCCTTTCCATAAAAACACCTTTAAAGTATATATTCTTCTTGAAACTTTTTTTGCTTTAAGAAAGAACAAAAGTTGTAGAAAAAAAATTGATGGCATATACATATAAAAATGTAATCACTAACATAAATTTTAGAAGAAAAAAAAAAGTTTCCAAGTCAAAGGGTTGAGCTCAAATGAAGAATTAGTAGTACTACTTACCGAACTTCACTTGTTATTTTTGTTTCTCTATTTTTGTCCTATATTGTTTTTTGATGAAGTCCAATTTTTATGAATAATGACATCTAATAAAAATGATTGTATATCATATCTGCACTATGATTAGAAATGTCATATATTTAATGGTTATTTATCTAAAATTGAAAAAAAAAATACAAATAATTAGTTAGCTTACATGCATACATACAAATATACACATATATAAGAGAATAAGATTATGTGGATTTTACTTTGAAGCAGTAGAGTGATATGAAATGATAGGTTGAAAGGTTGTTCTTCTTAATAGTTGCTGTACATTATGTCAGTTGATAACTAAGTTATGCTGAATTCTTCACACCCTTTGCTGAAATGGCTATCAAGATGCCCGCGCCCCACGCTGTTAGGTAGAAGAAGAAGAAGCAACGACCCTCTAGCCTCGAAAAGCAACTGTTGACACTGATGTTGCAGCTTCTACATTAGATGGCATACAGTCTAAAAGCCACCACTCCAATGGGTAAACATACAATCTATTCAAATAACAACGCCAGTTGGCTGGTCGAGAAGCTGATTCTCTGAAAGTAGCCTTTTCCAGAATCTTGACCATGCATGCCTCTGGTGTAGCAAAGATATCAGCAGTTGAAATTCTTCGCTAAGTTCTAGCGAACTCCATTTGCATAAGCCTAGGTAAACTATGAAGAGCCATTAGAAATAGTAAGTGTTGTCTGCAGCAGGATAGTCAGGAAGACTTATGTCTGAAATTATTAGTTCTTCTCCGTCAGTGGAAATTCAACTAATATAATGAATGAGGATCTGTCCGCCTCGCGAAGATACTGGACGGTGCCATCCATGATTTTAACAAGTTTCTGGCTGATGTATAGGCCAAAACCTTCCCTTGATATGCTCCGACTGTAGTGGAACATATGTTGAATTAAATCGTCAGGTATCCCTGGGGATGGATGAGTGATCCTGAGAGGTGAAATGCAATATAGTAAGATTTAACGTACAGTGGAAGCAGATCAGTCTTCAAACTTCGCACGTTGCTCTATCAGACATTAAAGGAAACCTTGGTTAAGAATTAGGAGAAAGGGTATGAGATAGTTTATTATTTGAAGAGAGATTTTATCGTAATATAGGACTAAAAGATTACAAGTTCAAGTACTTAGCATCTAGCATTTAACCAACAACAACATACCCTTGTAATCCCACAAGTGGGATCTGTGGGTTCAAATGATTATATTTAGTCTCCTCGTTTTCAGTTTTATCCGTCTTGTTGCATTTTGTTTGTTTAGTTCTTCTCACAAAGTAACCAATTTCCCCCCTTCAAACAAATAGAATGGTCATATAGATGCCAAATAACTTGGAAGAATATGGATAATAAATTGCAGCTCTATGAAGCTAGCCTCACACAGTCTACTCTGCTTTAGGAATCCAGCAGCCCATTATTTTGATCGGGCCATGTTATCCAACTCTATGCTTGGACAGAGAAAGCTAGAGATTAGCCCCCAAGCTCAACCATCTTGGACAGCCCAACATCCCACTATCTTCGACACCCCCACTTGGGTTACAATCCCACACTACCGATCTTGGGATATAAAGAAGGAAGTCTCTGTTGCAATTTGGGGAGCCATGATTTACCATACTTGGCAGGCTAGGAATTGGAAGATAGTAAGACAAACCATTGTACATAAAATTTTGTAGTTACACAATCTCTTTACATCACAAAGGTTGGGGTAAGGTTTGCGTATACACTACCCTCCCTAAACCCCACTTGTGGAATTACACCGGATATATTGTTGTTGTGGTACACAAATACAAAAGGAGATCAAACATAGACTACAGTTACTGCCTAGTTCAAAGAGAGCACATAGATGTCGGTCTTTGTTTCGGAAATTATGTAATTAGTTTGTTTGCTTTGGTTCTTTTTCTGCCTGGGGCCTAGATGGCTATATTACCCTTCCTAGAAGGTGATTATACTCCTAAGTTCTCTTTAGTTTGTATTACTTTCTTGGTTGTCAATGGTAATCGTTCTTAGTTATTACAAAAAAAAAAAAAAAAAAAAAAAAAAAAAAAAAAGGCAGCTCTGTAAAATTTGGATAAATTGAGAAATTTTATATTTTTTTTTCTTTCTTCCTTCTTTTCTGGGGGTAATCTTAATTTGCCCCTTCTCTTTCCATCCCCTCCTTTTAACTAGAAGAAATTGTTGGATATTATACTAATATGTGTAATGTATTACTCTTATGCTAAAGAATGACAGAAAAGGATCACTCCAAAGAGTTTCAATATTTGAAATCTCAGAATCAGTGAAAACTGCTAAAAAAAACTAATCGAGCACTGCACTGCTACTTCTAGCCTTCTAAGTAAATTCTAACAGACCAGGAAAAAGAAATCCGAGGCAGATTGCCCTTATTTGATACTACAACAACAACATACCCAGTGTGATCCCCACAAGTGCGGTGTAAGGCAAACCACCCCTATCATCGAGGGGTAGAGAGATTATTTGCAATAGACTCTCGGCTCAAGAGAAGTGTTTTTTAAGACAAGTTTGAAAAATACAAGAGTTAAACAAGCTATGCTGAAAATATCGAAGAAAAGTTTGAGATTTGACAGAGAAAAATAGTAAAGATAACCAAAGCAACAAACAACATTGGTGATAAAAATGAAGAATAGGATACTCTCCCACAGGAAAGAGAGAAATCACTTGATTACCAACATACCTTCTTCTCTAATCCTCGACCTCCATTTTCTCTTATATAGGATCATGTCCTCAGTGAGCTAAAGATGTGTCATACATTGCCTAATCACCTCTCTCCAGTTCTTCCAAGATCCAACTCTACCCCTCCTTAGACCTATCAGGCTATCATTATCAACCTCCCGCACCTCCTATTAGAGCATGCATCTATGTTCTTCCTGTTCATATGCCTTAACGTCACGATCTCACTTCCCGCATCTTGTCCACCACGAAGGTCACTCCCGCCTTGCCCCCGTATATCCTCATTCCGAATTTTGTCTCTACTAGTGTTCCCAAACATTCATGTAAGCATCCCTTTTTCATTAATTTCATTTTTTGGATGTGTGAGTTCTTGATTGGCCAACACTTGCTCCATACAATATAGTTGGTGTAACAACCATTCTATAACACTTGTCGTTAAGTCAAGGTGGTACATTTTATCACATAGGACACCGTGTGTGAGCCTCCATTTCATCCACCTAGCTCCAATAAGATGTGTGACATCATCATCGATCTCCCCATTTCCTTAGATTACTGACCGATGATACTTGAAACTTCCTCTCTTGGAAATGACTTGTGTATCAATCCTCAACTCCACATCCGCCACATGACGCGTCACTGAACTTGAACTTCGTGTACTCTATTTTGATTCTGCTCAACCTGAAACCTTTAGATTATAGGGTTTGTCTTGAAACCTCTGGTCTACAATTAACTTCCCCGCATGTCGCGTCAATCAATACTATATCATCAGTAAATAACATACACCATGGTACTTTCCCCAAAATATGTCGTATCAATTCATCCATCACTAATGCAAAAAACAATGGGCTAAGAATTGATGCCTGGTGCAACCCCATCTCAATTGGGACGTGTTTCTCCGACTGTTCCCACTCTGTTCTTGGCTCCATTGTACACGTCCATCCTTAATCACTATAATATATGCCACATGTACATCTCTAAACTCCAAGCATCACCATCAAGCCTCCTTGGGACTTTGTCATGTCTTTTTTAGGTCAATAAACATCATATGTAAATCTCTTTTTCTATCTCTATACTACACCAACAATCTCCTTAAAAGATGAATGACTTCCATAGTTGATCACGCTGGCGTGAATTTGAATTGATTCTCGAAAATAGACACATCCCTCCTAATCCTCATCTCAACCACTCTCTCTCAAACACTCATAGTGTGGCCTAATAGTTTGATACCCATATGGTTGTTGCAATTTTGAGTATCCTCTTGTTCTTGTACAACGAGATTATTATATCCCACATCCATTCTCCGGGTATTTTAGTCTTCCTAAAAGTAACATTAAACAACTAAGTCAGCCACTACATACCTATTTTTCCTGCGCTGTTCCAAAATATCATCGGAATCTCATCTTGGCCCAGTCACTCTTCCCCCTCTCATCTAACGAATTGCAATTGCCCCCTTAACTACCCCAAACTCTATACACCTACAATATCCAAAATCTTGATGTCTCTCGAAGTGCTCTAAATCACCCGACACAATATTCTTGTCCCTATACATTAAGAGTATGAAATTATCCTGCTATCTGTGTTTAATGTGCGTCTCTTCCACCAATATTTTTTCATTCTTGTCTTTAATGCACCTCACTTGGTCTAGGTCGCGAGCTCTCCTTCTCTCTCCTTGGCAAGCCTATACAACTTCTTTTCCTCATCTTTGTCCGTTAGTTCATACACGTGTTCAAATGTTGCCATTTTAGCCGTCGTAACTGCTATCCCTGCTTCCTTCCTTCAAGTCTTGTGCCTCTCCCTATTTGTCCTCTTTTCCTCCTCTTTATTGCTCTCCGCTAAATTCATGTAACCAACTTTCTTGGATTCCCCATTTCTTGGACCTCTCAATTCCACCACCGACTACCAGTCCCCTCTATGTCCACCAAAGTTACCCTTTGAAACCCCTCGCTTTCCTAGTTGCTTCCGTAATACAATTAGTTGTCCTAGTCTTCATACTATTTGTGTCCCCTCTACCCAAGCCTTATGTAATATGTTTATTATTTTAACCCCGTATCACATGAGAGTTAAAAGATTAACACATATAGGGGATTTTAGTGCCGTTTTAGCAGCTCAGGAAGCTTTACTTAGCATTTTTCAGCTTCAGCATGGTTTGTGGGTACATTATATACATCGGTACACCCAATTCAAGAGAATTTACATGTTCACTTAATGGTCTCCCATGTTTAATGCGGAGGAGCTTTCTTCAGATACCAATTAGAGAAAAAACAGCTTTGAGGAAATGAAGAGTGGAACTTGCGCACTTCGTCAAAGAACCTAAAGTCTCTACATCTGGATTAGGACTCATAGAAGTCAAATTTTTGTAATTTACTCTGTTAAAACATTTTAAGCCATATATCATACTTTAAAAAGTCGTGTTTTCCCATAAAACAGCAAAACATGTACACTAAGAAGCATGGAGTGTAATCACAACCTTTAGAACATAGCTGGGATTACGTTGAGATAACTAGCAGTGGTTAGTTCACAATCTAAAACAGGCCCATAGACTTCATTTTGACAAATGAATTGCATGCTAAATAATCAATAAATCCAATCTGAGTGATAAGAGAATGATTACCGAAATTCAAGATGCATGATGTACATCTTCGTCCCTATACGTTCCTTCCTTGGAATTACTCTGAAATGCACAGAGGAGTCTTCAAAGGGAGTAAAGATGATAGCTGTGGTCAAAAAGTCAGAAAGAACTTGTTGAAGCCTCAAATTGTCACCAATCAGGTACAGCTTTGATACTTCGACAGGCGAGTCCCATGTGACCTGAACCTTGCGCTCCTGACTAAGAATCATAACTTGGTTAATGACCACTGTAACAACTTCCCCAAGATTGAACTCACAAGAGTTCATTTCTGTATAGCTGAAAAAAATATTGCAATGATCAGGACCAGTCCAAAAATATGTAAAGATGATAAATATCCACAAAATCAGTGTCACAGAGATGCAAATATCAAAAATGGATGTGCGGTCATACAATATTAGATAAGATCAGAAATGATCACAACCACCTACTAGTGCAAGTAGCACATATAGAGGGTAAAATGAGAGAATGTTGTTTGAAATGGTTTGACCACATGTTACATAGGCCTCCAAATGCACCAGTTCTAAGATGTGAAAATATGATGAATGAACGTGTTGAAAGAGGAAGAGGTAGACCTAAAATCACATCGAAAAAAGTTTACTTGAAAAAGTCATCTAAATTCTTTTAAGAATATATCAGGATCCAGCCAAATCTAGCAAAAGATGGAAAAAAATAAGTTGAAAACCAATATAGGTGGTACCAACTAGAAGACTCTTAGTATAAGAAGGATATAACTACAGTCTAGTAGAGACTCCTTGTGTGATAATCCTTAAGTACGGAATCTCGAAATATTATGGACCCAAATAGAGCATTTTATGATGCTGAGGGTTTATATAGTCAGCCCCAACTAGATTGAGGCTTTTTGTGTAGTCATCTATGTTGCTCGTATCCAATATGGGTGCAGATTAGAGGTTGGATTCTTCATCACAAAAAAATTAGAATTCAGGGGTATGATCCGAGTGCAGATATGGGTGTTGGGATATGACCAATAAATGTACATTGCGACATATAAATAGATTTTGATTAGTTAAATTTATTGAACTTAAATAAATAAAACTTATTCTTATAAACACCAATATTTTACTCAAACAGTATCTTGCATAATAGAAAAGCATTTCATACTTTAGACAAATATATACACCCAATCAATCTATACTTCTCGGTCATAGAATGTAGTCAAAGTATCTAAATTCTAAGGTAAGTTGACCAAATCAGGTATTGATCCCACACTACACCCATGGCCTGAGCATAAAGCACACTTTGTGAAAAACTAATATCAAGAAGAGAGAAAGACATCAAAGACTTTTGAAAGCAAAGAACAGAAGAACTGATGCATCAGCTTCCTTAGCAATCTCTACAAAACGAAAAAGAAAAAAAAAAGGAACTTCCTTAGCATTCTCCCAAAATGCCAGGCACACACTTTGTGAAAAACAGGCAGGCAGAGTAGCTCTTTGCAAGTACATAGAAGCTATAGCTATGATCCTGATGAGCAGAAATACTAGTGCAATGGACTGAGCATAAAGCAGATATTTCTTCTTTACACAAAAGGTATAACAATAAATGCAGGTCAAATTATCATACCATTCCTCAATACTATCAATATCAGTGTCATCAATGATCTTGGCTAGTTGTTCTTGACACATTGTGCTTGTCTTCAGCAATTGCCTTTGATCCTTGCTTAATTCAGAAGATTTCAGCAGATTCTGTATGCAATTTATCCCATTTAAAGGGTTTTTTAGTTCAAGACGAACATAAGCCAACTTTTTAAGACTATTTTTAGCAGCTTGTTCTGACAGCTTTTGTACATGCATTGCATATTGAAGTTCTGGACTAGGAACATGCAGGAAGCACAAGACCCCAGTTACTCGACCATCGTCATCAACTTTTTTATTTGCAGAGATTAAGGCTTCAATATACTTATCCTGTTTATTAAATAACCCAAAAAACAATTTCTCCCCTTCCCCACCAGCAATTACTCTATTCAATAATATCGTGAGCTGGGTTAATGTGTCTTGATCTTTAACCCTGCAACCGAAGCTATTGACTGTGAAAACTTCACCAAGAAGTATTTGATCAATGACCTCCTCCCTCTTCGACCCAGTCAACTTGTGCATAGCATCATTCCATTCCACACATCTTCCATGCTCATCCATCACAAAAATTGGAGGAATTAAAGGAGATGGACTGTGGATAATTCCAACATAATCACCTTGAACGCGACTATATTTGTCCTTAATCAGCTTTAGCCCAGTAACATCTTTTCCAGTAAAGCAAACTCCAACAATGTTTTGTTTAAAATCTCGACTACAGCAGGCATTAACCACTATTGAAATTGACCCGACCTTTTCTTGAGGACCAAATGTTCTAAGTTTGATTTCCACATTTTTCTCCTCCTTGCCTGAAATTTAAATATCAAAGTAGAATCATTTCAAGGAAAAAATTGGAAAGAACAAAATAAGCACATAAATTATTGCATGGAAGTCAAGTAGCAATACCAGAGAAATAAGACAGGAAGGGAGAGGGAACTACCCTGAATGGGGACCCTAACAATAACAACAACAATATCATACATAGTGTAATCCCACAAGTGGGGTTTAGAGAGGGTGGTGCATACGCGACCTTATCCCTACTTTGTGAAGGTAGAGAGGTTGTTTCTGATAGACCCTCAGCTTAAATAAAGCATATCAAAATCAAGCATGGAAGGAAACACAGTAGAGAAAGTCATGCTGAAAATAATGGAGAAGCGAACAGTAGCAACAACAAATAATATGATAATATCCAGCATTGAGGTCAAAATAAAGGACAAGTTTCAGACTGCATGAGGGGCCAAAAATTTGAAAGACCAGCAATGCCCAACAACAATGTCCAAAACAGTTCATCTAATCCCACTTCAGTTTTTGACATCTCCTTTGTTCTTTTTAGAGCTTCATGTCAGAGGTCTTTATACACGAGGAAATAAACTCAAAATGAGACCAAATATGCTAAGATTGATAAATAAACAATTTGACATAGCCGATGCAGCTCGTGCATAAACGTAATTTAAGAAAGGAAAAATAGATAAAGTGTCACGAAACAATCTTTTGTTTTTTTCACACGGTACGTTCATCTACACATATTGCAAATATTGAACTAACAAAGTAAATGACAATGATAACCAGAATATCACCTTGCAAAGCCAGGGAGAGAACACCTTTAATTGTGTTTGTTGTACCATCAATAACCAAATCAACCAAACGTACACCTATAACATTCTCTACCGATAATCCAGTTAGTTCAGAAACTTTAGAGTTCCATCCATTGATACGGCCTGAAGTATCAACAGCCAAAACAGGCATTGATGCTGTCTCAACGAGACGAACCATATCATTAATACGAAGTGTATCCACTCTATCTATAATGGTATCTACAGCAGGGACATTCACAATCATTTTAGAACAATCAGCAGCCTCATCTTGCAAAGATCCTCGCAATATCAGCTGCAGGGAATGGATGGCATCCATTTCCACATCTTCCCAAGGCAGGCTCCGCCGCTTAACAACCTCCAGAAATGCTTTAAATGATGACCTTGGGTGCATTTTTCTTCCGTCATCCTTGTCTCCAGGAAGATGTTTTGCACCAGCCCACTTGATCTCTTTAGCTGTGTGGGAGCGGAACCAGAAGAGGAAATCTTTTGAAGTTATTTTTACAGCAGCCATTCCACATACCGCATCACCGAGCACGGAAGCACCTGGGAAGCCAGCTTCCATGAGGCTATCAGTGTTTAGACCTGTACTATCACCATGAGATTCTTTGAGCCATTCAGCTATATCTCTGATTTGGAACTCCGCAGGGGTAACACCATGCAACCAAAGCTTGTTCCTATAATGAAGTGCAGCCCCGTCACAATTTACAAGGTCCATAATATTAGGAGACTGAGTAACAATCCCCATGGGAGCATCTCTTAGAAGCATGTCACATAGAACAGTTTGAATTTGCAGTATCTGCTTTTCCTTAAGTTGAGCTGCCATTTCCACTTCTTTATTGATCTGAACACTGAAAACTTGAAGCAAGAACTCAGACGCGTACCTCAAAGGAAAAGAAAGAAATCTAGGGCAAGTGTGATGGCAAACTACCAAACCCCACAGTTTTCTTCCCACTTGCTGGTCACTATCCAGCTCATCATCTTGCTCATTAATCATCACAGACATCGCCATAGATGCAACAGTACCCATATTGGTCATGTATTGTGCATGACAGCCATGTGGAGCTCTTAATGTGGATCCACCAAGGCTCAACGACTGAGCCAATCTTGGGTCTTGAATCACCCTAATTGGTGGAGCTAAGCAATCACATATCATCCTAACCTTTTTCTTCATGAAGAGAAATCTTGAAGCTTGTGGTATATCTGTAGCAGGGTAATGCAAGCCAAGATAAGGTTCTAGTTCAGGCGTACGACATTCAGCAACTACTTCCCCGTGTTCATCCTCGTGGAATTTATAAACCATAACACGATCATAGCCTGTCAAATGACTCACTTCTCTAACTAATACATCACATAACAATGATATATCCCCGCTTGGTAGAGATTGCAATTTCCGAATGGCTTTAGCTGCTAGCTTGTAAGATTTTATAGCTCCTGCTGTAGTTACAGTGACCTCATCTGGATCCACAGGCTCCAAATCTATTACTAATCCAACATCAATGCGGTGCAGAATCGCATAGAAAGGCTTGCCTGAGTTTTTACAATGAACCAAAATAGGATTTAGCAAACTAAGTTCTCCAAAGCTGACTGCTTTTTCGAGGGCAGAAGCACCTGAAGATCGAAAAAGTTTCCTGACATCAGTTCCAAATGTCAGAGCCTCTTGCTGTTCGATGCTTGGAACTGCATGAGGTGTCAAGTCCAACATTTCTGGTGCATTTTCGCTATACGCTATGACAGCAAATTTTTGCTCATCAATAGCAATCATGCATCCAAACGGCTGAATTAGAGTTCCCCTTTGCATTTTCTGGAGATAATCAGATACAGTTGAAGATGGAACATTGCTAGTGGAATTAGACAAGTTAACTGAACTAGAGTAATCAAATTGTTGCTCAGACTCCTCAAACTCCACATGAAGCTTTGCATCAACTGAAGTCTGAGCAATAACTCTAGCACTATGCCTAGATCTAGCTGAACTACCCCTTGAGCAATTCGTCTTGTTTGTTGTAGAACTAGAAGCCATCTCTCTATATCCTCTTACAATTTCAGTTTCTCTAGCTATCTTAACCAAAATTGATTGGGGATGGAAAAAACTCCCATATGTTATTAGTTAAAGCCTAGAAGAATCAAGAATCTGAAATGAAACAACAAAAAATTGAAGACCAGACAAAAGGTCTCACCTTTATCCAGAATAATAAATATAGTTACCAAAATAAGGTGATAAAGAAGAAAAGACAAGTTACAGCAAGAATCCACCAAATTCAACAAGAATAAAAGGTTAAAAGGTGATACCCACTTGAACTACCTTGTACCAATCCAAGATTCCTCCATGTGAAGAAGCATCAAAAGCTCTAATTCTTCAACTTATGCTTCTTGATTGTCAATCATTCAGCCAAATCAAGAAAAATTGTCAGCTAAAAATAGAGTCTTTAAGCATATACTTTTGTTGGGGCTTTTACCAAAACACTAAAAAATGCCACAAACAATTAAATTTGCTGTAACTAATTAACTTTTGGTTGTCTACACAGGATGATGCTCCACATGAGACCACAACAGCACTCACAAAACTACTTATTTTAGGATTTAAGTCTTTTCTTTTCTTTTCTTTTTTGTTTTTTCTCCCTGAAAAAGGAAAAAACTCTCTGCCACTACTTTTTTTTTTTTTTTAATTATTCCCACTCATGTTTGGATGTTCTTTTTTCTCATTCGAGTTCGATACACTTGAGTCAAAAATTAACTCTCTATATAAAGATAAGAATTGCGTATATTTTATTCAGACTTCACCAAATACATATATTGTTTATACGGAATATTTTAATTTGTTCTAAAACAAATAAGTAATTGTTACTTTTATTTATAATTTTAATTTTTCATATCATCATATTTAAAATTATACGAATGTAAAAGATATTTGATATATTTTACTATTTTTAAATTAAAAAAATTCAAAATTTACTTTATTTTCTTAAATATGTATTAAATTAAAATCAGACAAATAAATTAAGAGAGAAAAATAATTCAAAAAAATCTAGATAAGAGTTACCATTGAATTTTGTTATAACAGTAAATACAATAAGAAAATTTAATTAAAAAAATAACAAAAATTGTACATTAAAGCACAAATCAGTTTCTTTATTTATTTTCTTCTTGGCTTATCTAAACTTGATAGATTTCTTTTTTATTATTTTTCAAATTCAATACTCCTTTTATAATAATAAATTCAGTTGAAAACTCATATTTTTTAAATAACAGCTCAATTGTAAATCAGAACAAAATTTATTCAGTAATTGTATACTCGGTTGAAAATTTTGAATATTAAAACATACATAAAATGAATGTTGTGGGCAATATAAATTATGTCTTTTTAATTCAGTTTTCCAACAAAAAAAAATTAAAAATGAATGTAAATTTTTACATAAATGTTTTTATTTTATTTTATTTTGTAGCTCTTATACATATATACACATACATAATATAAATAGATTTAGCTCCCTCTATTTCGTCCTTTCACTTATAAAAGGAGATTTGACTTTGTTATCGCTCATGATTTGATACAAAGTCGTGTAGATATAAAAAAAAAAGGAAAATTTTTCAAAATGTCATTATTTTGTTATTTAAGAGGATTCATTGTCAATATTTTCATTATTTAGTAAAAATATCACAATTTTAGTTTATTATTTATCTTTTTTATTTATTTTTTAATTGTTTAAATTGAAAGAATACAAATATTTAAAACTGAAAGGAGAAATTAAGGGGAGAGAAAAAAACTAAAGATGGAAGTATTGCTTAAATCTCTCATCAGTTACAAAAAATCAAAAAATTCAAAAAGTTAATCGACACTCCCAAAATCTGATGAATTCTCTCAACTTTTGATTTTCAAGATTTCCATACAAATTCGACAAGATAATTGTTTCTTCCTTATTCTTTTTCTAATTGTTTATAATTAATATAATTGTTAATCATATTCTGTTTTCGTATATTTAAAATTGATATAGTACGAAAAAAAATGCAAGTGTAATTGAAAATAATTGTAAAGCGTAGTATTCAGGTTTTGTATAATTATAAACAAGTAGTCTGTTTTCGTTCGTTTTCTGTTTTCGTCTGTATTCTGTTTTGATTGTAAATTGTATGAACTATGGATAACGTATGACTATTTGAATAAGTTGTATTCCTTAACGAAACAAATATGGTCAATGTAATGTTGTAAGCGTTTGTTCTGAAATGGATACAGTTTCAATAGTTGTTTTGTATACGTATATGTTAAGGGACTTCTATGAAATAATATAAAGAATTACTATTGTGAATACACAATATTTATTACTATGATGGAGTTTTGTTTATAACATGATGATTGTTATGTATTCAGTAAGCGATATTACATGAATAAAGTTTTGTTCATAACATGATCCAAGTACAATTGTGAATACATATATTAGTTACTTAATTTTGACTTTGTTAAAAACTTTACTCCTGACTTTATTAATGTCTTGGGAAGTTTTTTTTAGTATGAATACAATAAGAATACACTGAATAAACACATCTGAATTCAGAATACAATAAGAATACACTGAATACAACTAATATGTATTTACTTTGGAAATATACAAATAGCATTACAATGTGTATATTTATTTTACGGATACAAACAAGGCTCACACAAAGTACAATTAGTATAAACACATCTGAATCCAAAATCACTCAAAATGAATTCATTAACAATAATCATATAACACAAATACAACAAACACATAAAATTTTCATAGCATACAAAACAAATCCAACAAAAGTTCATTAATAAAATATGAAATATCATAGTCATGTAAATGTATTTTATTGAATATCTACAAATGTGAAAAAATCTAAAGGAATGAATAAAAAATGATATATTATCAAAATTAACAAAAATTGACCCCAAAATACAACAATAAAAACAACGGAATACAAAATACAAACTAATAAATATTACACAGTGTACATACACTAGAAGCGGATCCTCATTATCCGCTATTTCTTGAGTATACATAGATTAAAAGATGGAAAATCACTAGAAATATGATGATTAAGGTGAATGTCTCTGGTAACTCTCTTAGAATCATCCATTGAAGAGTGTTTTAGAGGTTTAATTGAAAATTATCCAACTTTCACCAAATATGAATGATTTAGAGAACAATAAAATCAGAAAATAAATCTAAAAAAAAAGATAACGATGAAATACCTTTATTAGTGAAATTTGTGAATCTAGTATTTGAAGATTAAAAAAGAACAAATAAAACGGTAGAAAATAAGAGGAATATTGGTAGAAGATAATAGGGATTTGAAGGTTTGAAGAGACTATGAAAAGAAGATATGGAAGAGATAAAACCTTTTTTTCCCCTTAAATTGAGATAAATTTGGAAGAGAGAGATACGGAAAAACGTGAACAATGAAATAGTTGGGTAATGTAAACTATGAGATATACATGGTAAAGGTAAGTAAATAATTTCTTTTTTTATATGTAAAATTAGTTGGAAAATGTGTAGGTTAAGAGATAAAATAGGGATTTAATTAGAATACATATTATTTTTCAAAATAATGACATTTGTGACATTTTTACTAATATTTTTAAAATAGCAAGGTTTTTACTAATTAAGTTATTAATTTTGACTAGTTTGCTAATTTTTTTTTAAAAAAAATCAAGAATAAAAGGAAATTCTATGTGATATAGAAAGCTCAGTGCCGGCTTTATGCATAAGGCTTTCGCCTTAGGCCAAAATTTTTGGGGCCCCAAATTTTTATCAAGAATGAATATTGTGCTAAAATTTTTATATAAAAAAATGATTATTTATGATAAAAAATATAGCTTTTAAAAATATATATTATTTTACTTACTTTAACCTCTTTTGTACTTTGATAAAAATAAAAATTAATAGTGAAAAGTGTTGAACAAAGTGAGTTACAAATTCTTTTTTATTTCTTTTTAAATTTTTGTTTCAAACATTACTACAAGCATATTAAAATGGGGTATATGAAGTCATCAACTTCTTGCGTCAAATTATATGGTTCTAACTCTTATCTTTATTTAATATTCGTCAATTTATTACTTATAGAATTATATTAACAATTCAAATAATAATTGCCTCATTGAAAGGATGTTTTTTAATGTTGAGTTGATAAAATCTTACCTAAAACTAATAACTGAAAAAATAATATTAAAATGCTAATAATTTTTATCTAAACAATGTAAGAAAATAATTTTTTAATAAATACGTACATGAAGTTTGTTTATATTTTAAGACTTTCGCTTTAGGCCTTCAATCACGTCGAGCCGCCCCTGAGAAAGCTATTGGCTATTGTAATACAGGAAATAATGTAAATATTTGAAGAGGTCTTTCTCCATTCATATTTGAGAAATATTTTTCGTTTTTTTCATGTTTTATCGGTTAACGAAATATTAATGTGTGTAAATCTGCTTTTTTTTATTTATATGGAAAAAAAAGGTTATGGGCATTTGAATCGATTACTGTTTATATAAAACATCGCTATAAATTGCTATTGATATTATGCCTATATGCATATACATATTTTTCAAAGTATTACTTATCGGAGGAAAGAGGAAGAGAGTAGAGATTAGGGGGGTGTTCGATACGAAAGAAAATAAATTTTTTAGTTAATTTTTGTGTACGATATGTAATAAAAAAATATTACCTTAATATAATCTAAACAAATACGATATGAGATAAAATAAGTGGTAGGGAATGAAGGGTGGATGAAAATGAGAGGTACTAAAGAACATGGAGGATATATAGGCGTTTAGAGTTTACGTAAGAATCGAACCAAATCGATTTATTTGGATTTGAATTGGTTTATTTTATTTAAGATAGTATTTGATGTGGTTATGATCTGATTCGGAAAAAAATCGAAGAAATAACCAAACCAGATAAATTATATACATATATAATATATTATTTTAAAATAATTTTATAAATCATATATATGTTTTAATCAAATTTATTTATAATTTACTTATAAGCAAATATCTCCGGGAGAACATTTATCTTATGATTTATCTTTTATGGGATTGGAATTGTCATCGTCATTCCCTTCCTTAGCCAAAATAGTAAATTTTAAAGCTTTATTCATAGTAAATCTAGTGATCAAAAATTTTATAACTTAAGCATTTTAACTATTTTCGTTTTGAATGTGATTTCTCAACAACTTCCCGGAGACGAGCTGACATTCGTCCTGTTTGCAACCAACCACCCTCAACTGTGCTAATATATGGAACTACATGCACAAAGGACATGAACTTTTGATCTCATTTGCGATGAAAACAAAAAAAAAACAGCCCGATACACTAATGCTCCCGCCATGCAGGGTCCAGAGAGGGCCTGACCTCAAGGGCCTATTGTACATAGTCTTACCTTGTATTTCTGTCAAACGCTGTTTTCAAGGCTTTAAACACATGAACTTCATATCACATGGCAACAACTTTACGAGTCTCCCCTTCAGAATAAAGGAATTATGAGCTTTAGAAAAGTTAGACAGGTGCAACAGTAAAGTCATAATGAGGTCCAAGTTTTCCTCATTTTAAGCATGTAACTACAGATACCAAATCAAAGACACCAATGTCACAATTGTTTAATGTGAAAGCGAGCTGAGAACCATCAAGTGAGCACAGTGAGTGCATCTCTTTCAATAGACACGAGCGATATCAGCTTATTACCTTGAAAACTAATGGCTATGACATGATCGTTCCGAAATCAATGCTTCAAGTGAACAACCACAAACGCACAGAAGGACATTCAAGGTTTATGTGCTCTAGTGTCAAATGAACGATACACAGAGATGTTACAGCTAAGAAAACAGTGATTAATATCAGCAGATGATGAACACTTCTTGACATATTGAAATAAATACGAAAAAAATGCTTTATCTCGACAGGCACACCATTTCCATATCCATAAAACTAGAATTACAGCTAAAACTGGTTCCAGAGGATTGCAAGAAGAAAAAAATGACGATATAAACCTACTAAACCCCTCCTTGTCTGTTAATATCCTTCTGAGTTCATAAAAGTCATGCATTTCTGTGCAATCTCCAGGCACTATTTCATATTCAAGATGTCCTTTATATCAAATAATACTAGTATCATGGTTAGTTTGCACGCACCTCAAATAATATTAGTATCATGGTTAGTTTGCACGCACCTCAAATAATTGATCAACACATGTACAAGGTAACTCTAGGTTGCTTAGACAAATGAGAAGAAATTACCTAGTAACGCCTTTGCTGGGATTTGAACCAAACTTGGTTCGTAAGGCTGTTACTCCAGCTCATCGGGCGATAGGCCACCCCCTTGATCAGTTGATTCATATTCTAAAAGTCCATTTTTGTTTATGGTACAGGAAAGAACCAATCAATGTTGAAGGAAATATTTTCAGATGCACCAATTCTAATGAGTTAAGCAGTTAGTAATCCTGGTCAGAGCATAGAAAACAGGTTCTACTTCCAACTATAGAAAGCGGTAAAAATTGAACATAGCTAAGCATTTCCGAAAGTACAGTAAGTAACTAGGAGAGAATTTTCTCGTGTTATAAATAAAAAGCTGATGTATTTAGCCGAATCCTTTTTGAAGTATCCCTTGCAATTTCCAATAAAAAAGTGACTTGCAAGTTGCAAACCACCATTTGGTGAGACTATTTGGTCATTGTAGTTGAAGGAACTTACTACAAATAGCAGATAATAAAGGTCACAGTAGAAACAACGTGGTAATGATGGATGCAACGATCAACATGAGATGATAAATATTTCTAACTCAACAAGGAAAAGCTGCTCAGTATTAAATGAGATGTTCCGTCAACACCAAGACAACCTTACAGAACGTACTCAGAAAGGAAAAAGCCACAGCTGGCCATAATTTTACTTTGGATTTCTATTGCTTCACTATACAAAATATCCATCACTGCATACCGCCATTAATTTAGTACCTTATCCAGAAAAAATATCTCTCACTGCATACCCCCAAATAAAAGAACCTTAAGAGGGAAAAGATTCTTGGACAACATAGGTTATAGGTGCAACTAAGGAATTAAAAAACTTACCTATCTGTAAGCATAAACAAAGAACTATAAAAAACAAAATTTAGTATGCATTCAATAATAGCTGGCCTGTGAATGTAAAACACAACGTCATTCCTACAATTTCACACGTGTTACACCTAATAATGATCTGCATGGGTAACACAAAGATCCAAACCTTAAAATGTAGTATGATTGTGAAGCTCAGGGTGCCGCCAATATTCAGAAAGGGGATGCAAAACAAAATTTAGTGTGCACTCAATAATAGCCGGCCTGTGAATGTAAAACATAACGTCGAACCTAAAACTTTACACATGTTTTACACTAAGAGTGATTTCCATGGGAAACCAGAATTTCCAGACCTTATAAGTAGTATGGTTGTGAAGCTCACAATATCACTCTTCAGAAAGGGGAAGACCACCCTCAGACATACATTTTAGCAAACTCGATACACAATTCACGATCCCGTACATCTCCCCAGCCTCCCCATCCCTTGAAACCAGCCTGATATCCTGCCTGGTGCTCATATTTCCGAACTTCCCATTCTGGTTTGATATTTGCCACTTTATCAATTTCATCGACAACAATATTCACATTGCCATTGTCCATACAAGCTAGATTACGACTATGACCTTGATGCAAACCACATTTCCCAAAATGAACGGCACTGGTCCTAGACCCTCGTAATGTGTAAACTGGAGAACCAAATGAAGGATAAACTGTCGACCACATTGTTATATCCCAATTGTAATCATCAAAAGTGCAAAATCCTGCAGCCTTATTATGAATTTTCCTCCACACTGTCCGGTTAAATGCATAACCCACATTGCCCATCCTTTCTGCAACTAAAGATTCCCATCCTTCTCCCCTCGACTTAACTTCAGATGGCGCTAGATTGGCAGCATAACAATCGGGACACTTTTTTGACTTCAACTCAGTAAGTAACTGCATATTGCGATATGCATTGGGATAAATGAAATGGTCTTCTTCTATGAAGAGAATATGACCTGAGTGGCGACGAGTCTCTGTTAGCCCATCCCACACAGTATTCATCATCCACCACCAATGATGCTTCAATGACACAATTGTCGGTGACCGATGGTTCCCATACTGATCAGGAGTTCCCTCACATTGTTTCTCAACTGGATCGTCTTTATCTTTACAATCTCTAGGCGATACACCTGGAAAGCTATTAGAAAAGATGTGAGGCGAGTAAGGGGCAAATATTTGTTTCACTTGGCAGAACTTGATGCCTTCCACAATCTTATTCATCTCTTCAAAATATCCATCATGACTAACAATCAGCAGAGTCTCACTAATTCCTTCCACGCGAGAAAGGCTATCAATCACGATTTGAAGATACTGAGGCCGGTTATGAACATACAAAACAATAACTACATGATCTTTCACTAACTTTGGATACAAATCCAAGTTTCTTGGAGGGATCTGATTCCTCTTATTCAAGCTAACAGACAACTCATTTTGCAAGAGGAGTTTCGGAATTTTCGGTTCAATAATTTCAATACTTTCAGTACTCTCATAAATGTCACTGTTTATGAAACTAGAAATTGTATTACTCCAAAAGAGAATCAAAATTAAAACTATTCCAAACACAGTTATCAATGCTAGAGATACTAAACGCCTAAAAACTGCATCTTTCATTCTTCCTTTTTTACATGAAGCCATAACTAAACTTTCTCTATAACACACAACACACACAAACAACTCTATCAAGAACAGGAAATGAATCCAACTTGTTAAAAGCTAAAACCTTTACAGCTATAACCAAAGAACTGACATTAAAACAGTAGCTTACAGATCAAAAAGGAGAATCAAGAATCTTCAAAGTTGGATTTTTTAGCACATCCAATGAAGAGATTTACAACCCCAACAGTACTGAACTTGAAGAATTTCAGATGTAGTGGTCAAAATAGACAAACCCCATCAATATGGAAACTAGAGGAGTTTTTGACAAATTCCAAAGGGAGATAATATCAAAGATTGATCAAAACTATATGAAAAAATCAAATTTTGGAGGCTCAGATTTATGGCAAAATATCCAAGAACAGTCAAAGTGTGCATTAAAGTCCAGTTCAGAAACGACTAATGAACAATGAAGAAGTGAAAAGTCTTGTGGACACAAAAGTAAAAGACCTAGATCTTTTGGGGGCTAATCTAGAGATATCATAGACTTTGGGTACTTCAGTGGAAACTTCACAAAAGTACTAGAGCGTGGGGGGTGGGGGGTTTAATAAATTGAAGTAGATTTTAAGTTAAGCTAAAAGAAATCACATCATAAAGTTCATTTTCGACCTAATTGGACTTTTCTCTCTCCTCATATATAAAAAAGATAGGAAAAAATTATTTAAATACATCATTTATTTTATTATATTTTTAAAATTTTCTTACCAATTTTTTAAAAAAAATATAATTTTTTTCCTTTTTTCTATTCTCAGATACATCACTTCACGCGATTTATCGAGACATTAAGTGATGTATTCAAAATTGAGAAACAATGTATTGAAACGTTGAGGGATGTATTTGAAATCGGGACGTAGTGTATTAGGATATTTTTGAGATATATCTAAATTTCACCAAGTTTAAGGAACTTTTGTAATTTAAAAAGAAGTAGACAAATAAGATGTAATTAGCTCTTAGCACTGTGAAATTTATACAAAATTCCCTATAAAATATATTAGGTATTGGTGATTTGTGTTGACGGATATTTGATGGTCGATAATCAATCAAGGTGATTGATGATGATAATTTTATGTATAATGGATAGTTTATGTGGTAATAATGATTGATGATTAGTGATGGAGTCAAGAATCAGGTGAAGAATGTACAAAAATCTCATCTCAACAATGTTGAAGATTATCAAAATTAACTATATGCTCATAATGTTGACAATTGACATCCGCATGCCATATAATTTTTTGACGAATTATACACTATATAACCGTTTTGTCTATGGCCATGTTGGTGGTGATGATTAGCGGTGACAACTAATAACATCTAAACAATTGTGATTTGAGGCAACGATGATTATGGAGTGATAAATGAGTGAATCGATCAAAACGAGTTAAACAAGAATGGATAATATACTCAACTCGACTCATACTTTAAATAGATAAAAACGAGTTACCTATTGAAAGAGTTGGTTTTGGTTCTTGTGGAATCAAACTAAATGGAAGATGAATTAATATGAATATTTGGTAGGAAGATAATTAGTACAAAATACAAATCAAAGATTGTATCTTGGTAGGTGAAAGTTAGGCAAACCATAAAATGGTTTGCTATCTTAACCTTGACAATTTTGACACATAGTGATGTCATGGATGACATCAATAGGATGAATTTATTCCTATAAATAGGTAGCTCTTAATTCATTTTCAAATCATCCTCTCACTTGCCTTCTCACCTTCTAAGGCATTTGTGTTCTCTCTCTTGTAGTATTTCACTTGTATTCTTTGTAGAGTGAAATAAATATCAGTGCAGTTGTTCTTTGGTGGACATAGGATCATTTTGATCCGAACCACGTTAAATATTGTTGTTCTTCCTTGTTCTTTAGTTTCACGTTTCCGCTAACAATTGGTATCAGAGCCAAGGTTCTGTCTGAGTATGCTCTGTGGTTGCAGCACAGTCTGAACTTCCACATCAGAAAAGGATTACTTTGGTTTTCTGTAGTTCCAAATACATTATAGTAGAAAAGGATGAACAAGTAAAAGAATGAGTTCCATGAAGTTTGAAATTGATAGATTTAGTGGGCGCAACAACTTCAATATCTGGAAAATCCAGATGATAGCGTTACTGCGGAGGGAAGGTTCAATCCATGCTATTGACGGAAAGTACCCCGATAAGATATCGGATTCCGACAAGGAAAAGATTGAAGGAGATGCATTGAGTGCAATCCAACTGTCCCTTGCACCTAACGTACTTTGTGAAGTGAGTACAAGTACCGAAGAGACGGCCAAAGAGTTATGGGAAAAGCTGGAAGGGCTTTACCAGGACCAGTCAGTGACAACAAGGATGTTGTTACAACGGCGTCTTCATACATTTAAGATGGATTCAGTTACTTTGTTGCAAGACCATCTAGATGCGTTCAATAAACTTGTGATAGACTTACAAACTGCTGGAATTAAAAAGGACGAGGAGACGCTTGCATGTTCTTTGCTATTTTCATTGACTTCAAAATATCGTGATATTGAGAATTCAATGATGTATAGTAAACAACCTATTAAACTTGAGCAAGTGCGGCAAGCACTAAACTCTTGTGATGTGCGGATGCATTTTGAAGGAGACAAAAGTGACGAAGCTAGTGGACTCTTTGTAAGAGGTCGTACTAGCCAATAGGGAAGGAGCAAATCAAAGTACAGATCAAAGTCTCGTGTGAACAAAAAAAATGCGGAATGTTGGGGCTGTCACAAGAAGGGGCACTTTGAATGAGATTGCCCTATGTCGAAGTCCAAAGAAAAGGCGAGCGCATCCATTGTTGAGCAAGTACATGATAATGATGATGATTATGTACTAACAATATCATGCAATAGTGGAGTCTATGACAACAAGTCTTAGACTCTGGTTGTACTCTGCATATGACATTCCGAAAAGATTGGTTCAGCAGCTATGAAACAAGCAGAGGAACTGTATTAATGGGCAATAATGCAACTTGTAAAATAGTTGGCATTGGTTCAGTTCATGTTCGCTGCCATGATGGAATCGTGAGGACTATTACAGAAGTCCGTCATGTTCCTGATCTAAAGAAGAATTTGATCTCCCTGGGTACTTTAGATAAACAAGGCTATAAGTACATGAGTGAAGGAGGAACTATGAAAGTGACTAAAGGGTCTTTAGTCATGTTGAAGGCCAAGCTGGAGGATGGCCTCTACACACTTGCGGGAAGCACCATTATTGGCTCTGTAAATGCATCTACAGTGCAGTTATCTAATGATGACAAGGCAAAATTATGGCACATGAGACTAGGCCATATGAGCGCACGAGGATTGGAGATGTTGAGCAACCGCAACCTTTTAAATGGTGAGAAGATCAGCACACTTGAATTTTGTGAGCACTGCGTCTTAGGGAAGCAGAAAAAGGTCAGCTTCATCACTGGCAAGCACAAGACGGGAGGGGTGCTAGACTACATCCATTCAGATTTATAGGGTCCCTCTAAGCTTCCATCGAAGGGAGGAAAGAGGTATCTTCTCACATTCATTGATGATTTTTCACGAAAGGTTTGGGTGCGTTTCCTAAAGACAAAAGGTGATGCTTTTGAAGCATTTAAAGAGTGGAAGATTTTGGTTGAAAATCAAATGGAGAGGAAAATCAAGTATCTTCGCACGGACAATGGCTTGGAGTTTTGCAGTGAAGAGTTCAATGATTTCTGCAAGGTTCATGGGATCGCAAGGCATAAGACGGTCAGGCACACACCACAGCAGAATGGAGTTGCCGAGAGAATGAACAGAACTCTTCTTGAGAAGGCTCGTTGTATGCTCTTACAAGCTAAGATGTCCAAAGTATTTTGGGCTGAAGAAGTTCATACTGCTTCTCATATTGTCAATCGGTCTCCAGCATCAGCGATTGACTTTAAGACTCCGAATGAGGTCTGGTCAGGTGAACCCTCTAACTATTCATACTTGCGGATATTTGGGTGTCCAGCTTATTATCATGTTAATGAAGGTAAGCTTGAACCAAGGGCTAAAAAGGCCATATTCGTAGGGTATGTAGATGGAGTAAAAGGGTACAAACTATGGTGTTTGTCTTTACTCAAATTTGTAGTTAGTAGAGATGTTACCTTTGATGAATCCTCTATACTTGATCCTCGTAAAGTTTCTGTGGAGTTATCTAGAAATGAGAACAACGAGCAGGTGGAGCTACCGGTGGAGCTTACCAAGGAACGGGATCAAGAGACTCAAATTGATGAGTCAAAAGATGCAGATCTTAAAGAACTTGCTTCCAATGAACCATACACAATTGCGAAGGGAAGGGACAAAAGGCAGATACGAAAACCGAAACGTCTTATAGAGCAAGAAAATCTGATTGCACATGCGTTCGTAGCTGCAGAAGAAGAGATTAAGAATCTCGAGCCCTCTTCGTATGTTGAAGCAACTTCTTGCAAAGATGCTGCACAATGGCAGTTAGCCATGATGGAAGAGATGAAGTCTCTTCACAAAAATGAGACATGGGTCTTAGTTAAAAGGCCAAAGGGGATGAGGACAGTTGGATGCAAATGGGTCTACAGAAAGAAAGAAGGTATTCCAGAAGTGGAAGCTGCTAGGTTCAAGGCGAGATTGGTTGCAAAGGGTTTCAGTCAGAAGGAGGGAATTGACTACAATGAGATCTTTTCTCCAGTCGTGAAACATAGCTCAATTCGCGTGCTACTAGCATTGGTTGCACAATTTGATTTAGAGCTTCAACAGCTTGATGTCAAAACTGCTTTCTTACATGGTGATCTAGAAGAGACAATCTATATGGATCAGCCTGAAGGTTTCCTAGCTGAAGGAAAAGAAGACCATGTATGCCAACTGAAGAAGTCTTTGTATGGTTTGAAGCAATCCCCTAGACAGTGGTACAAGAGGTTTGATGCATTCATGACTACACATGGATTTTCGAGGAGTGCATTTGATAGTTGTGTGTATCACAAGAAGATGTCTGGTAACTCTATGATTTATCTATTGTTGTATGTTGATGATATGCTTATTGCTGCTAACAACATCACAGAGATAAATATTTTGAAGAAACTGTTGCGCAAGAAATTTGACATGAAGGATCTAGGAGTTGCAAAGAAAATCCTTGGAATGGAAATTTCAAGAGAAAATGGTGTTGTACATCTTTCTCAGAAGAGGTACATCGGAAAAGTTCTTGAAAGATTCAATATGCATATGAGCAAGCCTGTAAGTACACCGTTAGCTTCTCATTTCAAGCTTTCAGAGTTACAAATGCCTCAATCTATGGATGAGGTGGAGCATATGTCAAAGGTTCCTTATGCGAGTGCAGTTGGTAGCATTATGTATGCTATGGTATGCACACGTCCAGATATTGCCCAATCTGTAAGTGTGGTAAGCAAGTACATGGCAAATCCAGGAAAAAGGCACTAGGAAACTGTCAAGTGGATATTGAGATATCTCAAAGGAGCTCCTAATGTTGGCCTAACCTTCCGGAAAAGTGAAGGTATTTCAATTCTCGGTTATGTTGATTCTGACTATGCAGGGGATCTTGATCGAAGGAGGTCCACAACTAAATACATCTTTACTCTCGTTGGCAGTGCCGTTAGTTGGAAATCGACTTTACAGTCGATTGTCGCTTTGTCTACAACAGAGGCAGAATATATGGCAGCAACGGAGCAGTGAAAGAAGCTATCTGGTTGAAAGGTTTGGTGGCAGAATTGAGTTCGGTTCAGCTAGAATCAATTCTAAAATGTGATAGTCAAAGTGCTATTCATTTGATTAAAAATCAAAGATTTCATGAGCGCACCAAACACATTGATGTCAGATTTCATTTTATTCGAGATGTCGTAGAAAAGGGAGCTATCAAGGTTGAGAAGGTTATCACAGACGATAACGCTGCAGACATGTTGACCAAAATAGTCCCGCTTGCCAAGTTTGCACACTGCAAGGACTTGGCGGGAGTATGCATCAATTGATGCAACTCTAAGAGAACAACTGCTAGGTGGAGCTGGTATGTTCAACAAAGGTTTGATTCTTCTTGTTTCTTACAATGGGATTGCCCAGTAAGCTTAGAAGTTTTGGCCGGAGTTGTTTATACGCATGCTTGGAACACAAACCAAGGTGGAGATTGAAAGAGTTGATTTTGGTTCTTGTGGAATCAAACTAAATGGAAGATGAATTAATATGAATATTTGGTAGGAAGATAATTAGTACAAAATACAAGTCAAAGATTGTATCTTGGTAGGTGAAAGTTAGGCAAACCATAAAATGGTTTGCTATCTTAACCTTGACAATTTTGACACATAGTGATGTCATGAATGACATCAATAGGATGAATTTATTCCTATAAATAGGTAGCTCTTAATTCATTTTCAAATCATCCTCTCACTTGCCTTCTCACCTTCTAAGGCATTTGTGTTCTCTCTCTTGTAGTATTTCACTTGTATTCTTTGTAGAGTGAAATAAATATCAGTGCAGTTGTTCTTTGGTGGACATAGGATCATTTTGATCCGAACCACGTTAAATATTGTTGTTCTTCCTTGTTCTTTAGTTTCACGTTTTCGCTAACACTAATAAATAAATCAAATAATTAAATATTAATATTATAGTAAAAATCTTGTTAAAAGGTTTCAAAACAAAATATGTGACCACACCCCTCACCTCCCCCCCCCCCCCCCAAAAATCCCTTTCCAAAAATAAAGTTAATTTGTTTTCTTAAAAAATATAGATTTGTTTCATTATCCACCCACCCTTACCTCCATCGTCAACACCAAACAAAAAAAATATATTAATACCTTTTTTTCTATGAATAAATATTTTTTATTTATTTTACACATTTCACTATCCGCTTATAAATAAGTAATATGAATATTATTTATCTTTTATCTATTTAAATGAATTGAATATTCTATTAATTGAAAATAGATAAATATAAAGTGATACTCATATAAATTACCATTCTATCACCCCAAGTTATGACAAATAATAATGGTTATGGTTGGTGAGTAGTACTAGTATATGATAAATGATAGATAACGAATTCAGTTAGCAATGGGAGTAAATAGAGTAATATTGAAATGTCATCTTTGCCAAAAAAGAAATTTGATAGATAACAACTAGTTAATGATATCAATACTTATTAATCATTTATATTTATTCAAGTTATAAATAGTATTTTACTTCTTAAGAAAAAACTTAATAATTGAGATTTAATTAAAATTTTAAAATAAATCTATTCAATGATTAAGAAAATAATCAAAATAAGATCTGAATACTAAGATTCAAGCATTATCGTGTAGATAAATGAATAGAAACAAATAAAGGTTTAAATAAGTGATTGGTAAATATGTATATACTCGTCAATATTATCATTTAATGTGGAATTTGTTTATAGTATGAGCAAGTTATTGAAAAAAATTTGGGAAACTTTCACATATAACCACTTAAAAATAATTAATTACTCTCCATAGCTATAGTTTGATAATTACAATTTGTAGCTACATGTTATTTGGAGGAGAGAGGCGAGCGAGACTGGAAGAGAGAGGAGAGAGGAGAGAGAGAGAGAGAGAGAAAAGAGTGGGAGAAAAGTGAATTGTATATGTATATTGGTTAGATAATTGTATATTATACATATGTAATTGTATATATGACAAGAGAGATTGGGAGAGGGAGGAGAGAGGCGAGCGAGATTGGGAGAGAGAGAAGAGAGGCAAGCGAGATAGAGAGAGGGAGGAGAGAGGCGAGCGAGAGAGGGCATAGAATGGGAGAGAGGTGAATTGTATTTGTATATAATTGTGTATTATACATATACATTTGTATAATGGCAAGCGAGATTGGGAGAGGGATGAGAGAGGCGAGCGAGATTGAGGGAGGGAGGAGAGAGGCGAGCGAGAGAGGGCAGAGAGGTGAACTGCATATGTATATAGGCTAAAAAATTGTATATTATACATATTTATTTGTATATCCTAGAGAATTATACATATACAAACATGACTAATTATACA
This sequence comes from Solanum sitiens, assembly GCA_016801875.1. Classification (NCBI taxonomy): domain Eukaryota; kingdom Viridiplantae; phylum Streptophyta; class Magnoliopsida; order Solanales; family Solanaceae; genus Solanum; species Solanum sitiens. Next base: position 290,289 of record JABWTJ010000548.1, on the reverse strand, counting down.
AACTCGAAGTCAGCCCACGTAATTAGTATATAATGTTAGTCGCGAGTGGTAATTATAGCAAACTATAACTATGATGAGTAACTAAATAGTATAAATTTGCTTATCCGCGTAATTTTCCCAAAAAATATCTACTTTAAATCAGAGGCTGATTTATATAAATTGAAAGGAGTGTCATACCATTCGAGGGTTTCAATTGATATATATATATATATAAAAGTTCAAGTCATATAAATTTTTAACTAAATCAATAGTACAAGTCAAAATTTGGTAGTCTTGCTTTACGCTAGAGATTTTGCCATAGGTTACTATTTAAAGTAGTATGATATCCGAAAATTCAATTTTAAACCAATAAATTACTATTTAAAGCAGTGTGACATTCGAAGATTCAAAATTCTCAATCCATCTTTGCTTCAAATATTGTTATGAGCTAAAGTGAAGTCATTTACACGTGTTTCACTTCGATATTAAACCAAGTATCATGACATTTAAAATTAAAGTTGAGTCATGAGACACTTGTTCTGAATTTACTCTTCCTATTGATTTCTCTATCGACTCACACCCCTTATAAATAATAAAATATTGGAAACTTATGTCTTCACAATGGGAATGAATAATGATTGTGTAATTATCAACTAATTATAGTTATTTTTTAGTAAATTTATTAATTTTTATATTGGTTTGATTTTATTGTTTCTGCTTTTTTTTTTATAGATAAAACTCATTTATTCTTAATAGTATTTTTCACTGTAAAATATTTTCTTAGGACAATGCAACAAGACTCAAGTATTACGTTGTGTTTGATTATCAATAAAAAGTATATTTATTGTTGTATTTTCATCCTTATTTTTTAAAAAATTTAAAAACTATAGTAATCAATGCTTTCCGTAAAACTATTGATGATATTAATGTTGGTGTTGTTTTTAATTGTTTCGTTCCAATCATCTTGTTAGATATTTATGATGTTGCAAAATATAAGTATGTAAATCGATATTATTTCAATTCCAAAGCTAATTATAGAACCGTCATGAGCGATCAAGAGATCAAATCACCTTTTATTTTTTTTTAAAAAAACAAATAATATTTACAAAGAAGAAGCCCAAAATCATCGATAATGAGAATACATTCACGATGGAAAATATTTAGAGGAAATTTCAAAAAAAAAGCTAAAATTAGAAAAATAACTACGTACAATAACTATCTTTTGCTTAATTACAACGGGTAGATACATGCTTAAAGGGGGAGAGACGAGCGAGATTTGGAGAGGGAAGAAAAAGATGAGCGAGAAAGAGGCAGAGAGAGAAGAGAGACAAATTGTATTTGTATATCTACTGAATAATTGTATATATGTCACTAGGATGTATATATATCAATGATTGTATTTGTATGTCTGCTGATTGTACATGTAATTAGTGTGTATACGTATCGACGAAGACAATTGTATTAACAAACATAATTTGTATCAATGTAATTGTATCAACAAATACAATTGTATCAAGTTCAACATTCAAATTTGTATGCTTGATTGTTATCATTTGTATGAATATTGTATTAACCAATACTTTGTACTCCCTCCGTTTCAAAAAGAGTGACTTTGTTTGACTTGACACGAAATTTTAGAAAATAAAGAAGACTTTTGAATCTTGTGGTCTTATATTAAAGTTTTGTCAAATGTATAAAATTGTCCTTCAATCTTGTGGGTTTAAACATGCCACGTGGCAAGCTGAAATTAAAAAGTTACCAAAAAGGAAAGAAGTCATTCTTTTTTAAACAGACTAAAAGGAAATGAGGTCATTCTTTTTGAAACGGAGGGAGTATTTTGTATGTATATAGTTGACACTCAACATTTCTATTTCTATTTGTATAATTGATTGTTATCATTTGTATTTGTATTGAAAGAGAAGAGACATATAGAGGCGATAGAAGGGATCATAAAGAGGAGAGATGCGAGGGAGAGATGACAAAGAGAGGAGAAAGGCAAGCGAGAGTGCAGAGGGAGAGAGAAAATAACTACAAAATCCTAACTATAACTACAAATTATAATTCTTTCAAAAACTACAGTGGTGTATTGTAAATACATATCACATACAGATATTCAGAAGCATCACATTGGTAAATATCATGTGAAGATACAAAAAAAAATCAAGATTTCATCAAGATTTTCTGTAAGATTCAGATGCTTACTTCTGAAATGATTGTCAAAACAACAAAAAAGCACTTGCATCATGTAGTAGAGACCTTTGTTACCTTTTCTTACATTATCATCTTCCGTATTCAAAATGAATCTCCAACTCCAGGAAATTTCGAAAGTGTTTTCACTTTTTTAAGCTTTTCAAGGACTTAAAAAGTACTGCTGTCACATATTTGGTGCGAAATCTCTGTGTTGAACTTAGTACCACCATTGATTGACTGCTACGGGTTTTCTGTATGTAAAGATGGTTCAATACTGCTGGTAATGGCTTCCGAAATGTCTCCACACTACCAGCAGACGAAGACGGTTGGTCCAGGGGTGTCTGTTGTAACAGAGGAGGCAAATCAGGTAGTTTTTCGTTAAAATCTTCTGAACTGAAAGGTGCATTGCTGTAGCTTGACTCGGGGGAAGGAGGTGTGTCTGACCAATTGGTGTTATTTAGGACCTCTGGAATAATATCCTGCATAGCAATATGAGTTGAAAGTAGAATCATTGTGTTGATTATAGGAAATGATAATGACATAACAGCGTAATAGTCAGAGACGATTAACATGCTCCTTATAGACTATTGCCTTCAGGTTCAGCACAATAAGGCATTTGCGGTAACAGTATACAGAGAGGTCACCTAGCTTGTTTGGCAACATTAGTAGCAGTGACCAAATTGTCTTGCATTTTACGAAGGAAGCACTCGAATTAACTAAAACTGAAAGAATACCAGTCTTCGAGCATTGCAACTGTATGATTGTACAATGTCTTTTCTAATGTCGAGTGCCTGGTTTTAATGAGCTCTAACAACACCTTAGATCTTAGTAATTAAGGACAGAGAAACAAGCTTAGGCCTGTGAGAGTGGAAATCCTCATTATTCTACAGTAGTAAAGTCGGAGAAGATTAAACAAAGATTTTCCAAAGTGTAAAGGTTTACAAGATACTGAGATGTAAGAGAAAAGAAAACAACAGACAATACCATAGAGCCACAGCTAGTGCTTTACCTTGGCCTCCCCGACCAGATTCTTTTTCGGAAGACTAATTAGGCAGTTATATTCATTACACATCTTTGAAATCCAAAACTCTCGATAACAGATTTACAGGCGAATCCTTTCAGTTTTAAGTAGTATATATCCCAGATGATACGATCTCGTTAGCACCCCATGACATAACTAACAGATTAAGCCCATTGAAGGAATTTAGTTTTGCTTCTTCATATTGCTTTTGTTTTTTCACCTTGTTTGGCACTAAGATAAAGGAACAAACGATGCCACTATTCTATTAATCTATTTTCTGGTCTACATGTGAGTCGTATACTTGTGGGATTACATTGTGTATGTTGTTGTACATGTGAGTGATATAACAGCCATTCTTACATTAGATGGTGAATTTCTCTATGCCCGTTGAAAATCTCGGAGGGCACAACGGCTGAAAGAACAAAATTTATTATTAGGCCTGGAAACAGGTAATGATAGCTGCATCAGATGATGACAAGATCTGGATTCAGGAAGCAGCACTGTAACCTTATCTTCAGCTACTTGTTTTAACTTCAGATCTTATCCCAGTATCTCAATCTTGTCACTGCCTAACAGGACTATTTACCACCTTTTCCCCATACATACTTTAGCATATAAATAATGTATACTTTCACAACTAACGTCTCGCCAGTCATATTGACATATGCAAATGTGTAATCATTTTACTGTGGTATATATCGACAAGGAGATCAAATGAATCACACCGAGTATCCAACGTTGAGAACTCAATCAGAATGGTTCACAAAAGATTACCTGCAAGTCCAAGACATTGAATACATTTCCCGTATCATCACGTTCACATGGCAAATCTGGAGCATTTCTCCATTGTCCATCTACATTAAACCGGTAATGATACACGCCTGATGGCAACACCTTCATGACAGTGAAGTCTTTGTCTGTTCTTTGTAGGAAATCTCTATGGTAAAAAAGGTGAAATCACTTTGTAAACAAGCTTACGGGACAGAATACAACAAAAGAAAGAAGAATCAATCAGACATACTTTGTCTTCCAGCCATCCCATGATCCCTCAATAGCAACTTCATGTCCCCCATGACTCCATATGATCATCGTTGGTATCCCATTTTCACAAGGCATATCCCCATACTCCATTGTCTTTTGCACTATGTTACCACTTTGATTTTGCATTAATATTTCATCAGGCCTTTGTAAGGGGAAAATTGGAACCTGCAGAATAGAGTTTCTATAAAGATGAATAGTTGGAATCTAACTTAACATAGAGGAAAGTTTCAATACCTGAATTCTACTAAAAGTTCCAATGAGGAAATGAAACAAGTGAGCTGTAAAAAAAAGGGGCATATATTTATGCTTCATATTTATTATGTCAGTTGGTCCCCTCCATATTATGTGACTAACAAATGGCCAAATGATCTTCTTTTGAGTCCAATAACATACCAAACACAACACAGTAACCCCACAAAATTTGTACAACAGGCAGGAATCTTATACTACTGCCACTTAAAGCTCCAACCTCCAAAATTAACTTACTCCACTTCAGGCAAAAACCACCTACCAAATATATTCTTCACAAAACACAATTATAGTTCAAGAAGAGCTTTAAAACAATTTAAGCATTCCCTTCTAAAGTATACTGCCAAAAAGTAAAATAAAAGATCTCCAGTACTTATAGTAGACTTGATTTTCTTGAAACATATATATTATATATGTATATGATATAACACATCTTCACTCCAAATAAAGAATACCAATGACTTGCCATAACACAAGGTTAAATAGGTAAGTTTTGGTACTAGGTCTAACTCAATCTAAAAATAGCTCATGAAGTGAAGATTGTCTATGCCTATATACGCAAACCACCATCCATTCCCCAATCAATGTGGGATTCTAGCCACTCTTACACCCCCTCCAGGCTAGGCCCAACTGAAGCGTGGATCGGAAGCCCAAATAGATATGGAACAGACACTGATACCATTTAAAGATATGACTACAACAACAACATACCTAGTGAAATTCCATAAGTGAGCACTAGGGAGGATAAATGTACGCAAACCTTATCAATATCTGGTGAAGGTAAAGAGGTTGTTTCCGAAAGACCTTGTACAAAGAAGAGTAACACGGAGACGGTTCAAAGTCTACAATGAATATATGACATTTGAGCCTAATTTAATTTCAAAAGGTTTTCGCCCAAGTCTATATAAGCAAATAACCCGTCCATTCCGCTACAGATGTGGTGGGGGATGCTAACCCACTCTAACATAATAAACAAAAAAAAATTGTATCTTGATAATGCCAACCTAACTAACATAAAAATATACTATAACACTATCTCCTCTTACCTGTGGAGTGAAAACCAAAGGAGAGTGATGATAAGCTTTAGGACTATGAGTAGGAGACTGAACCATAGAATCTGGAAACAAACCATACTCCATATATTCCTCCTCTCCATGTTCTTGATTCTTGATTCCAGAGCTCTCTGCACTTTCTCCATCTTTCTTCTTCCCACTCACATTCCCCATTACTGCATAATACAAAAACCCCACTTCATATCTCAAACAAAATCATATAAATTCCATATCTAAACCTCAAAAAAACACATAAAAATCAAAACTTTCCTAATATTACATATACACAAAGACTAAAGAAAAGGTAAGCCATGCCAGTTAAAGAAAAAAACCTAGACATACAGAGATATGAAGGATTTGGTAACTTACCCATTACTATAATTTTTACCTTTATATATATATATGTATAAAAATTTAGAGGAACCCCAGAAAGCAAATCAAGAATTTTAACTCAAAGGGCAGGTAACATGATTTCTGCAGCTTTGTATAATTGATTGATGGAAAGCTTTTTTTGTCATTTTTCTCTCTTTTTACTTCAACTGCTACTCTTTGTAATGAATAAAAGAAAAGAAAAGGCAACTGAAATAATGGGGAAAAAAAATGTTTGTTTATTCTCCAATGAGTTTGGAAGATACTTTGGTACACTAATGATGCTTTGTTTAAATAAAGGAATGTTCCATTATTTTGGAAAAAAGTTTCTTCAGTTCTTTTCTTTATATATATATTACACTGCCAATAACATCTTGCAAACTGCACATTATATACTTTATATATGTTAAATTACTTTTTACCCTTTCGTACCGTCCAAATCGAATCGAAATTGATAACCTGAATAGATATAAGTTATTAGTTTTATCGATAATGAGTTACTTTAGTTTAGCAGTTCTGATAATGGTTTTTTTTTTTTAAAAAAGGACAAATATATCCCGAACTATCGTAAATCGTATGCAGATATCTTTCGTCATACTTTGGGGACATTGGTACCCCTGGCATCCAAAAACTAGAGCATATATGTCCTTCGCTCTAAGAGAAGACTAAATAGGGACACGTGGCGCAATCTTATCCATCGATTTGATGTCGGGTCGGTGGATAAGATTATGACATGTGCATTTCCGTTTGTATAAAGGGTATATATGTTTTAGTTTTTTGACGGTAGGGGCACCAATGTCCTAAAGTGTGATGGAGGGTATCTGCGTGCCATTTACGATAGATCGGGGGAATATTTGTCTTTTTTTTCTTAAAAAAGATTTCGGGTTATTGATTCTTAACGGTTTGAGATTTTTCTTAACGGGTTGACCGAAAATCTGATAATAGATTAAATAATTATATTTGTATCATTTTATACAAAAATCCTTGATTTAGAGTTAAGTTTCATATTTTTACTTTTGATTGTCTCAAAACTCTCGATTATTCTATAATGTGAGTGTGTTTGCTTTTGAGCAAGATGCAATTTATTATCTTTTTGTATCAAAATTTAACGATAAAATCGCTAATCAATCTAATAATAATGAAATATCGATAAGTTAATGTTTTAATGATCTTATAACAATTTAACATGTGTGCAAATTCAAAAAGTCAAACCAAACCGATACACAAACCTACTCTAAGGTTCTAAAATGACCTTGGAGATATCCATGTGGAAAACATTTGAGTAGCATTTATCTGGTGGTGGAGCCAAAAATAATTTTTCTTCTTCATTATATAACAAATATTTAATTTCTTTACTCTCATATAATTTTTTAACGGATATACTATACTACTTTTGCCCTAAGGTGGCTCCGCCTATGGACCTAGCCATCTAGGCATCTAGCTAGCTAGTCCTTGCTATAGCTTTAGTTTAATTATTAAGATTAACTTTTCAATAAATGTATTTAACTCCATGATTAACGATTTATGTTAGTGCCTAAGCATGCATAAGGTAATATTAGTCACTAAATCGACTTTATGCGCTTTTATTGGTCACCTGTCATTATTCTTATTTCGAGTTAAAGCTTTTAGCGAATGAATACGATTCTTTTACTTCTGATTAAAAATTTTGAATTCTAATTTAATTTCTTAAAAGGAAGCATTGGCAAAGCTAATTAGCGTGGAAAATGGTACAATCTTTCGTAAAAAAATTATATTATATATAAATATAGATTTGACAAGGCCAAAATTCAAAACATATTTGTTTAAAACTTTAATATGTTATCTTTATGTTAAAAGAATTTTATATTGTCAAAATATAGAATTAAATTACGTTTTTTAAGCTTCTTTTCACGTATTTCCGGAAGATAGTGGGAAACAAAGTTTGGAATGGGACATTGTCGGTTCATATTATAGGATATTTTTAATTTTTATATCTCATTCAAAATAAATATTTATTATATATATAATTAAGAAGCTATTAGTATTTATATTTCAAATTTATTCTCATTTAGATAACTGGATTTACGTGATTAAAGAAATTACTACTTCTAAAGATATTTTTATTAAATCAGTGAGTAAAAGAAAAAATATAAGTAATTTTTTCATACAAAACTTTTTAGAATGTTTCACTGTATTTCAGTGAGAATCTATTTCAAATCATGCATTTTTCCGCTAAACTGATTTAATGAGTAGAAAAATCCTATTGTATAACATAAGTTTCCTATTAACTCGCGATCGAAAAAAACCCTTTTTTCTAACTAAAAAAACCCTCTTTTTCTTATATTATTTATACTTAAATATACTTCTAATATGCTTATAGCTCAGAGATATTTATTTAAAATATAATTAATAGTAAAACTCATAATACAACTTGTTGTCAAAAGGTTTCAAGAATCTTTTCTTGTACGATTTTTTTTTTGTCATTTTTCAAATTCAAGACAAGAAAATGTTTAGTTAACTAACAAGTCACGGTTGGTGCACACAATTATATATGGTGACCCTGGATCCTCTATTATTGGATTAAAATCAACTACATGATAGGGCGACAAATCTATAAATATTTTGATGCGGATTTGACGAATCGAATAATTTTTATTTAAATTTTATATTTATACTAAAAAATTGAGTAGAAATATGTATAAGTTAATATCTAATTGCAAACTAATCAACAACTAAAATGAACTTTAGAATCAACAACTTGACACTTGATTATAATGAACAAATAAAATATTTTCAATACTAAATAACTTGTTACTGAACGCAATAAGAAATAAAAGAACAGTTAATTAGTAAGTAATGGGTAGAAGAAATCAAGTAATTAGTTAATCTTATTAAAGTAGTTTCGAATGAAATTGTCAAGTAATGTCACCATACAAAATTTTCTCCATACTCAGAGCTCTAACTCAAAATCACTTGTTAAGAGTGAAACAGCCCACCACTGCAGCACAACACAGGTTAGTACTACCCTTGTGAGTTGGACACAAATAAACTTCAATTGACATGTGTTATTTTTTTATTTGTCCAATTGTCAGTCTCTATTTTGACCCAAACAATTGATGAAAAAAAAACACCATATTTCATATTATTAATCTGCAAATATTGGAAAATGAAACAAGCACTAGCAACAAATAAGTTCTCCTTTAATTTGTGCTTATGTGGTTGGAAAGGGGAGTATATACATAAGGACAAGAGTGATTACATTTACCTACCTAAAAAATGTGTGACAAGATAGCCAATCTGAAATAGCCAAAAATAGCCAAGTGTGATACTAACTAGCTATGCCACACCATGAATTATAAACATCACAAATCTCCATGTGAAGCCCTAGGGTTCAGTCTACATATATATAGACAACTATATAGTTCTATAATTATTACTTTTTCTATTTAATCTTTTGAGAATTCAAAATTCACTAATTTGATTAATTTGAAGCTATGTCTAATGAAAAATGTGTTTATATTGGAACTACTCATAATAAAGAGTGCTAGTTACTATTAGAACATCAGTTAGCCTTCATCATAAATCCTATTGATTATCTATAAATAATACACCATTATGATGTACAACTTGTGACTCGGGAACCAACCCCGATAGCACAAAAAATATTTTTTTTTAAAATAATTTTTGATTCGAAAATCAATCCCGATAATCAATCTAAAATCGGACTCTAACACCTGAACTAGGACATGGCCTCGTTGACCAAATCAAAATTCAACTCTAAGATCCGACCTATGCCTTGACCCCAACTTCTGATCTGAGACAAAACATTTGAATGGGAACCTGACCCAGACTGTGATACTTGAACCTAGATATGATCTCGACGATCGATTTTGGATTTGATATCGACATTAACATACCCCTGACTCCAGACCCCGACACCCGACCTCGATAACTAATTCGATACAGACACCTGTTCGGTACCCAATACTGATTCCCAAGTCTTGACCCCAGCATCCAACCCGCACTCAACTTCCAAGAATCTAATCCTCTTATTCAACACGTGACCCGACACCACCTCTGGATTTAGAACCCAAATTTCAAACCATAAACCGATTACGAGATCCAAATTTTGAATTGGGACTCAATCCCAACATTTGAACGCGACTCTCTACCTAGGACCCGAATTCCAAATTGAAATCCGACCACGATACCTGATTTTTGAATTAGGATCTGATCCCGACACTGGACAGAGGACCTATGACCTGACTTCCAAACTAAGACCCGAAACCAACTCCCGATTTGAGATCCAACATCCAAACTCAGAATCGACCATGAAAACTGACTTTGATATCAGGATTCGATCTCGACACAAGACCCCAACCACTAATTCTAAACATAAAAATGAACCCAACACTTGACATGAGACCCGACTCGACTCTCGATATAAAACCCAACTTTGACATACGACACGAAACCCCACCCTAATACTTAACTCCGGCCCTAACCTTAATACCCTAGCTACTCAGGATTTGACCTCAATTTCTGACTCGAGAGCTAACACCGTAAATGAGATCCAACCCTATTCCAATATAAGACCCAAGATTTGGGTCTTGAATTTGGGTCGGGAATCATATCTCAAATTGAGAACCAAGAGTCAAATCTTGAATTAGTATTGGGAACCGGTACCCGAGACTTGAATTATGGTGAAAAGTTGAGGTGTGAGGTTGAAAAGGAGTTTTGAAAAATATTTTACTTATTTTTTTAAGGTAAGTCATTATCCTTTTTTGAGAAAAATAAGTTGATTTAAAAAATTGTCACGACCTAATCATCGTGATTGGCACCCACACTAACATTTGGGTGGGAGAACCATTAATATTAATTAGCTAACCAAAGAACTACACAACTAAATCAAACTAAGGCATTACAACCCCAAACAAACATATGAATAACTAACTAGAAAGTCTAAGTCCGGAATATAGACATAAACAGAAAGAGAACTCATGACAATCTGGAAGAACTGACTTACCCTTGAGATCGAAATGCTCACTGATCTTCTAAACGAGGTTCGTTAATAGCCGTCTGAAGACCCTGTACTCAACAAAGAAAGAGCAAGCGTAGTATGAGTACATAAACATTGTGTACTGGTAGGATCACGCGACTAACCCACTAAGTGCAACATATATAAGTCATTACAACATAACAATAACATACATACATCGAACATATATAATATCAACATCATTTATGAATAACATACAATTTCACAATTTTCAAGATATACAATTATGTAAAGTAGATGGTTCTCTTATAGAATCCACACCCAAACTGTTAGCGTACCGGTACGTGGTACCTCATCCAATGCATGTTTATACCGGAATGTGGCAACTGATCCCATATTTATGCCGAAACGTGGAAATCAATCCAAGTTGGTGCGTCGAAACACAACACCCGATCAATTCAACAAGCCATAATCACAAGTATATTCTCAAAATCATACAATCAAGTCATGATTCATGGCATTCATCGTTCATTTATCCTCATTTACAATTAGTGTGATCAATAATGCAACGTTCGTATACATACATGTATTATAATGAAGCAAGAGCAGACATACATCACACAACATGAAATCACAACCATCACCTACTTCGAAACAAGCTTGAATCCCCTAAGAAACTTGATTCGCCCCTTTCCGAATTCGTTACGCTTGTTCTTGGTCTACAAACAATCATAATAATACAAGGATCAATAAACAAAACCCAATTACCCAGATACTAATCAATAATATCAATCCTAGGTCAAACATTTGATCCCCATACCCAAATTAGGGCTTTTCCACTATAATTTCCAGATCAAAACCCTCCTGCATCGATGATTACCCATTAGTTTATTTTATACGAATCGAAAAACAAATAAGAGGAGTAAAAACCTTACCTTTAGCATCAAGAATAGTGAAAAACTATCAAGAAAACACTTGGGGTCGTCTCCTAACTCTCAAAGTCTAAAAGTGCAGAATAATATATTTTTGGGGTTTATTTCCGACTTAATTCGCGACTGGTTAGCCATGGCGGCACCCATCTCGCCACAGCTAGGGTGTGCATCAGTCGGTTCAACTCAGTTTTATTTATTATTGGTTCGGTTTATCGTTTTTTGGTTTTTAAATATATTAACCATTAACCAAATCAATAAGATACTTTTTATCGGTTTTGGTCCTTAACGACTCAATTTTCAGTTTATCCAATAAGAAAATACTTATAAAACAAATATATGATTTTTCTAATAAATTTGATGCGAAAACACAATAATGTAACTTTACAAACGCTCATAACAAACATGAAAAGAACTATACAAGTGTAACACAAAGAGAAATTAAGAGGAATAAGATTCTTACTTTAGATTTTAACGTTTTGTATAATGTAAAATTGTGAACTCAAAGTCATTGTTAAGTTAAACTGAAGGTTGAAGGACAAATGTAGTAGTTAGTAAGATATTGAAATTAATATATAATATTTATGTACAAGTAAAAGTAGTAAATTACTAGTTTTAATGGGTTATCGGTTTACCCAACAAACTAATAACGAACCAATAACCCAATAATTTTTTTTATAAAACCATTAAAAAATCGTAAACCCAATACCCCAATAACAACAAATCAATAACCCTTTTATCGGTTTGATTTTGTCGGTCGGTTCATTTCACAATACACTATCAAATAATGACACACAGAAACTACATGTTCACGCTAAGATTAGTTTCGGGAAGTCCTACTCGCCCGAATTCAATTTCGTAAAGTCGTACGGATTTCTTAACATCTTAGCTATCTACTCATATGATAGAACCTTAATTAGATCACCCAATTGTTACCAGATTTTTCTAGACTTTACTGACACCAATTTCGTTCAAATTTGAACTAGGTTGGAAATTTCAAGTTACTACGAAAAAGTTTTCGACCCAAAATTTTTCTCCATTAGCTGTCCTATAACGACGGAAACCGATCATTACGAAAATATTTTTCAAAACATTTAACCCCACCAAACATGAGAAAATTTTGAGAAAACATTTTTCATTCCTACCAAACACACATGTTTATCAAGCCAATTTTACCATGTAAAAAGCTCCAAATCCCTTTATTCATGCGATTTGCACTCAATTTTGTCTAGCCTAGCTATATAATACATGTGTATAGAGTTGAAAAGACGAAACAATATTTTAAAAGCAATTCTATTTCCTAATTAATTTTTTTGACTAATTTTTTTTGTCTTTTGACTATTTTCATGGTTATGATGATTAAATCGGTAACAAAAAAAATAGTAATTGTTTTAACATGAAAAAAAATTAAAAAGCGTCCTAGTATTTTAGTAAAAATATGTTTTCCACCATGAATCTTTCTAGTGAGCTAGTTCAGTAAAAAATAAAGTAAAAAATGAGTGAATATTATTCACTAATTTGCAGTCGAAAAAACCTCTATTCTAATAGTGAAAAGAAAACATAAATAGAGGCTTGATAAACACGTGTTTGGTTCATTACTTCCTATCTAATCTTATTGTTTGTTTAAAACTTTACAAAAAAGTTTCTTTTTAATTATACTCTTAAATTAATATAAAATATCCAACGTAAAACTTTTATCTTCCAAACTCACTCAACTTTAAGATCTTTATTTAGACAAAATTTTATGTAAAAAAAGACAATTAAAGTTTCAAAACTTAAATATGGAAATCAAAAGACATCATAATAGAGTTGAAACAATCATAACGACCTGTTATTGTTAACAACGTTGGATGTTTAAACAATAATTTACTATACAACTCAATAAAGGGGGAAAAAGGGGGTTAAAGAGGCAATAATTTTGTGATTATTAAACTATAGTTTAGTAAAATAAAAATATTTCACCCTTACATTGTGGCTTTATTACTGAGTTAATTGAACAATTTTGTTACTTTGTGGACTTACATTATTATTTGTCACTTTCAATATATGAAAAGGTTATATATATATTAAGTGTCAATTGCACGAAGGAACCTAAAGTACACTATTTGACACTGAAAGCCAAACGTGGTACCTTTCATGATTATTATTTTTTTCTCGATATTTTGTTACGTGTTCGATGTTTATATTGAATTTCTAAATTGATATTATGAAAAATTATTTAAGGAAGAAGCATATTCTAACATATATTTATGTTTATATTAAAAACGTAAAGACTTTGAAGAGATTTTATCTATCATACTAAGACAGCTCATGATTGATGGTATTTTTCACGATAAAGCAACTTATGGAAATTTTGTTTTGGGCATCTCCTTAGTACCTTTTTCTCTTCCAATCATAGTATAACAAGTAGCTCAAATTAAAAAGCAATATGAGATGCTAATCATAGAATATGGTTACACATTTTCATATGCATATTATTAAATGGGGCCTAGCTAGTTGTGTGACCTAAGATCAATATGAAGTTGTTATAGTGAAAATGTTTTATGTTTTAATCTCTCTAAAGTTCACTTGAATTTCTTTTAATCAGGATGATTTGTCGTTAGTGTTATATTTGAAATTCTTCTCATTTGTTAGTGCCAGAGTATACTTAAAATTAAGTGTAAAGGTGTTAAATGGTCAAATGAGTTAAGTTAAATTTAAATGGATAAAACATAATAAGTCATACTGAATTTAAACGAGTTAAAATGGATTAAATAATAGATCATAACGCAACTCAATTTGATCCGTTCAAAAAGTTAATTACCGACAAAAAATCAAGTGAGTTCAGATTCAGCTAAACAACATATCATTATTCAATTTGATAGATCCACTTTTTCACCCAAAGTTAAAGGTTATTTGAATTGAAATCAGCTGGATTAACATAAACTAAATATATGATTTACTTAGACATGATTTTACTTTGCTCATATTAGAAATTTCTTTGAGAACGATTTCATTGTTTGAACGAAGTTATTATTTGATGATTGTGTTAGGAATGAGAAATTTTTAAGATAATTTTACATGAATATTTAATTAGGATATACATTCATTTTTCATAGACTCAAAATCAAAAATTCAAAATACCTAAATCAATTAATCTGAAATCAGATTTAAGAAAACAAATCCAATTCAAATTTATTTGAGTTTTTGATTTGTTGAAAAGATTTTTTTTAAAATAAAAATTGGTAGTTAGATGTTTGCATCAGCATATAGATGTGGGATGTGACAGTGAGAGGGGAATCTGTTTTAGTCCTTATATAGTCCCACCATAAATGGCATCAAAAGATGTCCTCCTTTTGAAATTTGGTTGATAATTGAAGACGAATTATTTTAAATCATGAGAATTCATCATAGATTAATATAAATTTTATAGTGTTAAGAGTTAAATATATTATATTATTTATCTTTTTTAACTTATAAAAATCATTTTAAACTTAGTGGAATCTGGATACATCTCAAAACATTTTTTGGATACATTCTTCAACATCATGATATATCGTGTTTCAATTTTAGATATATCACTCAATGTCCCGATACATTGCGTACGTTTTGATGCATCACGTAAAGTGATGTATTCGATTGATGTAGCGTTCGCGCAAAGTGATGTCTCCGATTTATACATTACGTAGAGTGATGTATATGACGGATACATCACGTAAAGTAAAGTTTCGATACATTGTGTATGTCCCAATACATTATTGTGTACAGCCCAATACATCGTAAAGATACGTATTCGATTGTTACATGGTGTAAAGTGTTGTATTCGACTGATATATCGCGTATAACAGAATTTTTTGTGATTTTTTCAACTTGTAGAAAATTTTAGAAAATATGGTAATATAAGTTATGTACTTAGGTACTTTTTTTCCTAAATTAATTGATTAATTTTATGGAAGGCTTTAATTAATAGTAACTTTTCCTCTTGAGTTTAAGGTGAGTAAACTTCTAGTGTTAAAATAACAGTTTTAATTTTCTTTTTCTTGTAATATCGAGTTAAAACGAATTTTTATGGAGCAACGTTAACAGTAAAAATTTATATAGTCAATTTCGACTCGCTTAAAATGAAGATATAATAAAATTTAGGCATTTAATTAAGATATGGGTAAATTAATTAAGACTGGGAATATTTAGCACCCATTATGTTGTCTTTTGGAATCATTTTATACCGAGGGACAAAAGTATTCCAATGAAAGATGATCATCTTCAATTATTGAGGGTTAGACTTAACTTTAGTATTTAAAATTTATTATTCTGATTAATTAATATTCACGTCACGTACAGAATCTATTAAAGTTTAGGAGAAAGTGGGGTTTTCATTGAAATTGGACCTAACAAAAGTATTTGGGATTATTTGCTAATTTTGATTTAATTAACAAGAGGGTTTTAATTCAAAGAAAAGTATTTTTATAATCATGAGTGTTTGTAGAAATACGAATATTAAAATAAATATGTGATCATATAAAATTAAATAAGATTACAAATAACTATATTTGTCCCAACTCACAAGTAGCTGATATTGAAAACATGAATAAAGAAGGCGTTTGAGATTGTTTGATCATATATGCACTAATCAATTATGCTATTACTATGGTGAGTAAAAATATTAAAATTTTACGAAATAGACTCAAAAATCATATAAAAGGAAGTTACTTGGAAAAATCTATGAATTTTTGGAATAGAGACTTTAAAAAAATATATATATGACACAAAGGATTGGAAGGGAAAAAAGAAATCCATATCCATATATGTAATATATATCTACTAATGGAGAATAGAATTGAGTCTTTGTTATATTATATCTGTGAAAATTGTTACTATGTGTTAAAATTATTTTTAATTTTATTTTTTTATATGAAAATAACATTACTTTCTTCGTTATTTTTAATTGTCATGGTTTCTATTTTTAGAGTCAAATTATAAGAATTTTGACTAACGTTTTAAGATGTATTTTTTCTCATCATATTGATATGCAAAAAAATTGCAATTTATAGTACTTTTCATGTAGTTTTTAAATATTTAAATTTTTTGTTTAAAATATCGAATTAATGTAATCTAATTTAACTTTGAAAATTAGTCAAATTGACTTTCGGAAAGCGCAACATGACAAAAAAATTGACAAAGGGAATAGTAAATACCGAATAAGATAGAGAATTGATAATTTATATAACTTATTTGAGATTGAGACGTAGTTAGTTATAATTTTGAATTTATGAGGATATAATGATAGACTCAATAATGTAAATATCACGTATTATTGTTATTTTCATACACTTATCAATAAAAAAGATGGAACTACTAGCATTTTACAAATTTGATTAGTACATTGAACTCTATAATAGCATAATATTTTCTTAAAAGTTCTATAGAACAAATAACTAATAATGAAATTCTTTGAACACCACCCCTACCCACCCAACCACCAACCCCACCCCCCAATCCTCATTTTTTTTGTTTTTTCATTCGGTGTACGGAGTCATACTGGAGCTTCGAGTAAATTAGAATCACGCTCTGCAAGGTCTATTTGTGGTGGCACTCCCAATAGAATTTTCTCAAACTTGAAACTTATAATTAAGAATAAAATAGTCTCATCAGTGTACCACAACCGATATCGATAATCCCCAAAACTCTATGCGTGGAGACCTACTCTTAGAAGACAAGAATTAGTGTTTCAAACTTCTAAGCAGGCCAAATCTAACTTTCTTGATAAAAATTATATTGTGTATATAAATATTTTTTTATTCTTTTTGTTGTATAGCGAGACATTTTGAATTCTCTATACATAATACTAGAGGTTAGTTGAGGAATTAAAAATTCCCTTTATAATTTCAGTTTCAAATTTTCAACACTATAAATTTTTATTTTACAAAACCTGATGAAAATTCTAAATTCGAGTTTTAAATTTTCAGCAATATAAATTTTTATTTTTTAAATCTGATGAAAATTCTGAATTCGCCGATACACTTACAAAAAGAGGCATCGTTGGGGCCCGGGGGATAGTACTACAAATTTGTGGCGCAATTAAAGGATGGTTTGTAATAAAGTTTTATCAATTAATTTTGAATGCATGTGTATCTGTTTAATTAATAATTTCAGGTGCTACTTGATTTAAATATTGAACTTATAAAAACTAAAGCTAAAGAATCCCAAAAGAGAAATAAAGTTCATTACGTAATATTTCTTTCTTTTAGTCAAGAGCCACTTTTTCTTAATTATATTCATATAAAATATATAACATGCTATTAAAATATTATATTAAAGAAGAAGAGTTAGTTTTCTTGCTTGTCTTTTTGGGAACAACCAAAAGGGTGCATGGAGAAAAATTTAAAGATGGTTTTAACATAAAGGCCTAGGTCATACTAGATGACACATATATCCTCCGTCCGGTATTGTTTGTCATGTTACGCTTTTCAAAAATTAATTTAATTAATTTTCAAAGTTAAAGTAGATTACATTAATTCGATATTTTGAACAAAAAAAGTAAATATTTTAAAACTATATATAAAATACTATAAATTGCAATTTTTTACATATTAATATGATAAAAAATACATCTTAAAATGTTAATCAAAATTTTTATAGTTTGACTCTAAAAATAAAAATTATGAAAAACAATACCGGACGAAGGGAGTACAATTATTTTGAAATGATATGATAAAGATACGGAATTTCAAACTAACTTAACTTCAAAAGCTAATTCATAAAAAAAGAATTATTTAAGTACATATAAAGCAACAGTTGGTCCATTTTTCAACTAATAGGAGACTTTAACCTACTCTTAACACCCCCTTCATTCTTAGGTTCCACTGAAGCATAAATTGAAAGCTCAAACAGAACATGGCTTAGATATCATGCAAAAAAAAATAAAATGATATTTGATCTTAACTCAACTCCAACCATCACTTATTTCTCAATCAATACGAAATTTTAACCCCTCTTGTAATATTTATTTGAAAATGTTCTAATAGCTAATAGTATAGTTTATAAAAGAAAAAATTACATGAATTGGTACATTTTAATAAATAATTACTGATTTTAGCAATACTTTTTATTTATTACCATTTATAGCAATATTATGTTAAATCTGCAATATGTATTAAAAGTGAAGTATGTATGCAATATATTTGAATTATATATGAATTATAATTATTTTTTTAAAATATATTATGTTTGTTTGGTAAAAGTTTGACACATTGTATTAAAAGTGTATTAAAATGTGTGATAAATAAATTATCTATCATTAAAATTTGTATTATATATGAATAAAAAATTATTCTTTGTAATATGAATTAAACTTGTATTATAAATAAATTAAAAGTGATTAAATAAAAAAAATACTATTACTATAAATGATAAATATTTTTTTATTATAATATATTTATGTAAGTTTTCCTTTATAAAATAGTAAGGGGAATCCTGCCGTAAAAGTGTAATTGCATAATCAAAGCCATCATAACTAAAACCACTTCCTCTACTTAAAACAATTAATTAAGTAACCATCATTAATTAGCACCGCCATTTTATTGTGAGTAGTAGCAATTTAAAGGTAATTATGGTTAATGATGGACATTATCATCCTTAATGAAATTTTTTTATGAGTAATGCTGGCTAGAAATTCAAAAAATTTATAATATTTTTTATTTTTAAAATAAATTGATTTTTTTTTCATTTTTAAATTAAAATATATTATAGTTTAAAAGGATAAAAATATTTTGAAAGATAAAATAACGTAATTTAAAATATATTATTTTACTATTCTGATTAAATTCTAATCAAAGGGTTTTTTCAAAAACAAATTCTAATTAATTAATGGTCTCTATCATGATGAATAAGATAAAAGCATAATAATTACTCTAAAACATTTTTGGTTCATGTAACATCTTTTTCATCTCAAATTGCCGACAAATTAAAGTTAATGTCGACAATGATGTTTGATGGCTCATTTAATTAGTTTCAACCAAATTATAATTAAGTTCGTACTATTGAAATAAATCAAAAGAAAGTTGGTGTTATGTCGATAATTAGTTTTGCCAAAGGTTTCAATCACTAAGTATAACAAGTCAATAATTTTTAGTGTACTCTCTATGCATTGATCGATTCGATTTGATTTAATATATTTTTAATTTGTAAGTATACTAAATTAATAATAAATCAATAAAATATTTTTTATTGATTTTTTGATTTTCGATTTATCCAATGAAAAAATCTCATAAAATAAATATATAGAATTCTCGCTTAGCTTCTCTAATAATTTGGTGTGATATAGCGAGACAAACAAATCAGTTGTAAAAATACGTTGATATAGTGAAACAAGAAATGTAATAAAAAATTGCATCAATAGGAGTAAATGTAGTACGAAAGCTACAACTACATGTTACAACCAAAACACAATATGCAATTTCTGATGTGAAGTAAAATACGGTGACATGTGAAGTATGTAGACCGTAGTGTAGATTACTGTATAGTATCCATTATGTTAAATTATTAATATTTAATACTTTTGAAGGGTACAATGACAAATTACTATCATCTTAATGGGTAATCGGTATATCTAATAACCTATATCGATAACCCATACTAAAAATTGATACAAAATTCGTAACCCAATAATTCTAAAAACCATAAAAACATATTAACCCAATAATATTTTTTCGATTCAGTTTATTAGTCGTTTTGATTTTTACCCAAAACGCTCTTTAATTTTTAAAAAACTTATTTTATTAATGATATTTTGAATTCTAAATATGGCTATTAATGCTTTATGAAGTTATTTGATATCAAGGATAGTATGAGAGAAAAATAATCAAAAATTTTTATTAATAAATAAAAAAAATATTTATTTTTTAATATAAAAAACAAATAAAGGAACCATAATTTTCACCTGGCAAGTAAAAAAATGAAAGGAAAAAAAAAAGGCTATAGTTTAAAATTATGGAATTAGTCACAATTAACAATTTATCTATAAAAAAATAGGTATAGTTAAAAAATATTATAAAAGATCAATAATAACAAAAAATTTCCCTCTCTACTCCCTCTTCTTGCACTCTACTCTATCTCTCTCTTGTCAATTGTAATAGAAAAATTATATTTTGTATTTTACTTTAATTATTTTCGAAAATTTGTATTTTGTTTTTTTTATCAATTGTATTTGTATTCATACGAGTACAATATACATTCATTTTCTCTGTCAAATGTATTTGTATTCAATCAAAGAGAGGATGAATATAGTTGTATTCGTTGTATTTCGAATACAACTGATACAAAATAAATAAAGAATACACTACAAAAATATAAATGTAAAATTCAATTTGTTGTATTTCGAATACAATTGATACAAAATAAATATAGAATACAATGTAAAATAAATACAAAATATAATCTTCTTTTCTTCCTCTCTCGATCTCGCTCGTCTCTTTCGTACCTTCTTCCCTAACATTTTGCTATTTATCACAATTAAGTAAACTATAGCTATAGAGTCCTATTTAAGGTCTAATGTTTGTTATTTATGAAAGTTTCTCTTTTTTTTTTTTTATTTCCCATCCAATGTCTGATACCCACATTGGAGCCTAACAGAAAATTCTACATTGGAGTAAAATGCTCCCTAACAAAGACAATTTTGTACCTATAGAAACTCAAACTCGAGTCTTTTAACTAAATATGAAGTAGTATTTATCACTCTACACAATTGTGTTGATTATGCATATTTATTAAATTAGCGAAATATTGAATATGCGTTACAAAAATTTTCTACTTCGAAAGGGAGGCAAGTGCAATTTTTATAATACTAATAATATAAGAAATTGAATTTTTTTCATAAGAATTTGAAATCATGAAATTAACTCCAAGTTATGCACTAATTATATTATATCTAGTTTTGGAAAGAAAAGAAAAAAAGATATTTATGTAAATAGTCACTCTCTCCATTGATTTTTACTTATCTATTATACTATTTTAGGATATCTAATAATACATATTTAGTTTATAAAATTAAGGGATAAGGGTCTGAAAAGTATCTTATCTTTGATCAAATTTGTAGTTGCGATACTAAACTTTCATGAGGACCTATTACCTCCCTAGACTATTTAATACCGTATTTTAAACACATATATTTGCTTACGTGGACATAAAAAATAATGCAAAATTACAAATAGTAATGTGTCCACGTGGGCACATATATACCTTTTAAATACACTATTAAATAGTTTAGGGGACACTATAAAATGTTCAGAGAGGTAATAGGTCCTCATGAAAGTTAAGTATCGCAATAGCAAATTCGACCAAAATTGGATATTTTTCACACCCTTATCCCTAGAATCAATAAATAATTTACCATGTTGTGTCTATTGTATCCTGATTATTAAATATTATATAATTTTTAATATTTAGATGACTTATATTTGATAAAGATGATTTTGATAAAATTACTCTTATAATTTATTGCTTCTTAATATCTGTCAAGTCAATCGCACGCCATTAGTATCAGAGATAAGTAATTATATTCATTGTTTATTTTTCTTAGCTGACAAATTAAGGTCACTCATGGTTGATGGCTTATTTAGTTTCAAGTAATAAGTACCGTTGAATTAAAGTTAATGTTATATTGTTATTAGCTTCTTCAAATGTTTCAATCACTATTCACTAATAGTACAATAATCAATAATTTATATAGTACATTTTCATTTAATTTGCTATATATATAGGGAAACTTTCACGAAAAGTTTTACAATGATTAGAGGTCCAATCAATAATAATTGGATGACCCTTCATTGGTTAATTGATATTTGAATAAAGGTATATTTTTTACCTTTTTACAATCTCTCTCCTACTCACTTCTCTTTTCTTTCATCTTCTTATTTTCTTACTCCTAATAAATATCAAATTCTCAAAATATAATTAAATAATTAATACATTTGATAAAAAAAAAAAATCCATAAATCCATTTTCTGTTTAAATAACTTTAATACTTATAAAATTGTCAACATTAAAAATAAACTTATTTTTCAATATATTTAATAGAATCAAATTAACTCCAAATACAAACTAATTTACTTAAGCATATAAATTGATTTGATAAAATTATTTTTGTTTTAATTTTTGATCTTATGTTGAAATTACACATACTAATTCTTTCACCATAACAATATTTAACTACAAGAATGACAATGAGACAAAACATGACAGGAGTGATAGACTCATAAATGTTTTTAAAAAATTATATAGATAACGCGGGTCACAAAATAAAATTTAAGTCTTTTCAATCAAAACTTACAATAATTAATTTATTTTCAAGAATCAGTCAGTTACATATAATTTTAAATTAACTACTCATTATATTATTATTATTATTATTGTTATTATTATTATTGTTATTAGTAATAATAATAATAATAATAATAATAATAATAATAATATCGTTCACCCTTAATATTATTAGAATTCATTTTTTCGTGTCTTTGCGTACATTCAGTTATAATATATATTTTCCAACGTTTTTCTATTACGTATTTTAAAAAATATAACTTAAATTAAAAAAAATAACGGATACTCCTTAAATTAAAAAAAAATAACGGATACTCTCTGTTAAGAGAATGACTATAAATATATGAACTAAAACATAATTAAAATAAAACTGACTTTAAATATATGAAATAAAACAGAATTAAATAAAACGAAAAACTAAATTTGAATTAATCTGTTCTTTTAGGTGCCTGTAATTGAAAAAACACTAAATATTTTTGAGTTAATTTGATATTATTAAAAATGTTGAATGATATGATTATTTTAAATACTCAGTCCTAAAAAACTTTTTAGTTATTGTGATAAAAGAATATTTATTAATCATTTTATTCGATATATCAACATGTTAAGAAAATGAAGTTAAGAAATATTTATTAGAGATAAGAAAATAAGAAAATTAAAGAAAAGAGAGGTGAGTAGGAGAGAGATGGTAAAAAAATAAAAAATGTACTTTTATCCAAGTGTCAATTAATCAATGGAAGGTCACCCAACTATTGTTGGTTGGACCTCTACCATTGTAAAAATTTTCAATTTTCATATATAGGCACTTAAAAACAATTAATTACTCTCCATAGCTATAGTTTAATAATTACAATTTGTAGTTACATGTTATATGGAGGAGAGAGGCAAGCAAGACTAGGAGAGAGAGGAGAGAGAGAGGGAGAAAAGAGTGGGAGAAAAGTGAATTGTATATGTATACTGGTTAGATAATTGTATATTATACATATGTAATTGTATATATGGCAAGAGAGATTGGGAAAGAGAGGAGAGAGGCGAGCGAGACTGGGAGAGAGGCGAGCGAGATCGAGATAGAGAGGAGAGAGGTGAGCGAGAGAGGGCAGAGAGTGGAGAGAGGTGAATTGGATATGTATATAATTGTATATAACTGTATATTATACATATACATTTGTATAAATGGCAAGTGAGATTGGAGAGGGAGGAGAGAGGCAAGCGAGATTGAGAGAGGGAGGAGAGAGGCGAGCGAGAGAGGGCAGAGAGTGGGAGAGAGGTGAATTGTATATGTATATAATTGTATATAACTGTATATTATACATATACATTTGTATAAATGGCAAGTGAGATTGGAGAGGGAGGAGAGAGGCAAGCGAGATTGAGAGAGGGAGGAGAGAGGCGAGCGAGAGAGGGCAGAGAGTGGGAGAGAGGTGAATTGTATATGTATATAATTGTATATAACTGTATATTATACATATACATTTGTATAAATGGCAAGTGAGATTGGAGAGGGAGGAGAGAGGCAAGCGAGATTGAGAGAGGGAGGAGAGAGGCGAGCGAGAGAGGGCAGAGAGTGGGAGAGAGGTGAATTGTATATGTATATAGGCTATAAAATTGTATATTATACATATTTATTTGTATATCCTGGCGAATTATACATATATACAAACATGACTAATTATACAAACTCAAACTCAGCCCACGTAATTAATGTATAATGTTAGTCGCGAGTATAGCAAACTATAACTATGATAAATAATTAAATAGTATAAGTTTACTTATTCGCGTAATTTTCCCATATAATATGACCCATTGTTGAAATTAAAGGTCTATTTTATTGAGCATCATTTATGTGTAATGTGCTTATTTATAGAAAAAGAAATAAAGACACCACGAATACGACGTTTTCTTTTTGTTTTTTTTTTCTAAAAATCACCTTAGCTTTCCATGCAAGTTGTAATTTTGAACTATTTATTTAAATATGATTATTTAAATGACGGATAAGTTTTTATATAATCAATTTAATTGATAATTAATTAATGGACCAAATTCTAAAATTTAGTTAAAGGAAAATTAGTTTGATAAATTTATACTACTTAACTATTCATCATAATTATAGTTTATTATAATTATAGATTTGGGTGAGTTATTTGATATAGGCTAGACATATATTAATACGGGTGTTGTTAGTTTTGGGCCCTTCACCCTTGGCGCATCTGGGGCGTGTCATCCCAGCCCCTCCCCAGAACATTCCAACAAATTTCTTCTTCGATATTTGGTCATAATACGTCTAGAATCAAATGGTTTCTTTCCAACTCACTTATATTTGAATACTCAACATCAATACACGAAAATCTACTATTCAAAAACTCAAATCATCAACCTAAAGAACGAAGTTATGGATTTAAAATCAAATGATTGGTATGTGGTTGAACGAACCAACACTATGAGAGCTTACATACCTCTTAGAGAACAATCTTTGGCGAAATTCCTCGATAAATCTCTAGAACCTTGACGAACACCTTTAAACTTTCCAGTTTTCTCCTCTTGAACTCTTCTAAAAATCCTAAGCGTATTTAGGATTGTGAAAAATGACTCAAATCAGTTTTTACTGCTAAAATTTTACTAAAAATGTTTAAAGCTCATGGGGTAAGGAAAAGATCAAAACATCCCTCATTAATTCGGGTAATTTTCCTTAACTAGACAGGCTGACTTCAAACGGACATATCTTCCTCATCCGAACGCGAAACTTAGCAAACTCGGTGGAGTTGCAAAGAGGATTAATCCAAGAGCTCTCATTTGATATCTAATAGGCCACCTAATTCATCTTGTATTGAAAATAATGGTCGTTTGAAGTTGATCAAAAACTCACAGCTTAAGTATATCTTGAAAGAATATCAAATTAGCTCTTTCAAATTTAGTTCTTTCTAAATTTAGCTCTTTCTAAAACGAAATGTTACATAGAAATAGATTTAATGTAGATTTTGAGAAGCAAGAAATAGATTTAATGTAGATTTTGAGAAGCAAAAATAGAATCTATTTTACAAATAACTTATCATATTTATTGTTTATTTTCTTTGTCAATGTATATATATTACATGCAATTATTATAGATAAATTATACATACCATAAATATACGTATTCACAACTCAACCATGGATATCATATCATTCAAAATTTATCCTTTTGAATTGTCTCGAATTCACTGGAAGCACGAGAAATAAAGAGAAGATGTGTATTACGAACGAGCTACTGTTGTTGATACATTTTAGGTTATTTTTAATATATTTAGAATAGAAATCTGTATACATTCACTTTTAACATAACTTAAAAGTCAAAAGTCATAACTCAGAAATTTTTATAAATGTCTTTTTGTTTAATTTTTATTCTAGCTCAAAAACAAGTGTTTACATGCATTTTTTTATTTTATCAAAATACTAAAAATTATTTAACTTAAAGGCAGTTAAAATAAGTTAATCCAAACAAAAGAAGAAGAGAGAATAGCGAATTAACTTAATTTCCAATTAAAAATAGTATACATGCCAAAGAAAATAGGTGATTTTACAAGAATGGCTTAGAGGTGAGTTGTCCTTGAACTTTTGACCTCTATTGTCCTATTGATAAAATTTCAATCTTAACAAAGTTTTGACATTTGACCTTGAAGATTTAATAGGACAAGTGGAGGATAAAAATTTAAGACTAAATTTTCAAAGTTATTGTACATAATTTACCAAAAGAAAACCTTATAACTTGCAAGTTGCAAATGGACCAACTCAAAGTCCAACTAGCTCCCATGGGCTACTTCCAAACCCTTTATCTACCCAAGCCCAAAGTAGTCTTTTGACCTCTTTTGTTTTTGGTTGTTATTTACTTTTAAAATTGGAAAATTTTTCAAAATGTCAATATTTTAACATTTAAGGGGGCTCATTAGCAACACTTTTAATATTTAGTAAAAATGTCAAAATTTTAATTTGTTATGTATCTTATTTATAGTTTTATTATTTGTTTTTATCTAAATAATACAATTATTTAATAATAAAAGGGAGAAAATCAAGGGAGAGAATATTTCAAAAATAGGTAAAGATCACTTAATTTTCTCATCAGTTATATTTTCAAATAAAACTCAAACTTTGTTCTTTTTTTTTCTCCATAATCTTAACCTTTTTTTTATTAGTTTGTATTCATTCCAATAAGTATGCCAAATGAATCTATCGTTATTTTAAGAAACATATTTGTATTCATATATTTTTTTCATGTGTATTTATTTGTTTCTTCGAAAATCTTGTATTTCGTATTCATTTCAATATGTATTTTATTGGTATTTATATTAATTCTAGTTTTTATTTAGAATATTGTATAATAATATATAAAATACAAAAAAATAGTATGATGAAAAAGTGAGATAATATTTTTTAGAAAAGGAACATATCATTTAAAATTCTCATCATTTACAATTTCAAAAAAAATATCATTTTTCATTCTATTAGATCAACTTTCCTTTGTTATGTTTTTATTATAATTGTATACCAATATTTTTTACATTTTATGTGCTCACTTTACCATTCAAATTAAAATTGATTTTTTTTCTTTCAAACTACAAATTGTATTTCGGTGATCAAAATTGTATTACTTGACTGCCATATATATATACACGTATCTCAATATATATGAATATGATTTATAAAAGGGTACAAGATTTTGGGGGGGAAATAGCATACTTGGTGAAAATAATAAATTTGTTGAGGAAGGATATAATATTCTAAAAAGATAAATACAAATTGACTATGAAAGAAATTCTGAAAACAGATAGCATACATAGTAAAATAATATAATCAGGATACAATATTCTAAAAAAAATACAAATTAACTGTTGAAAAACAGGATACATATATGTTTAAGAATACAAATTCATATGAGATATCATACATAGTGAAAATGATATAATCAAAATACAATATTCTAAAAAAATACAAATTGACTGTTAAAAAATAGGATACATTTATGCTTAAGAAATACAAATTCATATGAGATATGTATTTGAATGACTACAAATAAAAAAGAAATACAATATTCTTAATAAAAATACAAATGATGAGTAAAAGAAAAATAATTGACAAACAAAAATTAATATGAATATTATTTTGATATTAATATAATTTCGCAACCTTCTTCTTTGACTCTCTCTTTCTTCTTCGTCTGCTATGTTCTTTTTTTCCAATTCTTTTCACCAAATTCAAATCTGAATTTGTGTTTATTTGTGAATTAATAACCCTATAAGCAAAATTCAAAATTATTAAATATGAATATACAAAAAAAATCAAACAATATATTATGTATGAATGCTTATGTGGATTACTACAAATTACAATCTACTAAATCTCAAATATGAAAATAAAATCATATAAATAGTGTTTCAAATACTAAAATTCAGAAATGCATAAATATTTTATGAGTATATTAACAAACTCATATAAAAATTGAAAAAATGACGAAAAATCTGTAATACATATAATCCAAAATTCAACATAATTTTTTATTTCGAAAATAAAATCTCATGAAATCTCGCAAAATAAATGATGATTTCGAAAATATCTTTATGTATTGAGAGATTTCTTGAATTAATCGATAGATCTGAACAAATTGATATGAACTTGAATAATTAATTCTTTTTCAACAATGAGAGAGAATAATGGTGAAAATGATAAAAGAGAAAAAAATTTAAAAATCTTAAAGATGGAAATAAATTTAATGGTGTTAAAGTTTAGAAGAAATCTAAATAAGTAGTGAATATATTTAATGTTGGACTATTTTGAAAAATAAAAGGAAAGATAAATAATAGTCTTTGATGAGCACTTATTTGTAGTGTTTTATTGAATATGATTCTTTATAATGTAAAGAAGGGAACAAGAATATTCTAACTATAACTTTTTTTTACTTTGTTTTTATTAGGTTGGACCATTTTGTGCTAAAGAAATATACTTTATCCTATATGATAAGCTTTTATTTGTTTGTTGGCTAGTGGTTGAATATATAGATTGGGTTACGTGTAAATTATAGGAATTTTATGTCACAACTATACTTCTTTATGTAGGAATATAGATCAAATCTTCGCTAAAATCGCTTCGATCCATTTCATGGGTGAAAAATTATAATACGCCATGAGGAATTTATACCACTAGACTTTTCTATATTCAAAGTGAATTGTCTAAGTGCTCTCCTCTATACACAAATAACTGATCAGATCTACTACTTATTTTTTATAGTTGATATACATAAATCATACACTAGTGATATACTAATTATACATAGTTATATACATGTTATATATGAGCTATATTATATATCCACAAACTATTTTTGGTTTGAGTGGTTAAGTATATGCTATTTATGTGAGCTCATGTTTTAGCTAGGAAGCCTAGATAAGAAGCAATTACATGTGAGTAATTAAACCTAACAAGAAAGATCAAATTATCAATCTTTTTTGGTGGTGAAATGAAGCCAACACACTTTTTGGTAATATATATAAGGAGGACATCTATTGAATTTCAGGTTTAATATAAAATTTAGTTGTATCTATCGTTTTTAGTTTTTGTTTCCTCCTAATGATACCCAGACGAAATTGAGTGACTTTTTGGTTATAAGAAATATTTTAGTTGCTTTTATGATACTTAGATAGAATTAAATGATTTTTTGTTGCTAGAAAAAATAATTTTAGTAATTTTAATGTAATAATTAAAGTGGAAATTAAGTATGTTGTTATGGTTATTATTACATGGCCCTTTTTCTCAACATCTTGCAGCCCAATTTCTCAACAAGATAAATCCTCTGGACCTTGAAATTGAAAAAAAAAACAGAAAATTACTGAAATACACGTTCTATATTTTTTTTATTTTAAATATTTTTTTCTATTTTTAAAAATCTCTAAATTTCTTATAATGTATTCGAACCAGTATTTAATATTTCCGAGCTACATATTGTATATTCGATTTATTTTATAATGTATCCGACCTAGTTTGTAATGTATTTCAGCTACATATTATGTATCCGAGCTACTTTTTAATGTATTAGAACTAGAACTGTCAATATGGGCTAGCCCACCCCATCCGGACTAACCCATACAGGCTTTGACCTTTTACAGGTCAGGTCGGGCTAGCCCATTTTTGGTGTGGGCCAGAAAACGGTCGGTCCAACCCACAACTACGTGGGCTACAGACTTGCCGGGCCAGCCCACTTTTTTAAAAATTATAAAAAAACTTATAATTATTAAATTAAATTATAAATTATAATTTAAAAATATTATCATAAATATCGACAAAATAATATTACATGATGTTAATGTTACTACTCGTTAATCAAATCCACAAATAAAATTATTTTTATAATATGTATTAAGCTTTTTTTAAATTACAAGTATAAATATCTAAATAGAAATATTAACTTAATTGTTTTGAGTTTGGAATCTCTTTAATTTTAAATTTTAATATTATATTATATTTTTTAATTAATCTTTATTGGCCCACGGACTGGCCCTATCGATATTTCTCAAGCCCCTCAAATCAGCAGACTTACTCAGGCTGGACTAAAAAGCCCTTTTCTTAAATGAGCTCCAACAATTTTAGTCCATCCCTATTAAATTTGGGGTTAGGCCAGACCGGTCCAAGGGGATTAGCCCATATTGACGGCTCTAATTAGAACTACACATTACGCACCGGTTTATGTTATAAAATGTATCCGAGATACTCTTTACTATATTCGAGCTACATATTAGTGTATCCAGTTTGTGTTATTTTTATGGGATTAATGTAATTACATACTAAAGAGGGATAGATTGTAATTTTATATTAAAATTATGTGATTTCTGTATTAAAAAAAAAAGATATTAAAAAGTACGAACGACTTAACGATAGAGTTCATATCTCATTACGATTATTTTCTGTAGTGTCGGATATAGTGTTATACAAATAATGCCTATAGACATATATCAAGAAAAGGTCATCCCCCTAATCCATGAGTTTCTTTGTGATAAAACATATTAAAGCCAAACAATTATTCTTTTGGCTTATTTTTCTTAAATTTCGTGTCAATAAAATATACTTTGTATTATTTAGGAATCCATTTCTAAACATGTAAATAATATTATACTTTCTTATATTAAAGAGTGTTTTTCTTCAAATGAAAGAATTTGTTAGGACAACAATTTTGAAAAGACAAATTAGACTTGCTCCATTTGGACGTAAGCTAAAACTTAACTTTAAATTTTGTATTTTATCTTTACTATACAAATATCTATTCTGATTTACACTACATATTTTAAAAGTATTTCTTTCATCACTAAATTTTATGTTTAAATAAAACTTGTCACGTAAATTGAAACGAAAGTCAAACTATATATGACAAAATCAATTAGCTTTATATTCCAACTATAGATTATGCTTTTCTCCACATAATTATCACTTTACAATGAGAAAAATTCACAAATATTAAGACATGGTCCCCTCCTATTCTCCTTAATCCATGTTTTGACAACCTAAATGAGTAGTTAAGCAACACTACAAATCCCAAATAGTGGTCGGTTATCTTTGTCTAAGTTACTTTCTTCAAGACAATTAAGAGAGTAAATAATGTTATTTAAGACTCTTTTAAGAATGTTGTAGTCTTAATCTTGTGCAAAAGACTTCACATTTCATGTGAATTTCCTTTAGATTTGCGACATGTAGCACTTGTAATTTGTTGACATGTGGCTTCATTGTATTTTTTACAACTTTTACTGTTTTAGCAAAGACTTTTGGTTTTGGAGGATTAAGATTGCAATTTTTTTGTTTTTAGTTTGAGGACAGGATACTTCTGATTCTACTAATTAAATTTAAATTTTTTCGTATTTTTAATGAAATTGATTGAAGAAATATAGATCAAAGTTCGGTTTATCATAACTTTTAGAGGGTTATTGATAAATTAGTTAATCTTTCATCTGATAACAAGAAGTAATTATTTAGATTGAGCTAATTTAAATTTATGTTAAAAAATTTAACTTTAAGAAAGAAAATAGTAATTTGTAAATTTAATACCAAATAAATGAAGAAGATTTGTGCAAAATATCAACTTTGAAATATGATAACTTCATAAATAAAGAAAACATGTGGAAAATATCAAGAATAATTTTATAGATGTCAATTAAGTGATGCTACTTCACATATCCAAAAATTAGTGCATAAGTGCACTTAATTATGCAATAACATTATTTATTTATTTATTTAACTATTATGAAGAGTGAGTTAATTTTGTTGTATCAACATGTGTGCTTGGTATTATTTTTATTTTTAGGTGATATTTTGTCATTTCATGATTGGTTGTTAGTATTTTTGTGCTT
Source organism: Solanum sitiens (assembly GCA_016801875.1). Lineage (NCBI taxonomy): Eukaryota > Viridiplantae > Streptophyta > Magnoliopsida > Solanales > Solanaceae > Solanum > Solanum sitiens. The sequence continues at coordinate 257,827 of JABWTJ010000548.1, read as the reverse complement.
GGTATTATTTTTATTTTAGGTGATATTTTGTCATTTCATGATTAGTATTTAGTATTATTTTTTGTTTATTTCACGTGCATAATATTAGGATATCTACAAAAAATTTTATGCACAATACATTATACATGGTGCTATTCTTTCATTATTTGTTATAAATTTTTTTACACTCTTTAAAAGTACATAAATAAAAATAATACTTTTACTAATTTACTTTTATTTTTTTTAATACTTTCTTCTTTTATTTTTACTTATCATACTTGAATTTGACACATTTATTAAGAAAATAATAATTGACATTACTATTTAATTACCACAGTATTTCTAATAATTGGTGTTTATTATTAAGTCTTGAAAATTTGAGGAATAAGTAATTAATATTAAGTATGAAACATGAAAAAAAATAATCTTTTCTTCATATTAACTATCGAAATTTGAATCCTTCATGAAAGATCGAGCACTCATCAAGTTGTTGGCCTGAACTCAAAATTATAAAACTATAACAAATCCAATTGTATTCAATTGAATTATAATTTAACGAATATTATTTAAATTAATTAAATTATAAATCAAAACAAATTTTATATAACTAATCTAATTATAATTATTTTTATTACTAAATTATTTTCCATAACACTCGTGCTAGCGCAGGCTTGTCATCCTCTAGTCTTAATAGATACACATGTTAAATATAAAAATCAAAAATTAAGTTTAAGGAATAATAGGACTTTCGTATGAGGGGAGGAGTGATAGAAATAATAGGACCCTCTTATAATTTAGATATGTAAATCATATTTAGGAGGATAGTAGAATTCTTGCATAATTATCAATTTAATTATAGCTTACAAAGATTCTTGTGTCTTATCCGATAAAATTTCTCACTTTTAATTAAAGTTAGAAGTTTTTATGACATTAAATTGATCGAGCGACATAATCAACAATAATAAATTCCTATAATGGATCCTAACTTATTTGGACTTGAGATATAAGTATTGTTATTGTTTAATTGTATTAGAATAACATAGACACATTAAAAATGTGTTTAAATTTAAACTTTTATATGTAACGTACAAACACCTACTAAGAGTTGAATTAAATGCTTTAATCATTTTCTCCTTCGTATGATAGCCAATGCAGATGGAATAACTATTAGGTATACGAAAAAGGATAGTGATAGAGTGATAAAGATTTTCATCTTTAATTAGACGTTTCAAGTTTGAGTTCTCCAGAATATGGAGTCGCCTTTGTTAGGGAGCACACCTCTAAACTGAGATTTTATGACGCGAATTCTAATTAAGTTGGACTCCAATACGAGTACGGAATATCAGGTGGGAAACCCAACAAATGTACTAAGTGTTATCTCCTGTATTCAGGTTAATAAAAACAAAAATAAAAAAGATGAAATAGACAGAAAATAACCACAGAACCCATTGTGTATTCTTAAGAAATTTAATCCCCTCGAGTACCCGAGGTTGTAGATCAATTCCTCCCCAGATAAAACAGAGTAAATATTAAAGAAGTAGCAGTAACTCAAACTTCAATATTTTAAGCAAACTCAAAGAATATCAACGAGAGCACACACACACTCAGTCGGTCCACAATTAGATTTGTAAGAAAATGTATGCAGAAGAGAGAAAGTGTTTGAAAAATGAGAGAAACATTTCTATTTATAGCCAATTGCAGCAAGGAGCACATCTATTCAGTCAAGAGTGTGCGCATATTTTCAGACATGTCTTTCGAGAATATTTGTGTCTTTTGGAAAAAGAAATGTCTGTTCGGAAAGAAAAATGTCCCTTCAGAATGGCTTTACCGTTACGTGCGAATTTTCAAATAATTTTGTTACCGAAATTTTATTAATTAATTAATATTCTGAATTATTATTTTTAAGAAAAAGAAAAATTAATTAATGAGATTGATTAAATAAATTTTGCCTAAAAAATTATCACTCAATTGTCAAAGCCAAAGTTCAAGTCGAGGCCAAGCAAGCGACAACGACGGCTACTTAACCCAGAACAACACTTTTTCTTTCTTTTACCTAAAACAACACTTTTTCTTTCTTTTACCAATGAGATAAATGAATTTTCATTTCCCTCCAAATTAGGTTCCCCACGTTTCCCAATTTTCATTCATTCTTATTTTCTATTCAGACATTGTCAAACCCCAACACTAAGTATATTTTCCATTTTAATTAGAAATGAGTTATAATTTTGACAAGGGCCATATTGCCTTTAGGTAACAAAAGAATAACCCCATTATCAAGAATGGACCTTGGTATAGGAAAATAAAATGTATTTTTTTCCTCTAAATTAAATTAACAAGTTGGTGCTTGGATGATGGGAGAGCCAAATTGCTTGTAGGTGGAGAAATTCTAAATTACAATGTCCCACATGTTAAAAGCATGCAAAAAGCCATCATTAAAGGCACAAACAAAAAGAGAAAAAGCAAGGTTATTATTATTATTAGAAGAAAGATGCATTCTTGGTTAATTTGCAATCTTTTTATGTCTATAATATATGATGGTCTATCAAGAAAGTTGAGAACTCCTTAATTTGTATGAAAAAAAAGATTAATGGTGTTTGATTTGACTACATCAACACTAATCAATTTCATCAAGAAAACACCAATACATCTCTTTGTTTAACCAACAACAACAATTCCAAACAATTCTATCGTCGAAATAAATAGTGCATAAATACTTTTTTGATAACATACTAATATTTTTACTAAATAAAAAAAATATATTGAAAGTATATTTTAATTTTTAAAATATCACGTGACGTTAAAAAATACCTCACCTTCCCCTATAGACTCTGCCCAAATGAATAAAACATAATTCTTCTCATATTCAGCCACAAAATAGGTTTGAATTCGATCCGAGTAAAATAAGGATTGAGTTTCCTTAATTTGGGTGAGATCCGGATCGAGTCTGAATGATTAAAACAATGTCTATTTGAATTTAATAAAACCAATTTTAAAAATATTTTTTTAACTCAAACTATTTACGAAAAAATTATATATACATCATTTGTTAGAAAATAAAGATACATATACACCTTTTATTGAAAAAAGAAATATATATACATCATTTGTTAGATGACGACAATATATATACATAATTTTCTTTATCAAAGAATATATTTAATTTGAATACTATAGATAAAGGATATATTTATCCCTTTTCCCCAACATAAAAATGTAACTAGAAAAAAAATTGCAGTTAGAAGAATGATTAAAGAAAGAGTAGGCACTAAAGTTTTTGAATTTTCATCTACCTTCCCATCATTTCCCTCCTATTTCCCTACCTAACTAGACAATATAAAAAAACAACTCTTTCCCCCATTAGATAAAATAATAATAAAGGCTACAAAAAATATACTTATAGACTATAGTATCATCTTTATTTTTATGTTACTACACTAGATAATAGATATACAATTCAGCATCACTTTGGATCCTGACAAAGTCTTGGTCATTGTAAAGTACTCCTATTAATGTCACCAATGAAAAATTTCCTCAAATTTTGACCAAAATTATGTTAAACTCTTTACTTAGTATTTGGTTCGTTCCATTTTATATGACTTATTTTGTCACATTTTATATAACTTACCCTTTGTTTTAGTTAACTCAATGAATTTTTATATTATAATTTAACTTAGAAATATTTGTTTTTCCTATAATGAAATGATTCATAGTCATACAAATATTTATCACTATTTAGACCATAAATGTTTTTTAAAAAAAATTAAACTCTGTGTCAAATCAAACTAGATAGTAGCAGAATTAAGATTGTCATTAAAGAGTGTCAATTGCGACGTCAATAGGACTAGAACACACAATCTCAAGAAATTGTCGCAACAGCTTAACCGCTACACTAAATAAATGTCAGTACCTATATATATATTTATTTAAACAAAATTTGACCTTTATATAAAATATAATATTCAGACAAATTGCTTGACACTCCTAACCCAAGAATAGATTCGTTTCTGAAACTAACTCATATAAAATAAAACGGAGAAACTGAGCTAGATTCTGACTAGCTTATAAGTTACAGTTGCAGAAAGAAAGAGGGCAAAAAAGAGTAATTGGTGGTACTTAAACTCAGCCAATGCCACATATAAGTGGAAAAAGAAGGTTCTTTAGTTGGATAACAAAAAAAGTTGCTGCTTTTATTAGTAAGTTTATCCATCTGAATCTTCATAAAACTTTCAAGTATTTGTTGTGATAATGGTTTTCTTGGAGTTACAAAGTTTTTTTTTTTTTTTTTTTTTTTTAATCATAGAATAGAATAACCATTGGGCTTGTTTTTTTTGACACTTTTTTTATGGAAATTGGAAGTGTAAATGCCATGTGGTGAGCTCAGAGGTCAGCACATGGCTTTCTCATACTTCAAAGTGTTGAAACAGTAGAGGGGTTTTAGAATTTCAAGAGAATCAGTGACAGAGGAAGACCACTAGATTAGTGTTTAGAAAAACCAAAAAAATACATTTTTTTTAGGTGAGTCTATGAAGAGGAAACAGCACATCAATTTAATTCTTGTTTGTTATTCTTAAATCTCATTATTTATAACCTACTAAGCCACTTGTTTTTCTTCCCATTTTACCAAGTTTTTGTATGCACTTGACTCAAGTTAGTTAAGTGCTATATTTTGTTTTTCTGAATCTTGAAAATGTATTGTTTGACACTTACTTATACACTCTTAAATCAAGATTGGAAGTGTCAATCATCTTGTTGATTGTTCATCAAAGTTCCCATTTTTTTCCCCCCTTTTCTTTATCCAACATTTTAACTTTTTCAAGTGCTACCTGATTGGGTATAATAACTTTCCTCTTTTTTTTTCTCTTTTTGTTACTCTTATTTCTTTTGCAAAATCTTGAAAAAAAAAACCAAATCAAATGTCTTGTACTATGTCTCTTCTCAGAAGCTCAATACCATGGATTGCAGTTCTGGTTCCACCATACTTGTTATTTGCAACTTTTTCAGGTTATGGGGTTGTTTCTATTTCCATCACAACTTCACTTTTGGTTGTATCTACCATAGCTTTCACATTCTCAAAACAAAAACATAAAATCCTCAAGAAATCATCAGTCCAAGAAGAAGAAGAACCTCAAAATGATGGCAACTTTGGACAAGTTGAGGAAGTTTTATCACTCCAAAATCCAAGAATTGAAAAAGGGGTTACTCAAAATGAGATCTTTGGACAAGTTAAGCAAGTTTTATCAGTCAAAAATCCAGGAATTGAAAAAGGGGTTGCTCAAAATGAGATCTTTGGACAAGTTAAGCAAGTTTTATCAGTCAAAAATCCAAGAATAGAAAAAGGGGTTGCTCAAAATGAGATCTTTAAACAAGTTGAAGAAGTTTTATCAGTCCAAAATCCAAGAATTGAAAATGGGGTTGCTCAAAATGACAACTTTAAACAAGTTGAGCAAGTTTCATCAGTCTATAATCCAAGAATTGAAAAAGGGGTGTCTCAAAATGGCAACTTTGGTCAAGTTGAGCAAGTTTCATCCGTCAAAAATCCAAGAATTGAAAATGGGGTTGCTCAAAATGAGACCTTTGGTCAAGTTGAGCAAGTTTTATCAGTCCAAAATCCAAGAATAGAAAATGGGGTGACTCAAATTCATGATTTATTTTCAGAAAGTGAGAGTCTTGGTGGGCCCTTATCTTCAAGTGAAGATTCAGATATTGAGTGGCCATTCTCAGGTGAGTTAGAACAGAGTCCATTATGCTCAGATGGTTCAATTTCTGATGAAGAAAGCCTTATTGAAATAGCACTTCCAAGTGGTCAATTTGTAAAAGATAGTCCCAATTTTTCTTTTCATCAACAACAACACCAAAAGGTTGTATTTGCAGATTTAGTACCACAAACCATCTTTCAACAACATTGCTTAATGGATTTCTTGGCAGATATAAGTGATGTCTATGAAGAAGACAACTTGATAGAGATTGACATATCCATGGGATCCATCAAATGTTCAGGATTTGAGATTTCAGCATAAAAGTGGCTATAATTTAAATTTTCTTGATGTCTACTTGTCTAATACTAATTTGTTTTTATCAAGTTACCGATCAGAGTTGTGGTGAAGAGTTGTGGTGAAGTGATGAATACTCTTTCATCTTTAATCAAAGGTTTCAGGTTTGAGCTCCTGAATACGAAGTCACTTTTATCAGCGAGCGGAATCATTTCTCATCCTTAATCAAACGATTTCAGGTTCGAGCTCCTGAATACGAAATCACCTTTGTTAGCGAGCGGGATCATTTCTGAAGTTTTTTATCCTTTATGGATTTTGTGTTAGCCAAATTACATTTTCTTTGGTTGTGAACAGTGAAGTTTGTGCTTGCTAATAGCCTAATACATTGAATTTGCCCAATGAAAAGAGACTTTGGATTTTTATCTTAATGTACATTAAAGTGTTATTAAAAGTTTAAAAGATCATGTTCCTAGGCAAATATAAATAAATAAAGATTATTCTATTTGCATTTCTTTATGTGTTAAATCTTCTTTTTTTGCTGTATTTGGCTTATCTTAATATATTCCATTTCTTGAATCATATCTTAATCTTAGGATCTATATCACATGTTCTTGAGTTTTACATATTAGACACTTCAGATACACCAAGGAGTGTTAACCAAAAGTCCATTTGGATAGACTTCAAAAATATTAACTCCATTCATTTTTAATAATTACAGTTCCCTTTTTTTGGTTTAAATAATAATATTTTTGATTTATATTTTATGATATATTTTTTTATTAATATGCAAAAAAAATAATGAAACTTATAGTACTTTTTATAGTTTTTAAATATCGAATTAATATAATTTAATTTAATTTTGATAATTAGTAAAATTGTTTTTCAAAAAATGCTAATATGACAATTAAAAATAAACAAAGGGAGTTAGCTTTTAAGTCAAAAAATAAAAAAACAAATTTTAAATGACGGTCAAAAAAATAAAAAGTAGGGACAATCCTACTTTTGATTTTGAACTTTTCTAAAGTCATTTTAAATCTCTCAGAAGCTAAAATTAACTTTCAAAAGTAGGTTTAATCATCTTTTAAATTCGTTCAAATAGACTCTAATTCAAATTTTCTAAACATAAAATTTGCATATAACTTGTTACTTATTGGACTTTCTTAATAGACTTGTTATTTCCGTGGTTCAAGAACCAAGCTCTATAACTCAATTATTATAGATAGAAGTGAGTATGACAAATGTTCGATCCAATTTTAACGTTTATTTAGGGAAGAACAATACAAAGTGTGACACTTTAACAATTTAGGAAGGTAAAGGGGTTGGGGTCACAAAACAGTGGCAGAGACATAAATTTTTAAAGGGTGTCCAAAATTAGCAACTTGTTATGTTAAGGGTGTCCAAAACAGGTTATTTAATCATTTCATAAATCATTTTACTTGTATATATGTTATTTTTTTTTTCGATGAAGGGTTTCCAATTGGACACCCTTGACACTGTGTGGCTATGCCACTGGTCACAAACATGGCGGAGTAGTAAATAAATAATTATCTCAAAATTATTTATATATAATTTAGCAAAACAAAATAGGAATCAGAAGGGTTGGAGAGTTGGGGTGGCGGGAGTGGGATAATTAAGGGTTAGGGGCAATAAACATAGAACGTCACTTATAAAATTTATTTCCTACTTCCATTAAAAAAGTCATTTTTCTTATTTTTAAGAGAAAACGTTTTCAAAGATTTTTTTCAATCAAACATAAACAAATAAGAAAATATTTTTCTTCGAACCAAACATACCGACCCTGAAGCGGAATGGACCGGAACCGCTGGTTCAAGGAAATATTGGGCCGTCCGGTCTGGGAGATTTCTCTCTCTTTTCATTAAATATGGGCTTTCATGTAGCCCAAATATTCTTATCACCAACTCAATAACAATATTCTTGAGATAATAATCTTAGAGATTTTCTAGTTTTTTTTTTTCTTTCTCGTAGTCGATTTTTTATGTTATATTTTATTTCTCTATAATCTTTTTACTTATAATAGCAACAACCATCTTTATAACAATTTAATACTTTTTTATAAAATTATCCTTTTATAACATAATAATTAACCATTTTTATAGGAATAATATCTCTAAGATTAGTATCTCAATAATAGATTTAGAAATTTTGACCAACTATTTTGATACTTCAATGCATTATTTATAACAAGAATATTGTTATATGAATATCTATATGTATCTATTAAAAGATTTATGTTCTTTATATAAAATGTGATTTTATATGTTTTAGTTATAACTACCAATCACTATGATAGCTAAGATAATTCAAAACTACCAAAATTGTTATAAGAATATTTAACTGTATATAAAAGACTACAAGAAAATGAAAAAGACATGATTTGCTGATTTACGAGCGATTCAGATTTAGACATGTGCAAGATAGGATGGGGCGGATTTAAATATATACTGGTATAAGGCGAAATGTAACATAAATAAAATAAAATCTTTTGCGGGTGTGATACGCACGAATTTAAATTTTTTATATTCATACTTATAATATAAAATATATTTTCATGACAACAACGACTTAATGGGCTAGAATTTAAACACCAAAGCAGCTATATATAAAAGATATATAAGATTTTTTTTTACAACTAAAAATGAGTTCTCTCGAATTATTTTTTATATTTTTATAAACAATTTTCTTATTTGAAAAATATGTAAGTGGTCCAAGTTATTAATATTTCTAAAATAATTTGCGTATAGAAAGTGTCTAAACCAAAAAAACATTGTTTATTCTTACACGATTTTCTTGTTGTATATAATATGATTGAGACTCAAATATGATATTCTTTGCTGCTTATTAAGGCTGTCCCCATATTTCTCTCTACCGACACTCACTATTTCTATTTTGTTAATTAGATTTTTATTTGTATTTGATATCTGTATTAAAACTCGATTAATACAAAGTTATATCAGGTAGGGATTGGGATCTCAACCGGGAGAAATCACTCTAATATCAAAAAAAAAAAAAAAAAAAAAAAATAACAGAAATCCCACCTATAAGTTCTCTATTGCCATTATCCCCTATTAGTTTTACAAATCTCCAAAATTCCTCATTTTTTCGCATCAAATTAATGTATCAATGCATCAGATTAATGTAACTCACGCATCAAATTAATGTATCAGCGCATTAGATTAATGTATCTCGCGCATCAGATTAGTGTATCGTGTATGAATTGTACATTAGATTATTGTATCATGTATAAATGTAATGTATCTTACTTAATGATTAATGTATCTCGCGTATCAGATTAATGTATCAGCATCAACGCTTATATTATTGTATCAGTTTGAGGGATTTCTGTAATTATAAACTTATAAGAGACAAATTGTAATTTTACCTTAAAAGTATGTGATTTCTGTCCTTTGCCCAAAAAAAATTTGTAGTCAAAGCTTGAATATAAAACATTTAATTAAGGACGGAACAACTTCATCAAATTTACCATTTCCCTTTGGTGAAGACGACGTAGACTACTACTCTCTTCGTCCCATATTAGATGAGCATATTTCTATTTTATTATATGATGATTAAGAAATTATTAATAAATTGATCACTTTATTATATTGTCCTTTATTCATATTAATTATTGTACATAAAAATAAGTTAGAAAAAGTATACGTAAAGTTAGGAATATCAAGTATTGATAATTATTCATATTTCAAAGGTGAGGATAAAATAAGAAAAAATTAATTAAATTTGTTCAAATTTAATATGTAAGTGATCAAGTAATATAAAATAACTATTTTTAACAAATTGTGTATCAATATAGGAAGGAGGAAATACTTTCTCTTATAAATACATAAATTAGTGATCAGTTAATATAAAATAATTATTTTTCAATAAAGTGTGCATCTAATATGTGACATAGACCTTTAATAATTATTTTTACAAATACATACTTTCTCTTACTAACGCATTTCCCTTTCAAAAATCATTTCATATAATATAATCCAACGTCTTTGGATAGCTTTATTAATATCAATCAATAATTAGAAATCCTATTGCCCTTTCTAAACTAGATCTCTCTAGCTTGGATTTGGAAAATTAAATTTTAAATTTAAATAAAAATTATATATTATGGAAATTATGTAAAAAATATTATAATTATAATAATTAATGATTTTAATGAAATACTTATAAAATTTATGAAAAGATCATTAATTAGAGAAAGATATATTTCTTTGACAATTGAAAAATAGTATATAAATTTAGACTTTTTCATTATTGTTTTTTTCCTTTGTTATTTCTAATTAATTGTTTGGACAATGAGATGTGAGGACAGTCTGGAAACCATAGAGGAGGACAAAGAATGGGCCATTCCTACCTGCTCATCATAAAAAAGTACTACTACTATCAACACATATATATATATATATATATATATATATCGAAATCAGAAATTTTATAGATTAATGATGTGTGATTGTCAAAATAAAATAAAAAATATTGTAATATTTGAGGTTCAAATTCAAAACTTTTCAATTCGAATAGACACTCATTATTTCTGCACCAAAACACAACTTTTATTAAGGACGTCCGATAATTTTAAATATATATATTTTGAATGCAGAATTTGATATATGTATACGACGTTATTTTTCGATAAGTGTGTCCAATTAGACCACCAGGTGGCTATAGCTCCGCCCATGCCTTTAATGCAGTTATATATATATATATAATGTATTTTTTCGATAAAAGGTGTCCAGTTAAATACCATGTAGCTATAGGTCCGCCCATACCCCGCAAACATAAAATAAAAATAAAATAGAAAGAAAGAAAACGTTTACTCTTCATTATTTTTTTCATATTCCGTTAGTTCTCTAGAGAAATAAGCTTTTTAAAAAGTAAAGTAAATGAGCTCAATACTCTACTAATGACCTTCCACGTTGATTGTATTATTCCCACCTTTCAACACATCTCACCCTCACACATAACATTCATCCTTACCATTTTATAAGTTTCGTGGCGGAGCTAAAATTTTTAATAAAGAGGTTCAAAATTTGAAGAAGTAAATATATGAACTAATCGAAAAGGGTTTGACATCTACTGTATATATATAAAATATAATTTTAACCAAATATAAAAATAATAATATTTTTTGTCGAAGGGGGTTCGGATGAACCCCTAACTTACTGCTGGCTCCGCCCTTGCCTATAACTAACCTTCTAGCTCCATGGGCTTCATCTTCTATATTATTTGTTTAAATTATATATAAATACTTTTAAGATAATTTCTTTTGCTTATTTATCGAAAAAAAAAAAAACATATTTAAAAATTATATTCTTACAAAATATTTTTGAAATCACACAGGGACCTCCTGCATGTGTTTGAGGACCCACTCTCTGATCCTGTCATTCCAAATTTTTTTAACATAAATACATAATTTTATTAGGTGGATTAGCTTGGAGAAGATGGATATTTCTTCTTAAGGGGAATTGCTGTGATCAGACCTAAATTAAAAGGTTAAAGAATGAGTTACGAGCGATGAAGTCAGAATTTTTATTATTTTTTTAAAAATGTTTTTTGGGAAATAATTTACTTCTTAATATATACTAACTCTATCCATGGTGAGGACAAACAATTAAAGATAATTAGGTTATACTCTCCTTATTTCATTTTGTTTAGCTTACAATATGTATAAGATTTTTTTTTAATCAATGAATATACCACAATTTTAAAATTAAAGATTCACAATTTAGTATTTTTATAAAATATAGTAATTTTTCATATATTTATTTTCTTAATGATTTTATATAGAGAATCCTTGGTTCAATTGAATTCATGGTACATCCATCTATGCTCCTAGCATTTAATAAGTGCCATTTTTGAAAACACAACTAGTAAAATTAATTCTAGTGCACGTGAAGAGTTATGTTAGGGAATTTTCTTTTCATTGGTATTCTTCGTATTGAAGTCACATTAAAATTTTGAATCACGCTTCAAAATTTCATATTGAAAGGGGTAAAATACTCCATAACAAAGGAGATTTCATATCCGAGGGAACTCTAACTCGATACCCTGTTAAGGATTATGAAGGAGTACTTACCATTCAACTATAATCCTTGTTGGTTATGTCACTATATCAAAATAATCTTTAGCGACAAGCTTAATCGTCACTAAACATATATTTTTAACGGTAATTAACACTTTTTATAAATGTCTCTAAAACCTATAACAACATTAGATTCAACGACAATTAATTAATGCTGATAAATGCTTTAATACTCACTGTGAATGTGTATCTATTAAAAATCATTAATATTTAGTCAAAATTAATTACCTACTAACAAATTTTATTCAAATTTTAAAATATAATGTACATGTAATTTACTATATCAAGCATCAAGAAGTTTTGAGCTGTAAATGTGATTCTATGTAAGTTTTTTTATAAACTTTTCCTCCACGTGACAAAGTCAAATTAAGTGATATATACACCTTGAAAACTTAAAAATCACTTTACTTCACAACACTACTAAGATATTCTCCTAAAGTCATAAATGGTTTTTTTTTACTCAATATATATTCGATACTTATTTAGAATATTTTTATTTTATTTGATATTTGATATTTGTTTTGTATCGGTTTACTTTGGCTTTATTTTTTTTAGCAAATTTTCTAAAGCTTCAATTATTGTCGTACGAATATGTTTGATCAATTGTGAAATCTTTGAGAATTCCCTTTTACCTAACCTTAGAATAAAACTCATTATTTGTTTTGTGTGATACGACTAAATGTCTTTTAGAAAATTAATCAAATTTGACTTGATGATAATTTGTATACATAGCATGATAAGGACATTACATCTATTGATAATTAAACTATATTATATAATATAATATGCAATTGGAATTTGGAGCTGGATACAACTAATTAGTTAAGTATTAACAATAATTTTTGTTCTTTTAATATAAGATTTTAAACGAACACTCATTAATTTACCATTTCAATTAAGTTTCATATTGGCTCATAAATATTGATTCACGAATCTTTTCTTTTTGAATTAAGTTCTATATGCATGATTTATTGTCACACCATGCATGTCATTTTTTGAGATTTATTGTGCGTCACCCACATGAGTCATGACCAAGCATTAATGGTCACCGAAACTGCCTTCTTCTTACGTGTGTGTGTCACTAAGTTACTTTTAGCATGGTAATAGTAATAAACCAAAAATCAGGCTAAAATTCTATCATATTTTCATAGTCGTTTCATCGAATTATTATTTCTAATTATTGTTAGAGTAAATTGAATTAAAAAAATATTCTTAACTAATCAGCTTTGTTCATTTTAGATCAAATCTATTCATTTTACTTCAGAAAATCTTAGATTTTCTATATATTCTTCGCAATATAATATTTTCAGTAAGTACACCTAATTACATAGATAAAGGTGTGTGACTTCACAAGTAGTAATTAAGTTATATGTGATATTACATACTCTTCATTAGCGTATAAATTAATGTTTAGAGGAATAAAGCAAATGTGATTAGAAGAACACTTTAAATATTTAAAAAATTGATTTTTAAACAGTGTTGGACTTGGCGTGTTGGCGAGCAAAAAGAATACTAAAGTTGTATTGGCCAATCTAATTCACCTTTTTCTCTTTTAAATTTCTTCTTTGTTTCTTTCTACTTTACATAATATTTTACCCAACTAAAGTTTTATCAAATTTAAAAGGAACTTCCTCTAGCAATAGATTATTTAAAAAAAATTATCAATGAAAATTTTGTATATTTAGAGGAAGAACATGTTTTTATACCATATGATAAAAGATAAATATGACTTGTAACAAGTAGTATACCTCATGTTGTGATTTAAATTTTTGAAAAATATATTTGATATGAAAATAAGTTTCTTAAAAAATAAAAGAATGATTTTTTTGATGAAAGTAAGAAAAACATATTTTACAAGTGATATTTTATACTAATCGCGTCTCTCCACCCTTCAACAAATCTCATCTTCACGCTCAACTCACCCTATAACCCCCATTTCACATGCCTAATTCACCTCAAAATATATATATTTTTAACTTACATATCAAATACGTAAAAACAAATAAGAAACTCACTTGTTTCCCTGAAAAACATATTCATTTATACCTAACACAATAAACAAATTAGTTTTTATAATGTTATGTGTCATCAATAAGCAAATGAAAATTTTGATGGATAAGATCAAAATACTTTTATGTCAAAAGTTATAGTTTATAATAAATACGCAATTTTGTTTCGTAATTAAATTCATACCAAATAAACACCATGTTCGATAATAACTCTGACTCGAACTACTTCAGCTCCTCATAAAATTTATCATAGACATAATATTGACATTACCCAACATAGAGCAAGAGTTTAAATCTTTTAATTTCATAAGACTTATAAATTAATATCTTTTTTTTAGATGCGACCCTCTCGAACTCTCCTGGATCCTTTTGTCAATTTATATATGAATTAAAGTTTTATTAATTAATTAAAATTTCATGGACAAATGTTGATTTACCTATTTAATTGACGTTAAAATATTAATTTAAAAAATATAATATCATTGTGTGGGTATATATATATACACACACCTCTATAGAAACACTACTATATCTCTTCTTTTTTTTTCCCCTCTTTCTTCTCTTTGAAAGATCAAATCTTCATCTCTCTCCTCTCGCCGGCAAAAATGAAGGTCTCGCCGGCGATACCACTTTCCGTCACTCTTCTTCTCTTCCTATTTCTCTCCACCACCACTTACGCTCACAACATTACTAAAATCCTCGCAAAACACCCTGAATTCTCCACCTTCAACCATTACTTAACCGTTACACACTTAGCTGCTGAAATCAACCGCCGACAAACCATCACTGTCTGCGCAATTGACAATGCCGCCATGAATGTCCTCCTTGAAAAACACCTCCCTACTTATACTCTCAAAAACGTCCTTTCTCTCCACGTATTCGCCGATTACTTCGGCGCCAAAAAACTCCATCAAATCACTAAAGGAAGTACCCTCACCGCCACAATGTTCCAAGCTACCGGTGAAGCTCCGGGAACTTCAGGGTACATCAATATCACAAATATGAAAGGTGGGAAAGTAGGTTTCGCTAATGAAGATAACGACGGCCATTTCGCTGCTACTTTCGTTAAATCCGTCGTGGAAATGCCGTACAACATCTCCGTTATTCAAATCAGTCATATTCTCACTTCCGCTGCTGCTGAAGCTCCGGTAGCTGCTCCAAGTGACCTTAACGTCACTACATTAATGGCGAAACAGGGATGTAAATCATTCTCAGATCTGTTGAAATCTCACCCAGATGTAGCCAAAACCTTCGCTGAAAATGTACAGAGTGGGTTAACCGTGTTCTGCCCCACCGACGGCGTAATCACCGCCTTTATGCCTAAATTCAAAAACCTAACAAAAGACGGCCAAGCTTCATTACTACTCTACCATGGAATCCCTGTTTACAATTCCATGGGGATGTTGAAATCCAATAACGGATTAATGAACACTCTAGCTACTGAAGGTAAAAAAAAGTACGATTTCACCGTACAAAACGACGGAGACGATGTGAAATTGGAAACAAAAGTCGTTACAGCAACAATCTCCGGTACATTATACGACGAAGAGCCGTTATCCGTTTACAAAGTCGATAAAGTTTTACTCCCCAGAGAATTATTCAAAGGTACTGTAGCTGAAGAACCTGCTCCAGCTCCGAAAGGTGCAAAGAAAAAGAAGAGCTCCAAAAAAGGTGGAGACGATGATGTCGACGACGACGGTGCACCGGAGCCCAGCCAGGACGACGATGAAGATCCGGCGGATGATTCAGCAAATTTGAACTTTGCTAATAATGTGAAGATTAGTGGTTTGTTTGTTACAGTTGTAATTAGCATTATTTGTGTTGCCATTATTTGATAATAATAATGGAACCATAATGTTATTTTGGCTTGCACATAGATATATTTTTTTTTAAAAATGTTTTTGAAAGAGTTTTTTTGGTATTTAATTTTGATTGTATTGTGCAATTGCAAATTTTTTTTCTTTTTTTATCCACATTGTAATTTGTATTTGAAAAAAAAACAAACAATAAATTGCATCTTTTTATACCGTTTAATTTATTTGTTAGCATTTAAAATTAGTCTTATTCGATCTAATATTAATTTATTTCTTACTCTAAAAAATGATGAAATATTACTATAAAGAGATTTATAAAGAGATTTAACGATGGATGTGAAAGGGCTAAATAATAGCTATTTCTCATGTGTCGGTGTGAAGGATTTTTTTATTTAATTTTTTACTTTTTATGAAAAGAAAAGAAAAGAATATATATGATCTTCATATCTTCTTTTTTCCTCTTTAGGTTTAATATGTTTGCATAAATAATATGAAGTACCAAACAAAGGAATAAAGTCGTTTATTTTTATTTGTTTTTAGCTTTTTAGACTTTAATGTTATGATGACAGATTAATATTATTTTATGTGATAAATAATTGGAAGTTTGAATAATGCAATTTGGAATTATAAAATCATATATATACTTGAATAATTGGTATATGATGAGATTTAAACGTGGCATAGTGTCGGTGCCTTTTAATTACTGTAAAATTTTATTATAATGTTTTTTTTATATATTTTTTTGCATCTTGGAGTATTGAATTTAATAATTTGGGGTTGGTGATTCTGTTGTATTAATGACTAGTTGGCCAATAGCATTTTCTCCAAGAAAAGACGACCTACATGTTAAATCACCCACACTATTCCAGCTAATAAATTTATCACAACTCACATGATAAGTAGTATCCAAGACAAATAAGTCTATTAATTATAGTCTCGTTAGTAAATTTTATTTAGATAGTTTAAATTGGTTATAGATTTTTAGTATCTATATGAAAGTTAATAACTTTATAGTTATCTTAACAAATCTTTAGTTGATAACTGCATGCGGGGAGATCCACATGTACGGTGTTTAGGGAAATTGGTCAAAAAATTGGTCGACGCCCACCCGATTAGAGGGACTGAGAAATTAATTGACGTCTATAATTAAAGAAGGATACACATCTATATAGTTAACTTATCCACGTTACGAACGTTTGAATGCATATACTATCATGTGTTCATCAGATGCTCAATTGATAACAATTATTATAAATGTCTAAATAAAATTTGTTGATAAAGTTAAAAGAATTGTCAATGTATTAAACCTCACTATTATTACACGTATATAGTGTAATTTGTTTTAATTAATTAATGTTGTAATGGAGAGTATAATTAATGTTAGGAGAAGTATTTCGTTATATAGCTTTCTTCTTACTCTCTCCGTTCGCTTTTATTTGTCATGGTTTTTTTTTATAGAGTCAAACGATAAAATCTTTTACTAACATTTTATGATGTATTTTTTCATCATATTGATATGTAAAAAATTGCAATTTGTAGTACTCTTTGTATAGTTATTTTAATATCTAAAGTTTTTGTTAAAATATCAAATTAACATAATCTAATTTAACTTTAAAAATTAATCAAATTAACTTTCAAAAAATATAAAATGACAAATAAAAATGTACAGAGAGTAATTGTTTCTTAATCAATTTAGCCTCGAAATATGAGAGGTGTGTCCATTCCCATGATTGTCAAATTATTACTATAACACAACTAGTTGAGCAAGAATAAATTTGGCGTGGATTATACTTATCAAATTTTAAGATTCAATGAGTTTTGGTTCTAACTTGAGATTTGAATTGCAACTCCACATGTTATTATACCAAACGTAGAATATTACTCCTTGCTTTAACTTTCAGATCGCGAGTTCAAAAAAAGTATAAAAAAAACATAATACATTATAGATTAAAATATTATGAACTTGTAATATCCTAGAAATTTTTTTTGATTTAAGACTCGAACCGTTCATCGTAGTGAGTGAGATTTTATCAAGAAATTAAAAATTTCTTGAGTATTAAGGTCAGTTCACTAGATTTAGCACTTTGAGTTCCAAAAAGAATTAAATTGGAAATAGCAACATCTGAAATTTTGAGAGTTAAGTTAAGTATGAGTTTTGGGTCAACTTTAAACAACCATAACTCTCAGTACATGATGAGTTAGGTGTGCTATAAGATATCATTGAAAATATCTTTGAATTATCATTCCAAAGCCACCGAGTTTTCTAAATTCCGAGTTTGGATGAGTGATATATGACCTTTTGAAGTTAGGCTGTCCAGTTAAGGAAACTTAGTCGAAAATAGTGAGGGGTATTTTAGTCCTTTCCTTACCCAATCAGATTTAACTCGTTTGCAGTCATATTTTAGGGTATAATCCTTTTAGGTTAAATTTTAAAAACCATAATAAACACCTAGGGTTTTAGTTGAAAGTTCAAGAAAAGGCAAGAAAAGAAAAGAGGAGAAAAGAGGCAAGGATGAAGGCGTTCGTCGACGTTCTTAACTCTAGTTGCGGATTTTCTCCATGGGTTTAATCCCTAAGAGGTATGTAAGCTTCCATAGTGTTGGGTTTGTTCACCACACGCCAAACATGTTATTTTCAGCGTAATTTTATTCTAAAAAAGTTGAAGGATTTAAGTTCTTGTTAGATGTTCTTGAGGTTCATTGTAGATGTTGTCTTGTTGGTGTTTCGATGATTTCTTGAGATGAAAGTGATTGTTTGGAGTGTTTTTTTGAGTGTATTAGTGTTTACTTAGGTTGGGTAATTGAATCTAAGGAAAAATTGAGAAAAGAAATCGATTAAAAGCGATTTAGGATCATAAAACGAGAGGCAAAATCCGTCGACAGCATGCCTGGGGGGATGCTAGCGCGGCGCGTTCTAGATGCGCCCAGAGGGATGGGGCGGAGCGCCTGCAGTGCGCCCAAAGTCACTCCATGATGTTAGGGGCTGGCGCCTCGCGTCCGGAACGCACAGGGTCGCCTGCCCCCACTCTTTTTGCGTCGGTTGTCCCGTTTGAGCTCATTTAAAGTGTATCTTCACTCCTTTTGATTCTAAACTACTTCTAAACACTTATAAATCCTTCATAACATGAATCATAACCTTGAAACAATAATTCAAATTCAAGGTAAAGTCAAGATTAAGTTTTGAAAGTTCTTCTGAACCTTTTGAAAGAATTCTTTCGAGTCCTTTTGAGGAGTCTTCTACAGCTTCTAGTAACTTGTTTCAAGACTCCAGTAAGTGAGCATGCGAGTGTGGAGAATGTATTCATGACTCTATAATATCACCTAGATCATCCATATCATGAATCATAACTCTTGAATTCATAATTCACATTTAAGAGAGAGTTAAGAGTAGAACTCAAGAAAGTCTTTAAGTTCAATTGTGAATTCTTTGAGATCCATCAATGATTTAAAGTAAATTTTGAGAAAGTAAATAAGAGAGTGAGAAATTCATATACATGAGTTCCATCTAGTTACTTAGACTTTCTAGTCAAGTTGTTTTATGCCCATAATTCCGCATGAACTTCGTAAGTTGGGCATCTTCCAGAGAAGTAGGATCTTCAAGTTCTAAGCCTTTAAGTTTTGAGTTCCTAGTACATCTTTGAGATTGATTCCTAATCATGTGGCTATTACATGTTACCTATGAAGTCCTTAAATTGAATTGTCCATGACATGATTTCACATGAACCTCATAAGTCGAGCAAACGTGAGAGAAGAAGTGCCTTTGAGTTCTCGAGTTGAGTAGTTCATGCTCATAATTCCGCATTAACCCTCCAAGTTGAAAATCAGGAAATCGTCCATAAACATGAGATTATGAGCCTTGAATCCATACTTTAATTCAAGGAAAGTTAAGAGTCAAGTCTAAAGTTAAGAAGTAAGTTAAAGTTAAGTTCTTAAAGGTTTTCAAGAGTCTTATTTAAATA
Organism: Solanum sitiens; assembly: GCA_016801875.1. Lineage (NCBI taxonomy): Eukaryota > Viridiplantae > Streptophyta > Magnoliopsida > Solanales > Solanaceae > Solanum > Solanum sitiens. Next base: position 237,965 of record JABWTJ010000548.1, on the reverse strand, counting down.
TTTTATCTTTATTTTAAGACTCAAGTTTCAAATCAAGAAAGAGTAAAGAGTTTGAGTTAAATTCTCAAAAGCTATAAGGGAACTAAGTATTCCCTAAAGTTTCAAGTAAGCAAAGAATATCAACTTGAGTTCAGTTCTCAAGAGTTATAAGGGAACTAAGTAATCCCTAAGAGTTTAAACAAAATGTTTTCAAACTTTTGAGAAAGAAAGGAAGCTAGACTTCCACATAGCCTATGACTAGTTTTAGTAAAAGAAAGAGGAAACTATGATTTCCAAGATAGATTTTAAAGTTAAGTTTTGAGCATTAATATCAAATCACAGAATCAGTATGTTTTAAAAACATAAGAGCAGTATATATATATATATATATATATATATATATATATATATATATATATATATATATATATATATATATAGATATATATATATATATATATATATTGGGAGTAGTATTGAGCACCGATGTGGGGATGGGAGTTCAGATAAACTCAAGTCTCCATGTAAACCATGTAGCCATCATGGGTAGAAATGGGTCATACTTTTTAGATGAATCATCTTCATAGTTTACTAGTGGATCAATTAGACAATTTAGGTCTTATACCCTGGAGGATGGTCGGGCAGCGTGGGCCGAGTAACGCTATATCACACTATAGCTCTTAAGTGATGGTTGTCAGTTAGAGAAACTCCCACAACAGTTATAGTATTTTTATATACATCAGTTAATTGTATTTTCATATACATTTCAAAGTTATGTTGTATTCTTGTTATACACACAGAGTTGACATCATGTTTTTAAACAATTTTTCTTTATATTGCACTTGTTTTAAACTGCTTTATATTAAAATGAATTCAGTTGAGTATCAGGAGTTGAGTATCTTAAGTCGAGTATCTTGAGTTATTCTGTACTTCATTGAGTCAAGTATCATATCTTGAAGTTTAGTATCTAATCCTTGAGTTGAGTATCTTATTCTTGATTTGAGTTGAGTTGAAAAAGAGGTAAGTATGTTTCCTTTTATTCAAGTATTAAACTTATGTTATGCTTTAGAATTTTCTTACATACTCGTACATTTCATGTAGTGAGCCATTTGGCCTGCATCTTTTGATAATGCAGACACAGGTATTTAGGATCATTAACAGGAGTTTCGTTGATATATCCCAGAGTTCGAGTTAGCCATGGTAAGCCTCCTTGTTTCCGGAGGATTTCATTTACTTTTCTCTTTAGTCAGGATGTCGTGTGTCTTGTCTCGACTTCTATCATTATCAGTTAGAGGCTTCATAAATAGTCAGTTTAGTTAAGGAGTCTGTATTTTGCATTTATTTTATTAAATGTTTGAAAGACTAAAGTTGCTTATTTTATGGCTAGTTGAATATATTATTTTATTCAAAGTTGTTCTTTTGAGTTAAAACTTCTAAATTTGAGTTTATGAATTTTATTTCCCTTTTCAAGCTTTGTATGCTTAACTGAGTCTTCCACTTGTAGTCAGCCAGGATGAGGGTTCGCTTGGGGATCAGCAATGATCTTCGAGTGCCGGCCACGTCCAGGGTGTAGGCTCGGGTCGTGACAGAACTCAGCTACCCTAGATCTTCTATTTGTCTCTAACTGAGTGATTTTGATGATATACGTAACTTATTGAAAATTTCAAACTAGTATTTTTTTTTATACAAACAAGATAATGTAGTAAAACAATACTTCATAGTTCGTATATTGCACATAACAAGTAGATCATGTAGCAAATTGCTAGTGATTGTAAAAACAGTACATTGAATTATCCAAACAAAAACAAAGGAAACAAAGTGGAAAACATACATCACTATAATTACTTCAAACATATCCAAGAACCAAACCAAATTTCAATATGGCTTATATATTGCCAAAACATTATATATGATCAAACAAACTGGAATCTTAATTCTTCCAAATGGAAAAATCTTATTACAAACATTATTCTTATTGCAAACATATGCATAAAAGATAAAATTTTAATTATTATGAGTATCACATACTATATATTATTAGAGTATAAATAGCACTTCTTGGCAGAATGTCCACTAGTTGTAATAAGAGCAGAGAAGCCAGTGTATTGTTCCTCTTTCTTGGCTACACATATGTTGGCTATCATTTTAGAGAGTTCACTTTGGTTCACCTTTGATTGACTTGCATATTCTTCCATTGGCATCCACTACAAAAAAAAAGTTATAGTTTTTGGAAAGAAGTTTCTACCTCTGTTTCATTTTACGTATCTTAGTTTAAATAGATACAGATATTAAAATAGTAAAACGACTTTTAAATTTTATGGTTTGAAATTAAATATATGTGTAATGTATTAAAACGTACTTTGAATGTTATAGTCTTAAACATATACCAGATGAGATATTAGAATACGTGATTAACAATTGTTATTAACTTCGCTCAATTTAAATGCCTTATTATTATTTCTGGTTTGTCTAAAAAAGAGTATCTCTCTTTCCATATCCAACATCTAATTACATGGTAAGTTTAAGACCATAAGATTTAAAAGACGATATACATATCTTTAATTCAAGACAATAAGATTCAATAATTTCTTTTTATTTCTTAAACTTCGTATTTAGTTAAACAAAAATACTTAAATTAGGACAAAGAAAGTACTAATATATATAAAAGTTACGTTTTTTGAAACCAACTAAAAGGAAAGTATGACATATAAATTGACCAGCGTGAGTAAATATATATACCTTAGCTTCCTCAATCTCAGCATCTTGTTTGTTAATAGTGAAATTGAGTGGTTTCAACTTGCATATAAAGAACAAATCCGATTTTCCAAAGAATGATTTGTGACTTTGTCTGCATGGAAATATTGTATTTAATTAATAATTACTTATATTGACATTTTATCAGTATAATTTACACTATACTTTCAAGTTTCAAATGATTAAAAAATGGATGGAAATTCATACCTAAAGGCAAGAAGTTCAACAAATTCTGTCTCAATCTATAAAATAAAATAAAAAAAGGTTCTATATTAGTTTTCTAGCACAATATTTTATTTTATTTTTTCAAAAAATAAATAAATTATTTTCATATCGAAGAATTTAGTAGTGTATGTATACTTACTCCTGTCTCTTCTTTCACTTCTCTAACGGCTGCCATACATATATCCTCCCCCTATAATTAGTAGAATTCGTTGGGGAAAAAAAATCGTTACGAACTTCATCGCTAAATCACTAATAATTTTCTTAATAATATATTAGAACACTAAGTAAAATTAGTCACTATATCAAAAATGATCATTAGTGGCAATCAATTCTCAATTGCCGCTAAATATGTATTTTTAGCTGCAATTAACACTCTTTATATATTTACCTAAAGCTTTTAGCGACACTGGTTCTAATAGCACTTAACTAATGTCGATAAAGACTTTTAACACTCTTTATTAACGTCAATATTTAATACCGCTAAAAAATATTTTATTATAATAATCAGTGACGAATTTTACTATTTAAACTTTAGATGATCAATCAATTTAGCTAATAAAATTCTCGTTCCATTAGTAGATCTATGAATGGAAATGACTAGGAAAAAATATTAATACTATAAAAAAAAGGGAAAAGGGCCAAAAATACCCCTCAACTTTGATTTACTGTTTAAATTTACCCTCGCCGTTAAAATAAAGTTAATTTTACCCCTCGCTGTTAAAATAAAGTTAATTTTACCCCTCCTGTTACTAATTTCACCAAATTTACCCCTCATTAGACGGATTGACCCAAATTGACCCGAATTTATCTCTTTGACATATTTAATGGAGATTTGAAAGAATGGGTAAATGGGTATAGGAGATTTGGGAGAATGGGGTCAGGTTATTTTAAATGATCGGGTTAATGAATTAAAATAAGAAATAGATTTTATTTTTAAAATTCGAGTCAATTTGGGTCAATTCATCTAATGAGGAGTAAATTTGGTGAAATTAGTAACAGGAGGGGTAAAATTAACTTTATTTTAACGTCGAGAGGTAAAATTAACTTTATTTTAACGGCGAGGGATAAAATTAACTTTATTTTAAACGGCGAAGATAAATTTAAATAATAAATCAAAGTTGAAGGGCATATTTGACGCTTTTCCCAAATAAAATATGAACACATGCCAATGTCATAAAAATAATAATAATAGTAATAATAAATGTAAAGTTAATTTTTTTTTAACCTCATCAACAACACCAGTAGGAAGCTTCCAAGTCCCAGTGATTTTTCCAGATTTTTCTTTAACTACCAGTACCTGCCAATGTCACATTTTTAATTAAATTTGAAATAAATAACTTTATAGTACTTCTTAATGTACCTTAAATAATAAATTTGTACAATCGTATAACATATTAAATACCTTAATATGCTTTAGCATGTTTGATATCATAAATTTCAAAAAAAAAAAATTATTTTTTCTTAAATTTTGTATCAAGTCAATTATATTATATTTAAAATTTAACGAACCTGTCCATCTTGATCGAGGACGAAAGCACCAATACCAATACGATGAGAAGCATTAGCAGGAAAAGTATGAGGAATTTCATGAGGAATCCAATAAACAAGCATCAAATATGTTGCTTCTGCATGATGATACCAAAATCCCTCCTGCATTTATTTAATTTATCATATTAATTAAACATATGAATTTAAAATAATCTAATGTTAATAATTAATTATTAATTATTTTCATGAATAAGTTTACCTTTACTGCTGTATCAACATGATGAGCAAGTTCTATAGGCAGCTTAATCCAAACTCCCTTCTTTCCCTTGGTATCAAAATCAAAGGAAAAATAACAAAAATAACTTAAAAATTAGTGAGATTTTCGTTTTCGATGACTCGTAGGTAATATAATTTAATTTGTTATAACAGGTTATTTATCTACTTGTTATGTATTAGGAAGTTCAATTAGGTTTGATGTCAATTGAACAACCATGTCATGCTCACTTTGCGTTAGTTCTTAAGTTGCAAGCGTTTGTAATTTAAATATTTGTTGAGACTCACTCATCCCTCTTACATGATAAATATAATATCATTTTTAATTGATTCTAGGTTACTGGTCAATATGATTGAATAAATGAGCAACTTTCACATATAGAAAATACAAAAATTATATTTAAATACATGGTCAATATGATTGAATAAATATTTGCTATGCTATTTCGCTATACATATATACGAAAGGTTGTGGTTGTTTCGCTATACATATATACAAAAGGTTGTGGCTATTTCTCTATACACATATACAAAAGAAGCAATTATATAATCTGTTTCGGTATACATATACAAAAGAATCAATCGTATGATATATGTTTGTATACAGCAAGAAAGAGAGAAAGACAAAAGAAAACTGGGCAGGGGAAGATCGTGTTTATATAATAATAAGTGTATAGGACGAAAATATATGCATTTGTATTTGTATATACAATTTTCTCTTCCTTTATACAAATACAAACTCAACGTATATATATATTTGTGTTTGTATAAAGTGAGAGAGACGAGTGAGAGTGGCAAGCGAGATCTGGGAGGAGGGGGGGGGGGAGAGGGGAACGAAAATATATGTATAGTATATATACAATATTCTCTCGCTTTATACTATACATATTTGTTTGTATAAAAGTGAGAGAGGCGATCGAGATTCCACCAGGGAGAGAGGCGAAAATAATAACAGTTTACTATGGGATACAATTAAATCAAACTATGTTTTTAGCATTGAATTTGAATTAATAATTTGCTATTATATACAATTTTCTCTTATCTGCAATTGCCTTTTGAGTGATTTTAATATAAGTAAATATATTTTTCACACGACATATATATAACTTAAACTCAAATATTACGACTGAGTAAATATCAAGTATATATTCATAAATACCTTTATCCTCCAATGAGAAATGGAAGCCTTGAGCATAGTATGAAATTTAAGAAAATCCATAGACTCCTCTTTCTTCATGTTCACAATAACTCCTCCATAATTATCTTCAATTGCCTCTAATATTTCCAATTTTATGTTAATTGATGCCTCTTCAAAAGAATCCATTAATTATGAGCTTTTCAAACAACAAAGAAAACATAATTAGGTGAAGAAATCTGAACTATTTAATTAAGTGCTAATCATAATTAAATATAATATTTTTCTTTAAAAAGTAGTAAAGATATATACAATCAAATTTGTTGCATGCCCCTCTCTACTTCTTAATCATTCCAAGAACAACAAATATATTGTAAAATAAGCGATAGCTTAAATCGCACTCGATGATAGTTAGAGATAAATTTAGAATTTGAATTTTATAAAATTTGATTTGAAATTACCATTCACAACCAAAAAGGTAAGAAGATCTTTTAAATTATTATATTTTTGACATACCATAAGATTTCTGTGGATATCTTGCTATTAATAATAAGATTGACAAATTTTAAATTAAATTATTTCTACATATAAATTTCTTTCTTAATAGATTAACCAAAAAGTATCGTAATATATAAAATGAAACTATGTGAGTAATATGATTTAGTACCTAAGAGTATATGGTAAAATTGACATGATTTATTATGAAAATTTTAATGAGCTGATCAAGTGACACGTGGAGACGCATATGCAAATCAATAGAGAAAATAAAGAAAAATTACCAACTTTCATAAGTATATATTTGCAAAATACTAAAACCTATAAAGTTATAAGCAACTAGGAAATAAGTTTTTGTTAAGCTAATTAATCAAAGTGACAATAACTTAACGTACCAATTAGCAAAATATATGAGAAATTAATTTAGAGTAGCTTGAAAATATTGTAATTATAATGCCCTATTTATACAAGTTGGCTAGATGGAAAAAATACATAATTTTATAATGGAAATTGAGAAGAAATTTACCTATGGCAAGAAGCACATTCCTAAGGGTCGTCTTTTAGCTAATTATATAGTTTAATAATATTACTTTCCTCCGATTTACTTTTTCTTTGTCCATTAAATATTTCAAATATAAATGTTTTTTTTACTTATAAAGTGCCTTTAACATATTAAAAAAAGATAGTTACTTTTTTCATGTCACCATTAAAAATTCACTATGTTTCTATTGAAATTTTTCTCTACAAGTATTCGGCGTGAATGATTCCATAGATAATCTGATTAATAGTACTTCTTTAGTTTAAAAGAGATTTGATTGTATTTCCTTTTTAATCTGTTTAAAAAAGAATGACTTTTTTCCTTTTTTGGCAATACTTTTAACTTTAATTTTCCATGTGTCATGTTTAAAATCACAAGATTAGAGGATATTTGGTACATTTGACATAACTTTAATTTAGAACCACAAGATTAAAACGTCTTCTTTCTTTTTTTAAACTCTGTTTCAAGTCAAATTATATCATTCTTTTTTAAACGGGGAAAGTAATATTTTCATGCAGAAAAATTAGAAATTTTCCACTATTTAATTTAATGAAAATTTGTTTCTCACTATACATTTTCCTAGTGAGCTGCTCGACGAATAATAAGTCGGAAAATTATGTTATTTACTCCCCGAATCATTTTTTAAAATATGAGTATTCTAGTAATTATACTTTATCATATCAATCATTATTTTTTAAAAAATATATAAAATTTAGTATGAACAAGTAAATATGAACTATATTACATGGTCGGACATAACTAGGTAGTTGTTCATACATACATGAAGTAGAAAGAGCCAATATAAATATGACAAAGTAAAATAGGACTAAGTCCAATAATTAAAGCCGTGTTGATTGGTACAAATTAAATTATATATACGTCAAGAAAACGTATGAATCTTACGTCCAATGTATATGATATGATGTTAATACTATACAACAATTTTAATAAAAGAAAGATTAATTAATATGACTATAATCAATGTGAGATGACTATCCATATTTTATGGTCTTGCTATAGGAATCTATCTAGCTAATAAATACAAATACTTCAAATATATATTGAACTTTTGCTATGAAGGTCTTGCTAGGAACTTTTGTTTTAATAGTCAACTATTAATGTAGCAAATAAAGAACAAAAGTAAAAGTTGAATGTAAAATAATATAAAGTATTTTATACTGATAGGGATCCAAAATAAATCTTAGTTTTAATTTTGGAGATGTTATTCCTTGAGGAATTCCAACATTAGGGTTATCTTTTTGCAGAGTTATTGCTATTGCCCTAGCCAATATAAATCATTTCTAGTGATTCCTACATTTTCTTGTGCATATATAGTTGTTTTCATCGTTCTAAGTGCGGTCAGATAAAAATTCTAAAGTCATATACAACCCCTTAAAGTTGTTCGTATATTTCACTTGAACACTTAAACCTATCTTTGTTCCTATTGAACTTCTTATTTGTTGAAAAGTCATATTCTTATTAGACACAAAATTGTACACCTAGAGGGTGAACCTCCTCGGCAAAAAATTATGTTGTATATTTAAGACATTTAAATTCTTTTTTATGTTTATATTATTGATTTTGAACCTCCTGAATATAAGAATAGAAGTTGACTTAGTAGTTTAGGATTCCAAACCACTATTTTTTTTTTCCGAATCCCCTTAATGGAAATCTTGAATCCGCCATTGATTGTCATGTCACAGCAAGTGTAGTACCCACATCTCATATTTTGACTGATTATCAAAAATGTTAAATAGGTATCAATTTGAAGCGCATAGGTGTTCAATAGGTACAAACATTAGTTGATGTGTTTAAACGAATTATGCGAACAATTTTAAGTGATTACAGATGACTTATAGCCTTATTAAAAATTGTATAGTCAAACTATTTATCTATCAATCATCTAGCTAGATATTGAGTTTGTTTGACAAACCCTAGATCCACTCTCTAATTTTGGAGCGTAACACACTCTATCTCAATTGCGTTGCACTTTTCGCGACTCTTTTTATTATTTTTCAATCAATTATGACTCTTTTATTTTTCTTTTTTCTATTTGATTTTTTAACAAAGAAAAAGCTATACATTGATAAAAGTCTGTTGATGCAAATGCATGGAAATTAAAGGCAGTAGTTGAAAGTAGAAATTTTGGGTTTGGAATTACGTACAAGGAATATTGAAGTGATAATACATTAGTCTAAATCTAGCAAGTAAAAAGAGAGGGAAAAAAAGGCTCCATTATGAGTCATCTATTTTACATAATTAATAATTATTAAAGAATTAAGACATGTAAACGTGACTTTGTCTTGGTTTTGTAGCTTTACACGTTATCATGTGTATGTCACAATCTAATCCATATAGTTTGATATCTGATTAGAATTATATATGTATCAGTAATGTAAGGATCAGTTAGGAGTACTATTTTATGCATAAATTATTTATTCATATATTAATCATTCCACTTTCTAAGTATCCTCCATAAAATTATACATAATAATTTCCTCATAACTTATATATGTATCAGTTATGTGGGCTTCAAAATTGTCAACCATAACAAACGTTGCATTATTTCGTATCTACCCACCAATGTTGTATAAGTCATACAAAAAATTAAATATAAATAACACAAGCCTTATCCAGCTAACGAACGACCTTTTAGTTTTGTACTGATTTTTATATATACCTATAAGAATGATTAAAGACATAATTACGTCTGAAAGTGTGTAATATTAAAGAATGTGGAAAATATTTTTGTAAACATAATAATTTTGTAAACATAACATAATTGCCTCTTAAGTAATTTTCAAATTATATAGAACTCTCTCTAAGTAAATAAGCATTAATATCTTCTTCTTAATTATATAAAACATTATTTCTCTTTAAAAAAATATTAAAATACCACTTTTCTTAAAGGAATGAAGCAATCAATTTAGAAATATCGTGAGAAAGTGAATATGATGCAATTTGAAGAAAAAAAATTGATTATTGGTTGTATCCACATGACTAATTAATACTGAATAAATTTCATAGGACCTTCTTAACAATTTCACAGAAAAATGATCCTTGAGTATGAAAACTAAAAAATAAATTCTTCCATTTTTTTATAGTTGTCACGTTTTACCTTTTTAGAGTTGATTTAATTAATTTTTTTAGATTAAATTAGACTAATTTAATATTTTATATAGTAAGTTAGATATTAAAAAATAATAATACAAAAATATTATTTGACTTTTAAAAAAAAAATGTGACAAATATTTTTAAGATGGGGAAATACTTGCAGCGTCTCAATTTAAGTGTTTCTTTTTTGTCATTCTAAAAAGGACTCTTTTAGATTAAATTAATTTAACAAGTCTCTTAATCAGAGTTAAAAAACAAATTAGGAAAAGAAAAATCACCAGCTTTAGTAAAAATAATACAATCATCTTTCACTATTTTCGGTTCCCAAATAATATAATAATTGTCACTCATCTAAATATACACTTTGAGGAAATGAAAAGAAGGTTCAACGGAGATGAGTCAAATCTAACGTATAAAATCTAGGTAAATAGTATTTATGATTTTATATATTGACATGACTTAAAATTATTTGTATTGTTAAAGATTGGAAAGGTGTCTTAATAATTCATATGTTTTAAGGATATATAACTTAGAAAGCCTTTTTACATTTCAATTTTTTTTAAAAATAAATGTGATACATATCTAGTCCTTATAAGCATCTTACAATGTTTTTCTTAAATAAAAATGTTTCATAGATAGAGAAATTAGTATCCTTTTCACAAAAATAGCAATATAATTTTGTTAAAATGTCGTATATACACCGTATGAACACAAATACCATGATTATATATAATATATAATACCGAGCTCATTTTAGAGCTCCGATTAAATTCAAATCGCACTCTGCAGGACTCATTATTCGGGGTGACACTTCCAATAAAAAAATTTCATATCCAAAATCTATTCTCAAAATATTTGATTAAGGATAAAACACTTCCACTAGTGTACGACAACTATAAATACAAATGCACACTAATTAACCTTTAAGCACCCACTTATGAAAACTGAGCCAATTCACTACTTGACCTCAGTTAATTGGCTTGACTTTGTCCATTTTTTATGTAATCAATATTAATAATGACAGTGAGCTATCAATTGCACCAAGTAACACGGTTTATGTTATTTTTTCCAGTTTGAACCAAGTTGTTTAAAGTCGAAAGGTAAAGTCAGAATTTTATTAATCTTATGAATTCTAAATATTATAATAATAATTTCAAATTTTAATAATTGAGTTTTAAATTTAATACTTACACATTATTTAAGATAAATACCTTAATAAATTTGGTTAAATTTATACTAAACTTCTAGCTCCGCCCTCGACGTTGCTAGGTATATGTATATGAGAAACTACGTAACCAGTTACATTAAATAAAATAATGAGGCCTGACAACCAAGGGCGGAGCCACTCTTCTGTAAGGGGGTTCGTTCAGCTACAATTTATACATAGTAAAAAAAAAAAATTCTGCACTTGTAGTAGATATCGAACTCTCTTCGATTTGTTTGTTTGTTTAGTTCTTCAGATTTTGAACTCTCTTATTAAAAATTCTAACTTCGCCATTACTGACAACTATAAGTCTGTAAATAAAAAAAAAAGATAATGTGATGAATATTATTAATATATATGTGACGTTAATATTGGCTAAATTTCGTAGCTAATTTTATAAAAGATCTTAACAAGCATCGAATGATTCTACAAACCTTGTAAATTGTAATACACAGTACTCCTTCCTATAATTTTACGTGATATCGTTTTACGTGATAGTTGACTCAGAAAAATTAAGAAAAACAAAAGGATTTTTAAAATTATCAAAAATGTTCTTAGTTATTTATGTAACTAGGTAATTTTACTGCGATTCGTGTGTGCATAAGTTATCTTCCTAAAATTTTGAACAACCTTTTCAATAATCGCTTTTATAAGGATAAAAAAAAGTAAATTATTCTAGATTTAGAACATTTCTAGAGAAATTAAATTATTTGACATTATCACATGTCTCAAGAATTGTAAATATATAATATGATTAAAAATATCTAGATATCTAATTATTTTTATATTTTACATAACTTATCATATTATATGTTTGATGATATTTTTTATGTAGAGATTAAACATCACTTTTTCTATTATTTTTTTTGTACATGAAAAATATAGAATCTTATAATTTTATGGTTAGAATAACTCCTTGAGTAAATAGATTTATGTGAAATTTTTTGATAATCAATATTAGTTACAAATAAATTAAGACCGTTAAAAAATGTACACTGCAACAACATAAATAATTTTTTTAGAGACAACCTACTTGTCTGAGGTCAAATGTTCACCACTTTTCGTTATTATTAATTTGTTATTCTAACGAAAACTTATAGGAGGAGAAAAATAAATTTGGAACAACAAAAAAATTATGTCGTTGACTCTTATAGATATTCATTCTTCATTAAATTGTAGATGACCCTTCCGAATGTTTCATCAATGAAACTTTATGACTTCTTAAGAAATATTTACGTATAATTGTTGCATTACGAAAGTACAAATAGATTAGAATGTTGGATTCTAGACTAATGTTAAAGAAATATTCTTGAACATTAAAAAATTAAAAATGGGTCTAACCTAGATAATTCAAACGCTCAGCAATGACTTGAGACATGAAGGAGTTTTGTTTCATATCTTTCAAATTAATCTTGACGAAAATAATCATAACTTACAACAAAAATATTTAGAAGAGCAAGAAAAAAAAGGAAACATTTAAAGGACGAAAATCTTTATCATAGTCAGATTATATATATACAAAAAAAACTAAAATCAATACAATTGTAAGGAGACAACAAAATAGCGAGAAAGAATACATACATCAAAGGGAGTAAGCTATGAGATATTCAATGATGATAATAAAATCATTCTAACCAGAAAAGTTCATATGTTTTGAAATAAGATACCTCAAAAAATTGACTAACACTTCAATCAACTTTCAATTCTTAAAGTACTTGTAATATCAAAAATTTAATAAAAATAGATAACAACATAAAAACCAAAAAATATGGCAATGCAAAGTTATTAACTCTTGAGGATTTTCTGAAGAACACAAAATCACATTCTTATATGTGAAGGAATAATGTTGTTGATGAAAAATCTGAGATTTGAAAGGAGTATTTTTAATGTACCTTCAACAATTTCAGTAGAGAAAACTTGTTTGAATATTCAATTGACAATTATAATTTTTTTGTACTGACAAATACTTATAACAATAACTTTACATAAACATAAATAACAAAGTTCAAAGCATATACTAAAATAACAATTAATAAAATAAGCATAAACTAATGATTGTAAAACATACAGGATATGCAACATTAGAATAAAACAGAATGATAAAACTCGAGACCACTGAATGCATAGTGTAGTCCTCTATTTATAGACAATAAATGGTACTTGTAAAAATGATTATTTTGTCTTACCGAAAAGGGCACAACTCTTTGGAAAAGTTACAACCCTTCAGAAAGGGCACAACATTTCATAAAAGTCACAACTCTTTCATAAAAGTTGCAACTTTTCATAAAAGTCACAACCTTTCATAAAAAGTCACAATATTTCATAAAAATTGCAACTTTAAAACTATTTTTGTAAATAAAATAAATTTAAAGAGAATCCTTGTGGTGGCGCCACATAGGCGGGCCTAGGATTCTGAAATAAAATAAATTTAAAGAGAATCCCTGCTTGTGGTGGCGCCACATAGGCTGACCTGGAGTTCTTTTTTATTTATATATATGATATATGATTGTAGATCATTTTATTAAGAATAAAGGAATAAAATAGAAATTTGAAAATTAAATTGTTTCTTATTATAATGAGATGACATTCTTTTTGAACAATTAAAAGGAAAGGGTGGTACACAAAATTTATGTGATGATTTTTTGTAAAAAAAATTGAGGTAGGAAAAGGAGAAATGAAAAGGAATACAATGTAGGGAATCAACTCTCACGAATACGGACATAGCTACATGGAACTAATTAGGGATTCATCGGAACCCCATTCGTTGGAAAATTACACTATATATATAACATTAATATATTGATTTATGAGTATATATTTATGGGGAAAAAAAGATAAATATACCGCCGAACTATCGTAAATGATATACAGATATCCTCCATCATACTTTTAGAACTTTGGTGCCCTTGCTGTTCAAAAACTAAAGCATATATATCCTTTATATTAACAGACATACACATGTCATAATCTAATCCACCAACTCGACATTTATTAAATATCATCAGATCAACGAATAAGATTGCACCACGTGTCCCTATTTAGTCTTCCGTTAGAGTAAAGGGCATGTATGCTCTAGTTTTTGGACGGCAGGGACACCAATATCCCAAAAGTATGTCGAAAGAAATCTGCATACCATTTATGATAGTTCATAAATATATTTGTTCTTTTATATGTGGATACTATTAACATACTTGCTTCTTTTCTGAATCATGTGTTCATCACTACACACGAATAAAATGAAAGTTTAAATAGTCAACCAAGTTAGTGATTTTTTTTTTATAGCCCCAAAAGAACATGGTGTGTTGATTTTTATAAGTGAAAAGAAAAGTGAGGTGTAAGGAGTGTAAATAGAACACGTCAAAGAATTAGAAATCAGGTGGACAAGAAGATCCACCAATGAAAATGGTGGTGGAAATTAAAAACTCCATTTTCTGTTATTTGTCTGTTTGTTCCTCAAACCCCATCTTAGTACAACTAAAGAATCTCCATAAGAAGGAAGAAAAATTGGAACTTTATGATAGTGAATGAGTTAACTGAAAAGAAACAGAAATATAAAAGTGAGTTGCCAAGAGTGCACGCCAGATGTTTGTTCATTTTACACCTTTCTTTAAAGCATTAGAAGAGCAAATTAAGTGACCTAACAATTTGTTTGTGGTCCACAAGAATTGGGTTAAAGATTGATTGACAATTTAAAGAGAGTTCTGGTTTTGATTCTTGTTGTTGTGCTTAGCTTCTTCTTCTTGCTGCTCATTGTAAGTGATATTGCTCTCTTAAAAGTATTTTTTTTTTTAAGTCTAATGCATATTTTGGTAAGTGGGGTGGGAAAAGTTTCTTCTTAGAATTGCTATGATGGGATTTGTGTGAAAAACTTTAGAGTGATAGTCCAAAATTGAGTCCCCCCCCCCCCCCTATTTTGTTGTTAACAGAACTTATTATTCCCCTTTTTCTTGGATAATATGTTCATTTGGTTTTCACTGACTCTCAATTATTGATGTCTATGTTTGTATTGTCTGCTGTTTTTGATCAAGAACTTACTTATTCTGGTAAGTGTACGTGAGGTTTACGGTTCGATGGAATGTTCCTGAATAGAGGAATGGATATAGGGGGTTATGAAATTGAATCAGACTGTGAGATTGAGGAGTAGTTAATTGACTACTATCTTGACTGAATGAAATTAGTTCCTGGAGATAGGGGTTGATGAATTTGAACATGTAAAGGGAAGAAAATTTCCATATACCTGTGACTGTTTGAGCAAATTTGTGTGATCAATTAAAGATAGTTGGGGAAGAGTAATGGTTATAAAGGAGGCTAGTGATTAGGTAATGAGTAAATTTTGGGTATTTACATGACCAAATTTATCACTGGCCGGGCAGTAGTACTAGTATTTCTCCTTCAAATTGCTCGGAAAATGTAAAATGTTTTAATGGCTACCATGTACTACTTTTTTGTATAAATACATTGGTTATCTTTACTTGATTCTTGATGCAATAGCTCTCTCGTAACTACCAGCAGTGAAAGAGTTGAAATTTGTCTGTTGCTGACTCTAATAAACCTTTTGATCTCTTTATTGGCTCATGTTCAGGTTATAAACCATAAATGGCGGCAATGTTGGCTTCTCAAAGTTGTTATTGCCGCAGAGGAGAATTGATAAATCATAGAAGCAATGCAAACAATCTAAGTTTTTCAGGCTCAATCTCTATCCTATTTTTGTCGAAATTTGATAGAGAATCTGGTAAATCACCTAGAAAGAGTCACCGTCTTAAAGTGCAAATGCAACAGACAGAGTCCCCTGAAAAAGTAGGTATAAATGGTCGTCCAGTTAAAATGGTACCTACAAGTGAAGTGACAAAGAGAATGGCACCATCTGCTAATGGTTCCACGGTTGTTAATGGTTCCACACAGAGAATCAATGGGGCAAATCTAGTTAAGCGTGTTCCTACTCCAGCCCCTGCAAAGAAACAAAAATCTAAAGAACTTCTTCCTGCTGAAGATCTAAAGGTTTTACCTTCAGATGAAGGTTTCAGCTGGGCTAATGAGAATTATAACTCCATCCAAAGAAGTATAGATGTGTGGTCCTTTGTCCTTTCACTACGGGTGCGTGTTTTCTTGGACAATGCGAAATGGACATATGTGGGTGGCTTTACTGAAGATAAACAGGTCGTTTTTTCTCTTTTCTTTATTTAATTTGCACTGATATTTGAGGGTAACCCGGTACCAAATATGGAGCAAAAATCATGCAATGATACTCTCTTGTCCCTTCTTCGTCTTCTGTGATTATGTGATTATGAGTAATGAGCTTTGTACCTGCAGAAAGTGAGAAGACGTAGAACAGCTTCATGGTTAAGAGAATGTGTGCTGCAGCTTGGTCCTACATTTATCAAACTTGGGCAGTTATCCTCTACTAGATCTGATCTATTTCCTCGAGAATTTGTAGATGAGCTTGCTAAGTTGCAGGTATAGCTTACCTTCTTTCTGAGAAAGTGAACATGATCTCCTCAATTACTTGCTCAATTGCCTTTGTATTAGTTCACACTTGAAAATGAATTATGCTAGCTGTTAGAATATGAATAGGTTTATACAATCCTATTAGAATAGGAATAGTTTATACAATACTATTAATATAGGAATAGGTTTATATAATCCTATTAGAATAGGAATAGGACTACTAAACAGTATCCTATTTGGTAAAGGATTGTATTCTATGGTCTATAAATAGGGTCTCATGTAATAATGTAGATAAAACAACAATTCAATAATATTATTTTGCTATATTTCTCACATGGTATCAGAGCCTCTACGATCTTGGTAAACAATCAAAGAGCTTTCGTTGTCGGCGGGCGGCTATACTCATATATGTCGCCCGTCCGGCCAATGATTATGTTAGCAAAAGTTGGGTCACCGTGTATCTTTCTAGTGACTATTTTCCTATATTTAATTTTGTAGCACCGTCCCATCATTCCGGTGACTACTTTTTCATATGTAATTTTGTAGCACCGTCCCATCATTCCGGTGACTGCTTTTTCATATTTAATTCTGTAGCACCGTCCCATCTTTTCGGTGACTACCTTTTTTTGCATATCTGATTTGCGTAGCACCGTGCATCTCCCGGACTACTTCTCATATTGAATTTGTGTAGTACCGTGGATTTTTTTTCCGAACTATTTTCTCATATCTGAGTTGCATAACACCATATGTCTTTTCAGTAACTTAGATTTGATTTGCATAGTTCCATTCGTCTTTTCCGGTGACTCCTCAAATCTGATTTGCGTAGGGTTGTGCCATCATTCCAATCCTACCTATATAATTTCTCTTTTTCATTAGGGTCGTGCCATCATTCCGACCCTACCCATATTATTGTTGGACAAAATGATAATCACACCCAGGATAATATCCAAACTAAATAGCAATAGGAAGAGAGTAACAACGACACCAAATATTAAAATGGGTAAATATGATACCCGAATAAGTAATACAATAATATTGATGAAAAACTTGGTAGTGTCAAAAGACTACTACTTAACACTCTTTTATTTCTTACAACTCACAATAATATTATTTGCACACTATTTTCTCACAAACTAAGAAGTAGTTTGTGGATTACTCTCTCTACTCTCTATTGCTTCTCTATTTTGGTGTGTCTTCAAGTGTTCAATTACTACTCTATTTATAGAGTTTTTTGAACACTTGTTTACATCATTAATGACATAATGTGATAGCCAATTTCAACAAAAAAAAATTGGCTGCCTAACTCTACCAAACTAATACCAAACTTATACCAAACTTTGACTACCTACTTCCACAAATGTGGCTACCAACTTTCACATTGGTGGCTACCAATTTTCACATTTGTGGCTAGTAATTTCAACAAGTATGGCTGCAAAATTAATTGCTGCCAAGATTTATTTCCACAAATCTCTCCCTTAATTTTGATTTTTCTTCTTTACTCCAAGGCTTGATCTCAATCTCTGAAAATCTTCAAACTTGAGAGGCTTTGTAAAAATATCCGCAACTTGATCATGAGATTTCACATACTTGAGCTCTACCTCTTTCTTGGTAATGCATTCTCGGATAAAGTGATACCTTGTATCTATGTGCTTGCTTCGATCATGATACACTGGATTCTTTGCTAGTGCTTGCGCAGATTTGTTATCAACACAAATCATTGTGGCTTCAATTTGTGACAAATTGAGTTCCTTCAATAACCGTCTCAACCAAATAGCATGACATGTACATGATGTCGCTGCCACATATTCAGCTTCACAAGTCGAGAGAGTAACAATTGATTGTTTCTTTGAACTCCAAGAAATAACACAATCACCCAAGAAAAACACAAAACCAGATGTGCTTTTTCTATCATCAACATCTCCCGCATAATCACTATCACAATATCCCACAAGATTAAAATTATCGGAAGAAGAATAAAATAGCCCAAGGTCGATTGTACCTTTTAGGTAGCGAAGAATTCTTTTAGCGACCTTCAAGTGAGTGGAGGTAGGAGCTTCCATGAATCGACTTACTACTCCAACTGCAAAGACTATATCTGGTCTCGTACATGTCAAGTACCTCAGACTTCCTACGAGACTTTTGAACAAAGTGGAATCCACTTCTTCTCCATCATCAAATTTTGACAATTTTGTTCCACTTTCCATTGGGGTGTTCACAGGGTTGCAATCAAACATGTTGAACTTCTTCAAAATCTCCTTTGTATAGCTTTCTTGAGATATGAAGATGCCTTCCTCCATTTGCTTGACTTCTAGGCCCAAGTAATATGACATGAGCCCTATGTCTGTCATGTCAAACTCAAGGGACATAGCTTTCTTGAAAGCTTCAAATAAAACTGGGTTGTTACCCGTTAGAATGAGATCATCAACATAAAGACAAACAAGCAGAATATCTCCATTAGTATGAACTTTAATATAAAGAGCATATTCATGGAGACAACGAGTAAACCCATTGTCTTGAAAGTATTTGTCAATGCGACTATTCCAAGCTCGTGGAGCTTGCTTCAACCCATATAAGGCTTTCTTCAACCTCAACACCTTATCTTCATGATTTTTAACCACAAAACCCAATGGTTGCTCAACATAGACTTCTTCTTCAAGATATCCATTCAAGAATGCCGATTTGACATCTAGTTGATGGATCTTCCACTTCATTTGCGCCGCTAAAGAGATCAATAGACGGATTGTCTCCATGCGGGCAACAGGCGCATAAACTTCTTCATAGTCGATGCCATGCCTTTGTTTGTAGCCTTTAGCCACAAGTCTTGCCTTGTATCTTTCTACTTCTCCATGGGTATTTTTCTTCATCTTGTATACCCATTTGACTCCAATTGCTCGATGGTCCTTTGGAAGAGTTGTCAACTCCCAAGTGTTGTTCTTCTCTATTGATTGGATCTCTTCCTCCATGGCTTTTCTCCACCTTTTGTCAGTAACAGCTTCATCAAAATTCATTGGTTCACTATCAGCAAAAAGACAACACAAAAAATCAAAATTAGTAATTTCTTCTGTGTCATCATAGAGTTCTTGAATGTTCCTCATCCTATGTGGTCTTTCACTTGAACTCTCTTGAGAAGATGGAGATGCAATATTTGCTGGTGAAGGAGGCGGGGTTGCATCCTGTGCCATGGTCTCCTGTTCTTCTTCATCTCCGAAGTATGGAAGAAAATCATATGTTTTTTCTTCTGGAGCCTCCCAATTCCATGATGCTTCTTCATCAAATTCAACATCACGACTCACCACCACCTTGTTATTGCTTGGATTGTACAATTTGTAGCCTTTTGAACTTGCGTCATAGCCAACAAACACATACTTGACACTCCGATCGTCAAGTTTAGCTCTCCCTTGATGTGGAACATGAGCATATGCTATGCACCCAAAGATTCTCAAGTGCTTAACACTTGGCTTTCTTCCGCTCCATGCTTCTTGAGGTGTTTGATCTCGTACATTTTTTGTTGGAGACCTGTTGCTCAAATAAACTGCACAAGAAACAGCCTCGGCCCAAAATTCTTTTGGTAGATGTTTAGCTTTCAACATACATCTAGCCATATTAAGAATTGTTCTATTCTTTCTTTCTGCAACTCCATTTTGTTGTGGCGAGTAAGGTACCGTTAGAGGGCGACGAATTCCATGAGATTGACAAAAGTCATTAAATTCTTTTGAAGTGAATTCGCCTCCTCTATCAGACCTTAATGCTTTTATTTCATAGCATCTTTCTTTTTCTACAAGTGCTTTGAAATTTTTAAAGGCAACAAAAACTTCAGATTTTTGCTTCAAGAAGTATACCCACGTCTTTCTACTGAAATCATCAATAAAGAGCAAGAAATATTTTCTTTTACCAAAAGAAGGTGAATCGATTGGACCACAAACATCGGTGTGAACAAGTTGGAGTGGCTTACTTGTTCTTGATGTAGTCTCCTTTGGGAAACTCCTCCTTGCATGTTTTCCAAGAAGACAAGCTTCACACAATTGATTTGGATAGTTGATTGGCGGTATCCCATCAACCATGTTCTTGTCTCCCATTGATTTGAGCGCTTCAAAGTTCAAGTGCCCAAATCTCATATGCCAACACCATGAGTCATCTTGCACATTAGCCTTCAAACACTTCGCATAGATAGTTTGAAGATTCAAAGGAAACAACCTATTCTTTGCCATATGAACTTTAGCAATTAAGTTGTTACTTGAATCTCTTAGCCAAAGATGCATATTTTTCATATGAATATCATATCCTTTTTCAAGAAGTTGACCCAAACTCAAAATATTACTTTTCAATTTTGGCACATAATAAACATTGGTAATCAATTTATGACCACCATCTTTACAGGATATCAGAATCGTACCTATCCCTTCAATTTGGATCTTTGAGGTATCGCCAAAAGACACATTACCTTTCACGGTCTTCTTTATCTCCACAAATTTATCTTTCTGGCCACACATATGATTGCTTGCTCCATTGTCAAGATACCATGAGCTGCAATCATCTTTATCTTCTTCTTTGAGTGTTAATAACAGTGTTGACTCATCTTCATCTTTGTTGTTGTCAACAAGATTAACTTTCTCTTCAACATTACTACGACATTCCCAAGAGTAATGTCCCATTTTATGACAGTTATAATACTCAATTTTAGATTTGTCATACCTGATTTCATTTGTACCTTGATAGGCTCCACGTCCTCTGCCTCCTCGTTGACCACGACCACGACCTCTGATTGACTGGTGACCTTTATCTTCATTGTTGAAATAATTGGTGTAACTTCTTCCTCTTCCACGACCTCCACGGCCTCCACGGCCTCTCCATTGTCCATTTCCTTTGTAACTTTTCTCACCTTCAAATCCTTTGAAGGATGCATGAGTTTTAAGAAGCTGCTCTAGTGGCTCTTCTTTTCTCCTTTTCATTTTCTCTTCATGGGCTAGTAAAGAACCTTCCAATTGTTCTACCGTCATAGAGTCTAGATCTTTAGACTCCTCAATAGCACACACCACATAATCAAATTTAGGTGTTAAAGAACGAAGGATCTTTTCTACCACACGCACATCATCTACTTTCTCTCCGTATCTTCTTAGTTGATTTACAACATCAATCAATCTTGAGCAGAAATCCGAAATGGATTCGGATTCTTTCATTTTTAAAACTTCAAACTTAGCCCTTAGAGTTTGAAGTTTTATCTTCTTTACTTTATCAACTCCTTGGAGAGAATTTTGTAAAATCTCCCACGCCTCTTTTGAGGCGGTTGCATCAGCCACCTTCTCAAACATGCCATCATCCAAACATTGATGGATAAGAGTGAGGGCCTGTTGATCTTTCTTTCTTGTCTTTAACAAGACCTCCTTTTCATTTGAGGGCAAAGTTTCCTCATTTGCGGGTTTTGTATACCCTTTGTCTACAATATCCCAAACATCTTGAGAGCCAAGAATAGCTTTCATTCGTAGACACCATTTTTCATAATTTTCTCTTGTGAGACGGGGGTATTGAAAGGACAACGGACTATTATTTGTCATGGCTCTGATACCACGTTGTTGGACAAAATGATAATCACACCCAGGATAATGTCCAAACTAAATAGCAATAGGAAGAGAGTAACAACGACACCAAATATTAAAATGGATAAATATGATACCCGAATAAGTAATACAATAATATTGATGAAAAACTTGGTAGTGTCAAAAGACTACTACTCAACACTCTTTTATTTCTGACAACTCACAATAATATTATTTGCACACTATTTTCTCACAAACTAAGAAGTAGTTTGTGGATTACTCTCTCTACTCTCTATTGCTTCTCTATTTTGGTGTGTCTTCAAGTGTTCAATTACTACTCTATTTATAGAGTTTTTTGAACACTTGTTTACATCATTAATGACATAATGTGATAGCCAATTTCAACAAAAAAAAATTGGCTGCCTAACTCTACCAAACTAATACCAAACTTATACCAAACTTTGACTACCTACTTCCACAAATGTGGCTACCAACTTTCACATTGGTGGCTACCAATTTTCACATTTGTGGCTAGTAATTTCAACAAGTATGGCTGCAAAATTAATTGCTGCCAAGATTTATTTCTACTATTATTTCTCTTTTTTTGTCAATGGGGTCAACTATCCTATATAATTTCTATTTTCTAGTTGGGTCATGACATCATTCCGACCCTACCTATATAATTTTATTTCTTAGATTGTGACCATTTTTAGCCATCAATCTAATACTACGGCATATGAGCATGTTCCAATAATTATTTGGTGACTTTCTTATTTAATATTAACTCATCTATTGATGCCAACATGATCCATATACTTTATATTAGATTTGAGCACTTCGTTGCTCAGGGGGAGTTTAGTAGCCTTGTATGTCGATTGTGTTGTGTCATCGATTGTACAAATCACTCTATGGTCTAGAACAATTTTTTCTCAAGCTTGGGTTGGAAAGTTCAACACCAACATTATGAATCAAATTCAGTATTTCATGCGAAGATTAAGCACATTGAGATTTACTGGCATTATGCATCAAATTCATCAAATTCAGTATTTAATGAGAAGACAAGTACATTAAGATTGACCGTCAATTTTGTGAAGTCTGCAAATATCTCACCAAGCCCCTCATCGGTCCCCGTGTTAATTACATTTGTAACAAGCTAGATGCATGAATTGTACGCACTAGCTTGAGGGGGAGTGTTAGAATATGAATAGGTTTATACAATCCTATTAGAATAGGAATAGTTTATACAATACTATTAATATAGGAATAGGTTTATATAATCCTATTAGAATAGGAATAGGACTACTAAACAGTATCCTATTTGGTAAAGGATTGTATTCTATGGTCTATAAATAGGGTCTCATGTAATAATGTAGATAAAACAACAATTCAATAATATTATTTTGCTATATTTCTCACACTAGCATTGGCTTTGATTTCGTATTTTGCTTTTGTAATCATTCAGGACAGAGTACCTGCCTTCTCCCCCGAGAGAGCAAAAGAGTTTATTAAAAAGGAGCTGGGAGTTCCAGTTGATATTTTGTATAAGGAGTTTGAAGATCAACCCATTGCGGCAGCTAGTCTTGGTCAGGTGTTTGGTTTATTTATATTTTCTTTTATATCTTTAAAGTGAACTGTATTCTTTTAGCTCTGATTTCTTAAAAAAATATTATCTAGTCCATCATGTTTGTTGAGACCGAAGCCCATCAGCTTTGATGAAATGAAGCACAAAGTGGTTACCTTTTAGATTGTAGCCAGACTTTAGCAATCTGGTCTTCCATAATAATGCATGTAATTCATCCTGATTTTTTGTTTGCAAAATGCTCTTAGGTGCACCGGGCTATCTTACATAGTGGAGAGAAAGTTGTTGTAAAAGTTCAGAGACCCGGCCTAAAGAAACTATTTGACATTGATCTGAGTAAGTATTGTGCACTAAAAATGTTAGCTAATCGTGTTTACTGCTTACTGAGTTTAATATTCTCTTTTGATTCAGGTAATTTAAAGTTGATCGCAGAGTACTTTCAGAAAAGTGAAACTCTTGGTGGTCCAACTCGTGACTGGATAGGAATATATGAAGAATGTGCTAAGTAAGCCGAATATTCTAATTCATGTTCTTACAAAAGCTAGACGTAGTGGCAATTACTATAAGAAGTAATTATGTCCACTTTGTGCTATTTACTCAGCCCACTTTCCTTTCTAGTCTACCAGAATATATTGAACCTTTTGTCAAAATTACAATTTTTTCCTTCGGCAAAACTAAGCTGACGCCAGATATACAATTATTTATTTAGCCTAATCTGACATTTTTACAAGGAATCATCTCTCTTCTATGAATTTCCAGTCTGTAACTACTGTTAACTATCTCCTGCCCAACCTTATCTCTTGCTGAATAAGATGACAATTCAAACCTTTCCTTTCATTCTAGCTAAGGAAGCCATACAACTGGTGCTGAAGGAAGTGATATTATATAGTTCTTGAATTCCTTCCATTGATAATTTGATGTGTGTAGAATAACAATATTTGGTTGAGCTGAAAAGGGGAAACAATGGAAATATATTTACAAAATGGACAAAGGGTTCGGGATATCTCATTTGTTCTATAACCTTACAAAAGGTGTAGAAGTAAAGGTCGAAAGGGGGTGCAAATTGAGTTGGAAAATGTTTGTGTGTGTTGGGAGGGGAGGGCTGTAGGCCTTTCCAAAAGCCGTACTCACCTTTAAATGTTGTTGGCTTTTCCGTTCCTCCACCTAATGCTTGTAAATTGTTTTTAGTAACTTCAATGAAGATAGTGGCAGAACCCCTAATGGACCTAAAGCCTTACAACCAAAACCTTAAAGGTAAAGGTCAGGTGCTCCTTCCTTGGTGAAACATCTCATTCCACAATGGGAGGTCAAACACATCTGTGCTTTTGGAGTTCTTATTGTATTCCAAATTACTGTATAGAAGTTGCAAGCGGCTCTATACCTCCAAACTCATCTGTCCTCCTTTTTTTGTGTTTCAAATCATGTATGGTAGTTCACGTATGATTTAATCACATATAATATTTTAAAAATTCCTAACATCATGGAAAATAGAAACTGCGAGTCTCTAGTGGTTACAAAGTGGTAAATAAGCACAATAATTTGAGAAGTTAACTTTGTCATTGATTTCAACTAATTATCTGTCAAGATACTTGATGTAGTTTTTAAGTTTTATATCAATCTACTGCTTCAATTCAATTGCATATTTGCGGAAAAAGTACTAGCTAATTCTTAATTCAATTCTCAGTTATATGATAAGCTTAATACCAACAAATAAATGAGGGATGATACTTTCGTTTCTTGTTCAGTTATATGATAAGCTTAATACCATCCCCCATTCCTTCTCCTCCCCCCTCATGTAAAAGGAGAGGAAGTTTTAGAAAAGAAGTTTTTGGAGAAGGTAGAAAAATAGCTATAGGATTGAAGATTGCACGAGACAATGTGGCCTCAGAGCAGATAATGGTTTAGAAGTCAAACTTCTGGAATACATTCTGTTATCTGTCAGACTTTGATTCTTAGTTAGAGCTGCTTTACTGAATATTTATATATCCACTGCTTATTTCCAGTATTGTCTCTCATAAGCTTATTGCTTATTCAGTCTTCAATAAATCACCATTTGGTTAAGATTTAATTTTATTCAATGCTAAACAATGTCTAAACAGCAACCTTCTGATAAATAAGAGACGAGTAGAATATATTTCAATCTGCTAAACTTTGTCTTCATGAAAATTTCAGGATATTGTATGAGGAAATTGATTATATAAATGAGGGGAAGAATGCTGATAGATTTCGTCGGGACTTTCGGAACATAAAGTGGGTCCGAGTGCCTGTATGTTTCCTTCCGAGTTCCAACCCAAACCATATATTGTTTCTTCATTTGATTTTCCTTTATGTTGTTGTCTTTCATTAGCCGTTAATCAGTTAACCCTTATTTCATCAATCATTGTGTGTGTGTGTGTCCGGTGGGGTGGGGGGTGGGGGGGAGTAGCAAATGCTAATAATAGCTACATGTGGATAAAAGCAAGTTGTATGGAGTAGGATCCAAGTAGAAAATAATTAGTGCATATCATGGCTGATTCAGTTCTTATTCTGGTAAAAGAAATTCAACAGGTTCTTTTAAAAACCTTAATTTATTGATTTTCCTTTACCAATGTAGTTGGTGTACTGGGACTATACAGCAACAAAGGTTTTGACTCTGGAATACGTTCCAGGTTTCTCTCTTTGCTTTGTTCCTGCTCCTTCTTTTTCAATAAATACTTTCATTCAATTTATCCTGCTTAAGATTCCATTACCTTAATGAACAGGAATAAAGATCAACCAGTTGGATATGATAGATTCGCGGGGTTATAGCCGATCCCGAATCGCATCTCGCGCCATAGAAGCCTATTTAATTCAGGTGAGTTAGTTAATTTTGCACTCATTCTGAAATCTTTTGGATAGATGCTAATCAGCTGGGTTAGATGTTATTCCTTTGTGTCTGATACTCTTTTTCTGGCATTACCTTGTGCAGATACTGAGGACTGGTTTTTTCCATGCTGATCCACATCCAGGGAATCTTGCAATTGATGTTGACGAAGCTTTAATCTATTATGATTTTGGTATGATGGGAGACATCAAGAATTTCACAAGAGAGAGGTTACTGGGACTTTTTTATTCTGTCTACGAAAAGGATGCAAAAAAGGTCAGGCTAGTGTTTCTTTTTTGTAGTTTGTAGTAGCACAATTAGGAACCAAATGCATTGTGCTACAGTAGTCTTAGTACAAGCTGGTGCAAATATACCTGCTACCGTTATGGTCCCAATACACACTATATTTTCTTCATATTTATTGAAATTCTTTATTTTTTCTGAGTGTGTTGTTATCCTGCTGTCTCCATCAGGAAGTATGCTTAGGTGCTACATTCTTTCAGGTTTAACGTAGCCATAGGCCATAACCTGGTCCAAATGTAATTAATGATCAACTAAACATTTGAGGTCAAAATTCTTTCTTAGCAAAACCCAAAATAAATACTTTTGTCTGATTGTGTCATCTCAAGTAGAAAACATTCTCCTTCCATTTTCAACAATTGACAATATAGTAATTCTCTGAAATGATTTATCAAAAAGATTCTCAGTAATATGGTGATTTATTTCAGTTTCATATGTTTAGTTAAAGGAATCGATTACTCATAAGGATAATCGGCTTCCTGGAATGATGCAACTGTAAAGCACTATTTTCATAAACATGAACATAATTTCCATCCTGGTATAGCCTGCTACATGAACTCATTAATTCTAAAGTACTTACAATGCTAGAGAGAATCATAGAGTTGTTGTATTTAGGGTAAGTTGTGCAGTGAAGGATGATATAGAAGTGATTAGATATATTCGACTTACTCTAGCTAGTTACTTTCAGCTTTTGACTCTCTTGGAGTGCAAATCTTATAAGACAATCAACCTTTTTCCTCCTTCTCCACTTGCATTTACCACCTGTCACCTGCCTCAAAGCAAGACAATATGGATTGTAAATTCCTTCCGCTTGTAATCATTGTTGCGGCATTGATAACTCAGAAGAAACAATCGAATCCATCTCTTAGTATCTGGTGGCCAGAAGCATTATTGTGCTTTGCATTAAAATATTTTGGAGTAGAGAGAGCTCATTCTGTGTATATTATTAATAAGAGAAATATTATGTGTACACAGGTTATGCAAGGGCTTATTGATCTGGAAGCACTTCAGCCCACAGGAGACATGTCAGCTGTATGTTACATATCCTGACCTCAAAACCCTGCAAAGAAAAGGAAGAAAATCACCAATGAATTTAAGGCCTTATTTAAGAGTAGCTATCTATTGACACTCCTTGTAACTTTTTGTTCTTCTTAGGTGAGGAGGTCTGTTCAGTTTTTCTTGGACAACTTGTTGAACCAAAGACCAGATCAGCAGCAAACCTTGGCTGCAATTGGTGAGGTATGCAGAATTTGCAAATTTCTGTAAAAAATAGCCAAGTTTATTAGAATTTTGGTATCCTTTAGTATAATGAAGATAATAAATATACGGTGGATTATATTTGATTCAAATATTTGTATGATCTACTCGTTTAAAGAGGCATTTATGAAGTTAGGCTGTAGTTTCTCATGGCTGCCATGTTTTCTTGAAACTCACCTTGCCAAGATCCTAAATTGTCTTTTGGGAAGTCTCACAATTTTGAAATTGATTTCGGAAATTAGACTGACATTCCATTTTTAAAATCAAATGTGTATGGAATTGCACTGTAGCTACAATACTGAAATTTCAATAAGTAGAAAGTTAGTTTCACTTCAAATTATCTTTGCGTGTTTCACAATGTAACAAGAGGAAGACAATGCAGGATTTGTTTGCTATAGCAACTGATCAACCATTCCGTTTCCCTTCGACATTTACATTTGTGCTCAGGGCATTTTCCACACTAGAAGGTGCGATCTCTCTCTCTTTCTCCCTCCCCCTCTCTGTCATTCTGAAAAGCAACTCAACATCCATTAGTTAAATATAAATGTCAAGATCCTTGACTTTAAACAGTCTAGACTCTTGATATGAATTCCCTTTTTGTCAGTTTGCATTTTTGTGCTACAATGTTAAATCCACTTACAGATCACTGAACTGAATGTTTCCATCTCTTGTTGCATTCTTGCAGGGATTGGCTATATATTGGATCCTAATTTCTCCTTCCCTAAAATTGCAGCACCATATGCACAGGTTGAAAGATTGTCAAACAACTAACCCGTCTGACAATCAAATCTTAGCCCCTAATGCTCTAAAGTTATTCAATCTGCCCTGCAGGAGCTCTTGGACTTGAGACAGCAGCAGCGCAGTGGTCCACAACTTGTTCAGGAAATAAGGAAACAGGCTAATGATGTACCCTATCAAACCTTTGCTTAACAATTTCTTGTTTTAAGATCTAACATCTGATCAAATAAGCATGACTGATGTATATACCATCTAATGTGGAATACTGCCAGGCACGGACATCCACCATTTCCATGCCTTACAGAGTTCAGCAGATAGAAGAGATCGTTAAACAGCTTGAGTCCGGAGATCTGAAACTCAGAGTTCGGGTCCTCGAGGTAAATAGTCTCACACAAATCATTTCTCACTTTCTAATACTTCTCGGAAAATTTCTCATACAAATCATTTCTCACTTTCTAATACTTCTTGAAATTGTGATTTTTCCAAGTCCGAGAGAGCAGCTCGAAAAGCTACAATTCTTCAAATTGCAACCATGTACACAGTTGTAGGGGGCACCCTCCTAAACCTTGGTGTCACTTTTACCAGTCAGGGCAGTCAAATGTTTGCAAATGGATCTTTTATTGGTGCAGGTGAGTTTTTCAGGATTTTCTTCAGGTTTGGTGAATTTGAATTGCACTTGTTTTTGCTGCCAAAAATTGACCTTATCTTTCTGTATGCAGGTGTTTTCCTGACTCTCTTGATTAGGTCCATGCAAAGAGTGAACAAACTTGATAAATTTGAGAAAATGATTTAAGCCATTATACATTCCCTTCTCCCCCACCTTTTTTTTGGCTTTATTTTCACTTTTTTATTTTTATTTTTTATTTGGGGGAGAGAGGGAGGGGCCAGGGAGGTGAAATGTGACCTCTTGCAATATTTAGGAACCATTTTTATTAAGTGGTGCAAGCATAGGTACTTGTACCAAAAATTAATTTGGGAAAGGGGATAATAATGTTCCTCATATTTGTAACTATGTTCATATTTTTGTATAGCAATAAAATTTATGCTTCAAATTAAGAAATGCTAGTATAAGTATTTGCCAATTACACACTCTCTCTCTCCTGAATTACTCAATGATCCCAATGTGTTTTTTCTATTTTTAAGTTACTGTAGGTTGGGTAGGGGGATGTGAATTATTTGATCAACCAGCTATAAGTTTTCAAGGATGCCTGTATTAAACCACTTTGCACTGATGCACAGAATTGGCAACAAAAAACTTGCTATGGTTGATACAAAATGACCTTTTGCAATACCAGAAGATGTTGAAGGTTCTGAATAAATAGACTTGCAAAATTTCATGTACAGAAAATTGAACCATGATCCTACTCATATAAAATTCCTTCATAAAGCCTAAGGTACACTACTAGAAGCTATAATGGAGGAGAATGTCCCACACAATGAAAAAGACAATATAAGTGCAGCACTGATTCTGAGTACAAATGCAGCAACAGCTTATTAGAAGGTAAAGAATCTGAACCAAACAGACATTTGACAAGATAAAAACCAATGGAATGACAAAGTTCAAGTGTTTGCTTCAATAAACTTGCTTTATCATATCATCATATGAATAAAGGAGGGCAACAATTTGTAGATCCTCCTTAAGAGGGATCAAGCCCACGCGAACTTCTTTACAGGCATTATGAACCAGTTTTTCATGATTAATCTATCTATTGTCAGTATCTAGCAGCATTTCAGATATCATGGTAGTGTATGTGGACATATTTGTTCCCAAACCTTCTTTTAAGATAATATTGTATATCATTTCAGCTCTCTCAGTTTGACCTGCACTAAGCACCCCAACAATCAAGTGATTGCGAGTATCGTGAGTTTGGATGAGTACCTCAGTTCTGTGATTCCTCGTAAAGGGTAAAGGCCTTTTCAATCTCAGAGTGATTAACAAAATAACAGATGAGAGCTTCTTAGAATGAAACATCAGCGACCAGATTCTTGCCATTAAGTTCTGAAATAACTTCAGCTGCTTTTAGCATTTTTCCATTCTCCAAGAGACCACGAAGGACGACAAGATAGGCCTCCCACATCAAAAACCCCACAACAAGCATACTTAAAAATACTCCAAAGACTTGGCTTGCCTAACCACTTTTACAGTTCGCACTAATCAAAGCACTATAAACTTCTTCAGTGGGCTTAAACCCATGATGCAGCATCTGCAATAAATATCTTTCCGCATTTTGCAACTGCCCTTTTCGACAATATCCAATAATAAAGGGTTCATAAGTACCCTGGTCAGGGTTTAGGCCTTTATCCAGCATTTCAACCAAGCAACTTTGAGCAGCTTTCATCTTCCGCGTCTCGCAGAGGCCCTTTATAAGAATATTGTAATGGGGAGTAGCTGGCACAATCCCATGCTTATGCATTGCCTCCACAACCCCCCTCAACTTCAGTAAGTGGCCTTTACCAGGATAATTCATCAATAAAGTTCTCCACGTGTGAGCATTTCGTTTCCCTTTCTTCATTATCAAGTTTGGAAGAGAAGACGTAGCCGTTTCCGGATCCTTATTGCGGCAGAGACAATCAGTTATCATACAATAGGTTGACTCAACAGAGGCCAGATTTTTCTTCTTCATTTGTTCAAGAAGCTCCAAAGCAGAGGCAACATTACCCCATTGACAATGTCCCTCAATCAACAAGGCATAAGTTGTTGAACCAGGCTTGATACCCTTTCTAGTCATCTCATCCACAAGTTCATTTGCTTTCTCCATCTTACCACACTTGCAGAGCACACGAAGAAGCGTATTGCACAGGGCTAAAGTAATGCCTTTAGCATCCTTAATTTCAAAAGCCTCATCCACATCATCATGTCTCAAGTAACAATCAAGTAAAGCTTCATAAACCTTTGCATCAGGCTTCACTCCCATCTCAGACATCTCAGCTAATACCATTATTGCCTCTCTAAATCTATTTGCAGCACAAAGCCCATCAATAAATGTGGCATAAAAATATCGATTAGGGACTAACGACTTGGCAAACATGCTTTTTTTAACTTCAATTGCCTCATCCATGTACCCAGCTCTAAACAAACCCTTCATCAAAAACTTGTAGGTAAAATTACTTGAACAAAGACCCTTCTCCTCCATCTCAGCCAATACTTCCTTGGCATCACTAACATTCCCCTCTCTAAAATGAGCATCCGCCATACTAGTATACGTAAGGGCATTAAACGTAACAGTTGCTTCACGCATTGCATCACAAACTCGCCAAAACAATCTAAAGTTACCATCTTTCAACAGATCCGTCAACAAACGATTACAATACAACAAGCTAGGGATACAATCAAGATCATTACTATGAGCAAAAACAACACTAGCAGCTTCAAACAAATACCCTTTCTCCCTATACTTATCCATCAACAACCCAAATACGACATGATCAAATTTTCTCGATTCATCAAACTTTTTACGACAATTATCAATAGATTTCAAAACTTCCAAAGGGGGCAAACCAAACCTGATTACATTTTCAAGAACAGAATTAGCAGGACTATACAAATTGTTACTACATAAACGAGCAGCTAAAAATGAGTGAATTTCCAAATCTGATTCAATACCCACTTTGTGTTTTGACCATTGAAAGAAACTGAGGAGGCGTTCAAGATGATTACTCAATTGATCTTGATGAAGAACAGACCGAACCACATATGGGTTTAGCTTATTTTTTAAGCTTGCGAGTTTAATGAGGCTTTTCCATTTCTTGTTTTTCAGAATTTCAGTGAGTTCTTGAACCAAGATTAGATTGTTCTGAGGAAGATGAGAATTGAAGTAATGTCTATGAAATGTAGCTTGTTCAATACATCTTGTGATTCTTCCATGAAAAATCTTCCACATAGTTTTCTGAAGATTTCTCAATGGCTATGGAGGATTTGGAAGATGGGGTTTTTGTTTTATACTCTGTTTCAGGTAAAAACAGAGTGCAGGAAAACATCAACAATGGCGAATGGAGTAGGTTGGCTAGAACTGGGCAGAAGAAGTCAAATGTTATTGAACCCTAGAATTGCAATTCCGAATCCGATTAAAAGTTTGGGTTTCCATAAGTTGTTTTTTTATTTTTTTGTTGCAAATATGTTTCACGATTTGGATAAAAATCGGTATATATTGAAAAATCTAATTAAATGATTAAATAAACGGATTTTACTTTGGGTTTTAATCTGGTTTGGTTTATTTTTAGAAACAGATGCTAATTTGATTTGGCTTTGAATTTGTTTAAGAAAACAAATTCGAAGAAATAACTAAACCTAATCGATAAATTATATATTTATATTTTATCATTATATATGCATAATATATTATTTTTAAAAATAACTTTAAATATCTTATATATGATTGCAACAATTTTTATTTATAATTTATTTATTAAAGCAAAAATATTCACGACGAGATCATTTTATCTTATTGGTTTATATGTATAAGTGTCCATCATTCTGGTGGGATTAGAAATATCAGTCTCTTTCTTCTAGGTCAACTTTGAGAATTTAGAAGCTTTATTCACACTAAATTTAGTGTTCTATAGTTCTGTAATTTTAGTCGTTTTAACTATTTTTGTTTTGAATGAATTGTCGTTTTTTTCTCTCTTTTGAATGAATTATTTTTTGAATTTTGTGTATGGCTAATTATCGAATAATTGAACCGATACCACTAAAAGTCAAACCGCTAAATGTATGTTTCTTTGGTTTGGTTTGATTTTGATAATTTAAAAATAATTAAATTGATTTGATTATGTCTTTTATCAATAAGTGATCCATGAACACCCTAGTTGCAAAGATATTACTCCCTCCGTCTTGATTTCTGAACTACTGACAATCTTACAAACACCATTTACTTGACTAACTGAATTTTAATATACATCCGATCTTGTAATATGAGTGAAATATACCCCTAAATTATCGTCAAGTTTAGGGATGTTTTGAACACTTCTTAGTTATTAAGAATCTCATGCTCTTACAAGAGTTTGAGTCACTTGCTATGTCATGTGACAAATCGAGGGTGTATGAGGATGTATCTAAGTTTAGTTAGTCAAGCAGAGGAATGTTTTTAAAGTTGTCAATAATTCGGGGATGAAACAAGTAATTTGCATTAAATTTAGAAGTGCTTTCAATACTTCTTCCAAAAAATGATGATAGACTTTTACATTTTATAATCTTAATTAAATATTTGTGTAGTTTTTCTGTAAATCTTGTAATTTTAAATCGCCATGTAAAATAGTGAAATTGGAAATTTTACCAAATAATATATAAATATAAAATATATATATATATATATATATATATATATATATATTTTATGGGACAGACTTAAAAAAAAATGTAAGACCGGGATAAAGGGAGTAGCAATGTTATTCTTTTTTGATTTTTCACTCGATATCGAAAACTCCGACTAAATTCAAATTACTCACAATAGGGTGCATCTGGACGAGCAGAATGGATGAGCAAAAAGCGTCATGCCTCGGGGGTGGCACTCCCAACAGCACCCAACAAAATTTTGGCAGTAGCAATATCAGTATCATACCAAATGAACATGAAAAATTGCTAAGGTTTTATTTTTCTCTTTTCAATTTCAGTATGCGTGATTTGATAATTTTGAATATCGCCTTTAAAATTGTATCATGCTAATCAAATTTGGGGAAAATAACGAATTGACATTTCTCTAAAAGTCTTGCATTTTTATGATTTTCATACTTACATTATCTCTAAACTTTATCTTTCAAGAGCTTTTTCTTCTTTCTTTTTTTGCTTGGTACCCATGAACCCAACCAAATCTGAATTCACATCGAAAAACCTTGTATTAGGGGTGCAACTCTTACCTCTAAACAAAGACAATTCCATACCCAAGTATTAAACGCTCCTAAACTGTTACATTTTACTAATTTCATACTTAAAATTATACCTAATTTACATTACCCATTGAATAATACCCTTTGAGGTAGCTAAACCCACCCTTGTTCATTACATGCTATGCAAAGTGTATTTAAGTTCCCAAAAAGCTTTTTAAAATGTCAAATAGCATAACATGTATTATTTAATGCTCCAGGAGTACAAGTAATCAAATTCAGATTTTTGAAGGCTTTTAAATGAACTTTCTACCCAATGATGAATAAAATTCACAAGTATCATGCAACTCTTGCTACGAAAAATATGTCGCGTGTGGGGGGAGACGAGGCTATGAACCTTGTTCTTGGAATAGAAGCTTCAAAACACAGGGAATGTCAGAAGTGACGTCTTATACATTGAAAATTGCAAGAACTGAGGCAAGCAAATTGTCCAAGTAGAGCTAATAAAAGGGAATCCAATCAAACCAATTCTATGCCTGCTTCTCGGACTGAATCGATAACTGCCTTGACCTTTCCATGGTATCTTTGTTCTTTCTTAAAGAAAACAGATACAGCAGGAACTCCTTTAGCCTGCAACCGCTCTCCCAACAACTTACCTATTTTTGCTGCAGCAGCAACGTCTCTAGTATTTTCTTTTGATTCTACCATGGCAAGCCTTAAGCCTTTCTCTTGTGAGCTTGCAGAAGCAGCCACTGTTGCCGTTGGCGTGTGAACTACTTGAGCATTTACATACTTGTTTGTGAAATGCATCCTCAGCACATAAGGTTTGAGATACTTCAGCACTCTGTCTGATCTAACTGGTGGAGGAATCACCATTTCTGCTAGAGGAAATAAAGATATATCAAAACAAGTATCATCAAGGAGGCTAACTGAAATATGAAAATATCTCTCAGATAAAGCTCTCAACATTCAGGAAGTACTACTCATCTTCGAGAAATGCAGTTTTGATTCTCACCCTGGAGCTAATTAGTACTACTTGTAACCGATAGCTAAAGTTGAGTACAAAGCAACCTTCTATATGATGGCTTCATAGAGCTAAGTGACAAATCAAGTAACAACAAAAACAAGAGTTAAGCAAGATCTACAACTTGACAGATCATTTACATCCTTTACTTTCATTGACCGAGGGGAATTCTTTTTAGCCAGACTCCTGAGAGCTTCATTTAAAAATCAAACCAAATCCCCAGTAGGGTTACTGACAATGAACAGTATCATCAAGGAAATTATGGACAAGCAAGAACCCCAAGTTTAGAGCACGACTAATAAAGATTTGATCATTTCTAGACACACTAGTCGGTCAATTTACATATCTACTCTTAGGTAGTACCATTTTCTCCAAAATTTTGATGCTCCTATTGAAAAAAAAATCATATACCACCGGTGTCTGGGCCCATTTGTGCGCACCTCGACTAATCCCAACATGGTACCTGCTAGCTCCCACCAGCACAAGTATCGGGTAACTCTGTCTATCAAAGCTTGGATAGATTTAAGGAAATCACTAAGTGTTACTTGAAACCTCATGGCTATCAAACTCACTTTATTGACCACGGTGTAAGCTCCTCTTAAACATATTTGAAAAATAATGTTCACTAAAGAGAGGTAATGTCCCATTTATTACCTTTTACAATTATGTGGACAACATAGTAGGGGAAGATGGGTCTGAGATTAAGGCAAATGTGGATAGAAAACAACACGAAGGGAGCATGTAAGCTTGTCCGGCAAGGTACAGAGTGGGAAGGGCAGATTTAGGATTTCATGAAGACGGGCGCAAAATTATTTAATTTTTAAGATTTTGGTATTTCTATACGTACATACATACATACATACATATACATATATATATATACGTACATATATATACATATATATATATATATACGTACATATATATACATATATATATATATATATATAAATATATATATATATAAACAGTGCTTTAGTTTTAATATAAACATTCAGTTTAATTATAAAACTTTTACAATGACAAAAGATGAAAAGGAATTTCAATGTGTCAGACTTCAGAATTTTGAAAGATAAACCAAACAAAGAAAGAAAGAGAAAGTACTTCATTAAAATGCAATAAGGGGCAGCAGATATACCCATTCCTATAAATGGGCCCAATTCTAGAAAAGAGAAAGGAAAAAGTCAAGATAACTGTGAGATTTGAAATTCAACTTCACAAATAGACGTATCCTCGATAACCATAGACACCAAATGAATCTTTGAGCTAGGGTGAACACGTAAGTCATAACTCATAACTATTTTAGTACTTTTGAAAAGATATAACATTACTAGACATGGTTTATTGTGGGGAGCATGAGTGCACGTGAGCCTGTGCCCCTACATATAGATCCGCCTCTGATCACAACCGGCAAACAGGATCAGGCCAATGCTTGCATAATGGGGAAAGTTGTTACTCTTTGACTCTTCTTTTTGTTCTACATATTCTATGAGATAACCTAAAACAATTTTGACAACCTAGCTCGTTAGGGATGGGATTCCTTAGATTAAGACCGATAATGTCATATACTATGACTGGGAAAATGAAATTACCAATAGAAACTCATTATCATTATTTTTATTTCTTGATTGTCAGAAAACTCATCATTTTTATGATCTTATATTTTTGTTTCTTGGTTGTTAGAAAACTCATCATATTAATGATCTTAAGGAATCTTTTAAAGTGGGTTAAAACCTCATTTCGTATAATAGAAATAAGGTAGTAAATCTAAAAGGATTGCCGCATAGATACTACAATTGATGAAAAAAAGGATCTGGCCTTTCACTGCCAATTCTTTTCATTTTCAGTTTGGGATGATGAGCCCAACCGTGTTGGACATAGCTCTCTTAACCAATTTTGAACTTGATTAGATAGACCGAGAACTGGAAACATATTCTTCGAAGGAAAGAGGAGATCCTTGCATCATCTGAAACATGTGTCTCTATCTTTTGTCTCTTTGAAGAAATTTAAAAGCTATAACTGACTTAGACAGCATGATTAACTTCATTATCACCTAACTAACTATTGCGATTTTGCTTACCAGCAACACTCTCTGGGTGTTAACTATTAACTAATGAACCTTACTTTTCTCAACCAAAAAATAAAAAAATAAAAAATTGGCGCCCTATTCCTCCTTTAAGTATCTTAGCTCTTTAACTAAGAAATGAGAATGCCAAGTTTGGACAATTAACTCTGGGATCTCATTTTTGCTCATAAAAGGTGGGTTTAAGGCTATGAAAACCAATTGCTGTTAATTTTACAGTTTTTTTTCCCTTTGTTGTTAATTCTAAATTTATTTATTTAGATGTTAAGATTAATATGTTCCTCCAGATGTCAGTTTCAAATCAGTGTATTCCAAAAACAAAAAATCAAGCAGGTTAAGCTGCAGTTACTATTGCTCTTCTACTTAGTCCTCATGATGACATGACTCTTCAATATTCTAATATCGTTCCACCAGTTAACTACTCAATATACTCCACCTATGCACTTTTGTCATCTGCAACAATACGCTTGTGCAACAGTAGTTACTCTCTCAGGGACTCAGCACAAATTGACATTGTATTGTCTTAGAAAGTACTGCGAGCATTATCCTAAACCTAGAAAACGACAAAAGGCGAGAGGGATGAAAATGCTCGACTTTTCTCCACTTGATTCCTGAAGAATTTAAGATTTTTGAACACATAGATGAGAATCACTATATACTTCAAAAGAAAAGCATATTTGATAAACCAATTCCTCTTGCGGGGGGGTGGGGGTGGGGGAATGGAGTCAAGAACTAGCTCAGAGTTTCACCATCTTGTGAAATCCCGAGCTGGTTCTTAAGTCTATTTTCCAGTGCTAGAGGATTTGGTTTATCAAGTATCCCTTTCTTTCAAGGCATACAACGGTTCTCATTATAGGTGTTAAGAAACCTCACTTCTTAAGGAATTCAGATCCAAAATAGTCAATTATTTTATTATAGAAGTTATTTGCTTAATGTAAATATTATGTCCACTGTATAAGAATGAAAACGAACCAAACAAGCCCAGAAATTTCCACCTCCTAAAAAGTATGATCTCAATGCTTCAATTTCTGTCTTCCAGACAGATACTAAATTTATGCTTCCTACTAATTCTTTAAAATACTGGCTTTTATCCGGAAAATGTCACTCCATAAGCTTCCAAACCAAAATATTAATGTTCTCGAGGAGCCCAATATCAATTGAAGCAAAAAACAAGTTCTAATTTTTGGGGGAAAATACAAGATTTCACACAAACAATCCATCGAACAGGTAGCAAGCACTACTCTATCACAGAAGAAAATTCTATATATACGCAAGAAAAAATCATTTCAAGCCAACTATCGATCACGCACACGCAAAGGAACAGGCTTGAAGAGATAAGAGAGAACATGTATACCTTAATAACGAGAGAATGGAATCTCCGTCGTCGGTCACCGGTCGCCGCTAGTTGCTGGTGGTGGTGCTCAGCCTCAGTCTCTCTCACTCACAAGTATCAACCCTCGGCCCCTCATTCTCTTGGGAAATAACGGGATGGGCTTGGGTTAATGGATTGGGCCTTATTACTAGCTTTTGGGCCTCTAATTCATAAGGGACCTAAAATCGGAATCAAATCGAATATCGAAGTTTTTTCCTAAAGGAGAAACTACCTAATTACACCGAAAAAAAACTAATTACACTAAGATTATTTATGCTTATTTGTTTTTTCCCTTTTTTAATTCATAAGGGACCTAAATATATATTTGTTTTTTCCCTTTTTTAATATATAATAAAATAATCTTTGAAAAGCTCACATGCTTCGCACAAGTTCTTCAACTTTTGTTATTTAGAGTTCATATTTATTCATTAAAGAGCTCATCTATTCCCGTCATGCAACCAACCAAACACTAAGATTATTTATGCTAATAGTTATTATTCAATACATCCCATCAATCGACTCCTTTATGTAGTTACTTCTATGTGCATCTAACACACACATGGATATTTTTGTCAACTAAAAGAATAAGTATGGTTCAATAGTTTGACAGAAAGGATATTTTTGAATCGAAATATAATTTAAGGATTAAGTTATTATAAATAGTTTAAGGTATTTTTGACCCTTTTCCCTTTTACTTATTTACCATATCTTAATTTTAGACGAAGAAAAGTTCATATTACTTCTAATAACGCAAGTTAAGTTTGTATTAGTTTAATTTTTATTGCTTATTTAATAGCTAATTTTTATGAGATAAATATTTTCATACATATATATATGGTTATGTATTTATATTTAAATTAAAGTATTATATATGTCACAAATGTATTATCAAGTTAACAAGATCTTCTAACTTCCAATATATTATTTTAAAATGTTTTGAGTTATTTTTTTAAAAATAAAAAAACACTCACAACAAATGCTAAAATATGTGAATATATATGAATCATTTACAAAATAAATTTTATATTAAGTAATATGAAATAAACAATTACATTTTGTCCCTACACTAAATTAAAATAACTATTAAAAAAAATGGTAACATTAATTCAAAGTCCTATTTATTTATGTATATATAAAATTTATTAGAATTCAGCTATTGCACATTAATTCTTTAGTTATAACATTATAAATCTCTTAGTCATTAGTAATTATTGCAAACGTTATTCACACTCTTTTATATTCTTTGATATAATATTATGAATTTCATAGTTACTACATTAATTATTTTTATCTTTCATTTTTTCTTATATTAGCTTTTGATCAATAATTTTTCACATTATTACACACCCGTATATATGTGGTACGGTGTTGTTATTTTTTCTTTGTCGAATCATACTTGGTTGAATAAATTGTGAATCATTTACAAGTATATAAATTATATCTTTGTTGCGTGTAAGATGAACAGGTGATTATATATATGATTTCACGGATAGAATATATTCTTTAATTTTAATTTTTTGTTTTTTCGGGTGAAAAAAAAAGATATATTTTCTCAATTAACTATGGACAAACAAATTTATGTACACAATCAATCGAGAAGTCAAATGTGAAATTCGACAATAAAAACGCCATCTACTATGTTATAAATTATAAAATAAAAATTATACACAAAAAAATAGTTCTAAAAGATAAAATTTAATTGTTCTCTTCACATGTTTAACGTGGAATACACTTGCAAAGAAAATCTTATAAGATGACAAGAAAAATACACAACAAAGATCGTATATTAATGAGATACGACTAATTACATGATTAGACCTCATCAAATTGAAATAAATATATATATTATTACATTTAATTAATAAAAACTTTTCATTGACGATCTTCATTGGTTCGCGCGAAAAAGAGATATATATGGCGATGATCCACATTGAACATTCATAAAAGAATTTGCAATATTATTTTGTGCTAAGCTTATTATTCAAATCTTCACTTAAACAAGTGATACTCGAAAACTAGTGTACATATATACACACACCTTAATTCACTGTAAATGCTGCTAAGCATTTCTCCACTTCTGATAGTAGAAGGATGGTATGTTATAATGGGCAGCTGAAGTTGAAGAGCCTTTCTGGTAC
This sequence comes from Solanum sitiens, assembly GCA_016801875.1. Lineage (NCBI taxonomy): Eukaryota > Viridiplantae > Streptophyta > Magnoliopsida > Solanales > Solanaceae > Solanum > Solanum sitiens. The sequence goes on along the minus strand of JABWTJ010000548.1, from coordinate 196,628 downwards.
ATAAGAAGCAATTGTTGTTAAACTAGCTTACCACTATTATCGACTTAAAAGCTTAGTTCGATCCTCGTTTAGCACATTCTTCAGCTCGTGTTAGTGCGTCAGTTATAACATCTATTGTCCAATCCTTGACATCTTCCTGCATACAAGCAATCAAATAAAACAGCAGAGTCATTCAAAAATTCTGTAATGCAGCTGAACCAGGAAGAATACTGAGGAAAATAACTAGAGGTATCAGAAGAAGAAAGCATAAATGGTACATTACCACTTTATAAGATAACTAAAGACGTTTAAGACACGATGATCTTGCATGATCTCAGGAACTGGTTTCCAAATAAAACATACCAAAAGAATGCACTGGTCCTAACCCAACAGAATCCTCACACCAGAACCCAAGTAGAGAAAGTTCGAAGACTATGTCGTACTCCCATAGTCCCATTTTCTACAGGCTTCTTCCGTTATTTGGATAGACAATTTCGGTCAAACTAATTTGTAATATTTCACCAGGCATTGGAACTTTCCATTTAAAAATATATAGCTAACAGTTCCCCATTGGCCCTCATATCTGGTTGCTTTACATGTGCGACTACTTCCAACATAGTTATTCATCATTTTTACTACTTCTGGCCTAAATTTGAGAAGAGCAGGACTTGAACAACAAGATATGAGAGTAGCATCCTCTCAGAAACACAATGTAACATGAGATCACATAAAATCTACTCTATTTTGTCAAGAGTTATAAGAACTAGATGTTACATAAATAATTCCGAGTTCATAAACTGCTGAAATAAAGATAATAAACACTCTGGTGCATTTTCAGAAACTGTGAACAGAGACCTAAATCAAATTTGTAAATTAGCCAAAAAGGTCTGGAAAATTGAAGACAACTCATACTGATTTTTCATTTGGCAAATCCAAGCACATCTTGAAACTCATTAATAAAACCGACAAAATAGTGGAAAGTGGAAACCAAAAGTGGAATTGACTCCAAAAACACCAGACACCATATGTAACTAAAGAGAAATGAAACGTACATTCAATCATCAGGACGACAAGTGAAAGAACATATATGATTTACCAAGTTGAAACATTGACATCCTAAGACAGACAAAAGAGACAATTAAGTATCATTCTTTGAATTTTCGATAAATAAGGATATACAGTCTATAGAATAATCCTACTGGGATGAACTATAGGTGATCTGTGATCTTGAAAAGTTGACATAACGGAAAATATGCATTCATGGACTACTTTGACTTTAAGGATTTGCTTTATCATTAGCTAAAGAAGAGAGACAAGGGGGAAGGTCAGTCCAATTGTGTCCAATTGTCTGAAGTAATTCTTTCTTGATTGGATGCCAGCTTTCTCGTAATTCCTATCATGCACTTGCATATAAATCTATAGGTAGTTCATCTCCTTCTAAGAAAAATATCCAAAGTTAAGATATTGAAATGTATGCCTTCCCGTCACTGATTATTCCTAATGCAGTCCTCTATGACAATAAACTTATTTTAATTAAGTTAAAAACAGTTAAGTACTTTGAATAAGCAAGTAACTTTTGTCAAAAAACTTTTTCTTACAATATCTTTCTTCAATCTTGATAAGTAAACAAATACATACACTAATTTTACAGTGATTCATAATGCTTGAATACTTTAATGTTTTACATTTGCAATGAGCTCAAACGTCCTTACATAGGAGTTGCGGAGGAGACGGATTAGGATAATAGGTTAGTAGGTAGTAGCAGTGTTGTGAATGGCGAGAGGCGAGGCGAGGCGAGGCCTCCTCGCCATTCCCCACTGAGGCGAGGCGGTATGCAAAAGGCGGCCCATGGCGACCCATGGCGACCTAATGGCGACAGAAAAGGCGGCGCCTTTTTTATTTTTTATTTTTTAAATATTTGACTTAACAATATTAGTCAAAATTAGGGCTTTTTTTTATATTTTCAAAATCTGCTGCTGCGCACTCTTCTCCCCGACTCTCTTCCCCTCGCGACTTTCTTCCCCTCGCGATCTCTTCTCCTGGTCTCCATCATCTTCGAGTTGCTGCTGCTGAAGACCTGAGGTATACCTCTTTTTTTCTGTTCTTCTTCTTCAATTTTCGTTTCAGACTTTCAGTTCTGTTTTCTTCACTACTCTTTTTTTCCTCTATTTTCTTCACTCTCTGTTTTGTCCCAGATTACTGTAAAATGCCTTCTGTTTTCACTGTGCTGTGAGTCTGTGATTGCTGTCCATTATTTTTTTTAAAAAAAAAATAATTCTTCTATAGTAATTATTATAGTATTTGTAATATATGTAATTGCTATTGAAATTTTGAATATTATATGTGCAATTAAATATTTTTAATTTTTGGTATTAATTGGCGCCTCGATTCAAAAAGGCGAGCGCCTCGCTGCTCGGCGAGGCAGGCCCTTGTCGACTTTTGTCGCCTCTCCCCGTCCAAAACACTGGGTAGTAGTGTGTCGTCTTGATACCCATCTATACTAGTAGTCATAGTATTTCTTCTATAGTTTCTTGTCCTTTGATTTTTGTTTCTATTTGTTGTATCTTGTACTTTATCGTATCATTTCATTGTAGCTATTGTTCAAAATGCCTTGTTATGCTTCTACTTCCATTACTTCTTTTACGGACTGTTTTTCCTCGAGCCAAGGGTCTATTGGAAGCAACCTCTCTACCTCTTAGGTAGGGTAAGGTCTGCTCAAACTCTACCTTCCCTCGACTCCAATGAGTGGGACTACACTGGGTATGTTTTTTTTTTTTTTATGACAAGGGAAACCCGCAGCCGCTACCCTTCGGGTGCGCATAGGGTGAAACCCCCGCTCCTATGCAATAGCTCGCAAACCACATAGGAGAGGTAACCCGCACTAGGCAAACCTGGTGCGACGAGCTCGACCCAGAAGGCAAACCCCTTTGCCTTCGCTGGCAAGGGGTTTCGAACTTGAGACCTCCAACATGGAAGTCCCAAGCTCAAACCACTGTTGTTGTTGGTCACCAACTTTTTTAAAAAGGTAAAATAGTATAGGTAGTTATACGTGCTTGCATGGTATCAGAACAGACAAGAATACCTGGGCTCGAGTATGAATGTATGATCAAAAAATCCCAAGTCAAGTTTAAGTTTTTTTAAGATTGGTCACAAACTTTTTACAATTAAAAGAGGTATGATGAAAAAGTCCCAAGTCAATACCCAAGATCCGCAAATGAGGACCAAGAGACTAAGTTAACGTGATTACCTAATGGTATAATTAAAGCTACTTGTGGACTACTTAAGTGGACCATGATCATAAAACTAAACCATGCTTAGTCACAAGATTTCATTTTCTTGAAACAACATAGATAATAGGTCTGCAGCTAATGAAAAGAAAAGGAAATGGATTAAATTTGTTGTATAACATCCAAAAAGTCATGGGAAAAGATTAATTCCGACTGCCAGAAGGTTGTCACTGTAGTTGCAGGAACAGTAGACAAAACACTCGTGCTGCTGGGATAACTGCTGAAGAAATTAAATGCACGTAACTGTAGGAATGGTCACCAAAGAGGCGTGTGGTGTTGCTGGAAAGATGTGCGGCACCACCAAAAAAGCCATCGAAAAATGCGAGGTGTCACTGAAAAGGTTTCCAGAAACACTCTCAATGCTACATAACAGTCACCGAGAATAGGCACGGTACCATCACAACAAGCACTGATATTCGGCATGATAAAAGGAAATGGGCACGGTAAATAAGAGTGATGCCCATTGGAATGAGGGAAATTTCAAGTTCTACTTAGATCATAGAAGATTCTGATAGCACGTGAGGAACTAAGAGAAGAGAAAATTTGTATTAATTACTTTACGATAATTAATACAATGCGCAGTTACTTTAGGTGAAAAGCAAAAGATCTTGCATCTAACCCATTCAAAAACTAGGATATCACTAGTATAGGAACTTAACTAGCTATCTAACACCTTCATTTTGCACTAAGGTTGGCATGCCTAGTTCTAGGCCACCAGGCAAACAATACTGATAAACCTACCTACAACATCCTTATAGTCATTGTTGATATTCTGCTAAAAAGTATTCCCATTAGTAACCTAAACGCCTTACAACTATAGGAAGCTTCTAAATTCTAACCCGTTTTGTTTGTTCTCTAGAATGTTAGCACAAGAAATACCTATCACCAGATGAATGAAAGGTTAAAGAAGTAATGCATTTACCATCTTCAAAGGCTCCCCTGTCCTAAGTTTTGCATTTGGACGGGCTAGTTTAGATTCAAACGGAGTTCTTGGTCGCACTTCCTGAACTGATTCCCATTCCTCGCGGGTAAGCATCCTAACTGTTCCTTGACCAGCAGGCGCATTCTTTATTTTTCGCTCAATCATATCTTGTGAATTCGAGTCATCGTACTGCATGCAAACACAACTATAACTTATAAGCTACTCAACTGATTAAGATTGGAAAACATACAAGCAAGTTTACTACCCCAAAGAATTGAAAATATATTAGTGTACTGTTTACCGCAAGTCTCACACATTCCTAACTGTAGAATCAACAAAAATTACCCATGATGGAGACTTTGATGTTTGTGGATTCAGCCAGCTAAATTCCATCAAACTCCTCAATCAATATCAACAAGATTCAACTTAAGTTCCTTTAACATTATAATGTGTGTAAATAGAAGAAAGTGACATTAATTCAAACCAAGAAAAACGAAGGTATTCTACAGTCTATAAGCAGTTCTATATTGAGATACCATTTCTTTGGTACATTACAACACTAAAGTAGTTCTCCTATTAAGATTATGAATATTAATGAAACCATCATGTCACTACACCTATGAAGCAACATTTAAACCTTGTCAAGTATCAATTTCCCCAAGCTTCTCTTCTACTTACCATTACAATCCACCAAAATCACAACAAACAAATGAATATATATATTAGGGGTTTGTCCATTTCAAAGATCATTCCATTTCAGCCAATTACTAAAACAGAACTTTACACAAACTATAATTGAGTATCATACCATCATGAGGAGCTTTGCGAAAAGTGCAGTCCCAACAACAGTGAGTATCATGGGCATAGTAGCAGTATCAAGGAATGATCTTGAATCAGGAACCTGAACAAATAACTGATTCTTCCGAGGATCTTTTCGTTTCTTCTTCACCTTCAATTCAGCAAGCTTCCTCTTCAACGTCTCGCTAGGGCCATATTCACTGGACAATGTGTGAACTTGTCTACAAAATTTGCGAATACCCAGCATGATTCACTGAGAAATTGAATCAATTATCAATTGAGTGACGCAGATAGTGCATATGATGATTGAGAAGAAGAGAGATTTTGAAATGAGGATTTAGGGTTGAATAGCATTCATTATCCCAACACATGTAAAATCACATTCTACAACACACAATAGAGGTGTGTGCCACAAATGACACAATGAAGGGCCACGTGCACCAACTTATATGCTCAAAATTAAAGACTACTTAGTCAATTATTTAAAATAGAAGTTACTCACGTAAAGCAATTTGTTATGTCCACTGTATAAGAAAAAAACAAACCTAACAGGCCCAGAAATTTCCTCATCGTTATCTCAATGGTTCAGTTCCTGTCCATCCATAGCTATTTAGAAGCTTGGCATTGAGACTCCATGTTTTTTCTAAAACAGTTTCCATTGCTTTTATATTGCATTTATGTTTCTGGTGGTAAATGTAGTACTGTTAATTGCAAAAGACATGGATCACTCGATCCTGAATATGGGATTTGCACATGTATCCATTATATTACTCACGTTTGTACTGTGTTTGCTCCAGGATGTCTGTGTATGTTGTGTAATAACAAGACTTTGGTTGGTTCCTCGTGTACACATTGCTTGGATTAGTTTCTAAGTAGAAATAACTGCTTAGAAAGATCAAATAAAATGGATAGGCACTTGTTATTTATCTGGCAACTTTAGCTACCCTCCCCTCCCGGTAGGAGAGACTCATAATGTCACAAGTCGTGGGGTTTGAGATGCTAGATTGTCTTCAAACCAGTATGTTAAGTAAATGGCACCCTATTAGAAAAGTATGATACCAACAATGTCATGAGTGATCATCTTTGAGCTTTAAGATTCGTGTCCTAGTCTTGTAGAAGTTTCGATGTTAAGATGGTTGTGCGTATATACAAAAATTGTCAAAATTAGAGATTATGACATCTGTTAGAGAGCACGAATAACAATCGTACATGATAAATAAGAGGTTATCTAAAATAGTTTAGTTCTGTCGTACAATATCTCCCAATCTCTATCAGATACTTAATTTATGCTTCAACGAACACTCCATCAGCTTCAAAACCAAAATGTTTTGTTTCCAGGAGCCCAATACCAATTGCAGCAAAAACAAATTTTAATTCTTGGGGGGGAATTACATGATTTCATACAAACAATCCATCGAACAGGTAGCAAGCACTACTCTTATCACAGAAGAAATTCTACATAAACAAGAAATCAAGCAAAAAAATTCATTTCAAACCAACTATCGATCACGCAAAGGAACTAGATTTAAGAGGTAAGAGAGAAAACTATGCACCTTACTAAAGAGAGAGTGAAAGTCTCCGTCGCCGGTCGGTAGTTGGTGGTGGTCGCCGGTCAGTCTCTGCGCCCCCGGATTCCTCACTCACTCACTTGGAAAATAAAGGTATGGGCTTGGGTTAATGGGGTGGGCCTTACTGCTAGTTTTTGGGCCTCTAAATGTATAGTGTTAAAAGAAGAGGAAATGACATATATATACAACTTATAGTTACAATTAGCAATAAATAGCCCAACATTAATTAGAATTTAATAGACAAATAAAAAATAAGCACAAAATGGCCCAAATTAATTAATGACATTTTTATCATTTTTTTTTTCTCGTATAACCAAAATCACTCAAAAACAAAAATAACGGAAACATACAAAATTATATATACAATACGTAACTGCCTAAAAACGTAAATTATGTATTTTCATATATTTTTTATTCGTTATTTGATAATAAAAAGTTCAATTGTATACTTGATGATATGTAGTAGAATGGTGTATTCATTCACTTAGTATTACTATACATTTATAGTTATGTTATCCCGTCCAATGTATACATATTAAAAATTTAAACACTTTATGTATTCATTCACTCATGTATGTATACACTGCATTGATTATTTTTTTTATCAGGAAGATCATGTATGCATTGCATTCATGTATGCATATCCGTGTATTCATTCTCTTAAAAATTATATACATTCCAGATTCTTCCTTCAAAAAATGAGGATTGCACATGAAATATAAAATGCTCAATGGAAAACACACAAGTTGAATCAGATAACGAGAAGAACTTACATGACTATAAAATTTAGAGTTATGGATGGAGAATCCACAAAATTAGAATCAGAATCCCCAATTCTATGAATAATCCTAGGATAAATTTCTTAAACATGACAATTGATACCCACAATTAATTACTATTACCTAAATTAGATATAACCTTCAATTTCAAATTAAAACATAAAAAAAATCAAACGACAATACAAGAGGGGGTCAAACATAGGCTAACAAGTAGAAATGGGTATATATCAACCAACCATCAAGAATTGGAAAGAGAAAGTGAAAAAATAAACTATGAATGAATGTTTTTATAGAATTCAATATGTAAAACTAATAAACAAGAAAACAAATAATTTTTAATTCAAAGTAATGAAGAAGATAATCAATAAAGAAACATGATTTACAAGAATACGTGTATGTATGGCATAGAAGAGAAAAAAATGGAGAAAAAAATCACTTCCCAATAAAAAAGGACATCATGCTACTACCATTTAAAATTATTAATTTAATTAAAAAAACATCCCAATATGTGGTCTACTAATTGCAAAATTTGATTTTAAAAAACCATTGTTTGTCAATAAAATAAAAAGAGGCTATATGTTGTCAATTAGTAAAATGGGATGTCACGTTGTGCCATTTTTTCTAAAAAGAAGGGAAAATTACGCGGCTAAGCAAACTTATATTATTTAATTACACATCATAGTTATAGTTTGCTATAATTACCACTCGGCGACTAACATTATACATTAATTACGTGGGTTGACTTCGAATTTGTATAATTAGTCACGTTTGTATATGTATAATTCGCCAGGATATACAAATATATATTTATAATATACAATTATTTAACCTATATACATATACAATTCACCTCTCTCCCACTCTCTGTCCTCTCTCGCTCGCCTCTATCCTCCCTCTCCCAATCTCGCTTGCCATTTATACAAATTTATATGTATAATATACACTTACATACAATTATATACATATACAATTCACCTCTCTCCCACTCTCTGCCCTCTCTCACTCGCCTCTCTACTCCCTCTCTCAATCTCGCTCACCTCTCTCCTCCCTCTCCCAGTCTCGCTTGCCTCATCCTTCCTCTCCCAATCTCTCTTACCATATATACAAATACATATGTATAATATACAATTATCTAACCAATATACATATATAATTCACCTTTCTCCCACTCTTTTCCCCCTCTCTCTCGCCTCTCTCCTATCTCTCCCAGTCTCGCTTGCCTCTCTCCTCCATATAACATGTAGCTACAAATTGTAATTATCAAACTATACCTATGGAGAGTAATTAATTATTTTTAAGTGGCTATATGTAAAAGTTGCCCAAAAAAGAAGTGTAAATATAGGGAAATCAATAGGTATATAATTGATTAATAAATTAAGGGCAAAGGACAATAATCACATACTTTTAAGGTAAAATTACCATTTGTCTTTTATAAGTTTATAATTATCAAAATCTCTCAAACTGATACAATAATATAAACGCTGATACATTAATTTGATGCGCGAGATACATTAATCGTTAAGTAAGATACATTACATTTATACATGATACACTAATTTGATGCATATTTTATACATGATACACTAATCTAATGCGCGAAATACATTAATCTAATACACGCGATACATTAATTTGATGAGTTCGGCCTATGTATAATAGATGAGGTCATATATATATCTAGTAACTCTTAAACTAAGTGACCTCATCTATTATACATAGGCCGAACTCATCAATAGATTCCTAAACTTATTGGATTTTTTCCTTCAGGTACCTCAAATACGTCATTTTCCTTTTGATTCATTGAACTACCCAGGATGCCCTTTTAGCAAACTTATTTTCTGTTTTTCTGCTACCCTCATTGTTAGCTAATGAAATTGGATTTCTATGGAGTTGCTTTTCCACTTACCTCAAAGTAACATTTGTAGTAAATTCTAATTTATGTCCATCTAGGAATAGAACTCATCACATTTGAAAAAGTAATGCTTTCAACTTTTTAAATTCTATTTGGTGAGTTAAAGGTAGATCATCTATGCTCTATATATAAGCTTAGCTAGATATTTATCCCTCTTTGGTGAATGTACACCTTGAATAAGCAACTATTTGAATCTACTAAACAAAGCATGGATACGCTACACCAGAAGAAGCCTTTAGCGGTAATTAAATATTATTTTAGTGGCAATATTTATTGCCACAAATATATTTATCGGTATTTAATTAAATGTCATTAGATCCAATATTGCTAAAGCCTTTTGTGACATTTATATCGAGTGACGGTAAAAACCCTTATTATTGCCGCTAAAAGTAATTAGTTTTAGCGGCATTTATTTAGCGGCCATTACTACTGCCACTAAATCTAATTTAAAATTTTAGCAGCTTCAAGCATAGTTGTAGCTTTTATTATTGCCGGCAAAGATACGAATTGTCACTAAAGGTAACGTAGGTTAGTGGCAATTATTATAACATAAATTGATAATGAATTCGTCTTAATCCACATATATTTAACCCTCTTTTATAGCATTAAAAATAAAATTCACAAAAGAAATCAATTTGCAAGTAGTACCCGAAGAATTACCCAAGTCAATGTCATTCACTTAAAATAAGAACAATCAATCCTAATACATCCACTTTCTTATCTTGTAGCAGTCGAACTAATGAACATATTCTCAAACTAGAAAGAATACGTAATACGTTCAACAATGAAGAAAATAACGAAATTAAAGTACTATTTTTTTCCCTAGGGGAACTCTGCCATCTTCCTGGATCACGACCATTTGCAATGTGTCATTTCTTGAACAATCTCGCCATTTGAAAGAACATCCCACTGTACGCATTTAGCGGTAGATGGTCAGATGACAAGAAATTCACATACCAAATACATATCTTACTAACCAAACTAAAATTTGAAACACATAAACAATATAAAGCACTCACCATGATTCTGTCCTGCACCTAGTTCAGATATAACACTTCACATCACAATGAATAAATTAGTTGATAAGAAATAGCCTTGTAAGCAAGAGGAAAAGACCAACAGAACCATATAACTCACAATGGTTACTCTAATCAAAATACTCCAATACAAGCCACTAAATTGATATTTATTAAGTAAGCCACTCACCGTAAACCTCATTGATTTAGCCCTCAATTGCACGAAACCATTAGGTAACCATTCTTGTAAAACCCTGGATTCAAAATAATTAAGACAACTGTTAGGACTCAAGAATTCATGAGAACAATAAACGTTGTGAAACAGAAACCCCTATTGAAAGTATGATCGGAGGGATAGAGAGAATACCAAAAGTATGATCGGAGGGATAGAAAGAATAACAGAAGTATTAATGCAAGCACAATCAAGTCCCTCGTTACATGTATTCCACAATTCATGAAACCAATCAGATGCATCATTACAAGTATGTCACAATTCCCAAGAACCTACAATGCATCAGCTATGCCAATAACAAGCACCAAACTCTTCAGGAATAAGTAAATAACTACCTGAACTATTATTTGAAGGTTGCCTTTGATATTGATCACCATAAGGTCCTTCATGCACTCAAGCGCGCATTCACGTGAGGAAGTACCAAAGAACTCAACCAGAGCCTGAAACATACAGCATATAAATACACGTCTGACAACCCTCAACAGTAAGTCAATACGACCACGGGAGTATACTGACCTAAGGCTCAATGGCATGTGTATTAAAAATTACGCGATTGATATCAGGTAGTTCACTGTAGTGCTGCAGAAACATACATAATTAACCAATATTGTGGTCATATCTTATGGGAAGTTAAGCTCAAAAATGCTGAAAACCAGTCAATCCTGCAAAGACCGAATATAAAGACCAACCTTTTCACAAAGTTGAGCAATTCGTGGTCGATCATAATGTGTGAACATTCCATTGGCTAATATAGCATCATCAACATTTGGGAAAGTCACGAGGTTGATTTCCAAGACCTGTATACAAGAAAGTTACAGCCAAAGTAACATGTATAAGCAGAAAGATGTCGCTTAATGAGAAGGAAACAGATACCTTAGTCTGCAGGAAACCGTTCTCTGGAAGGTTAGGTTTCAGAACATCCAACAAAAATGTTGTTGCCTCACGGATCATGTTCCTCTGATGTCAAAACAGAAAGAGAGAATCATTATCAACTGGTAAATTGCACCTCAAAAAATTATTCAAAGGCTTCTGAACCACATCAGCCGTTTAACATCATTAATGTCACCTAAAGTAGCTGCTTTGAAGCCCATTAAGCTCGATCCCAATCTCTTCCTCTTCCTGTCTCAGGCCTCAAATTTAATCATTTTCCTTCTATTCAGCATATATTCCCGCCCATACAACTACTTCACCCAAAAGCTATGCCTATTAATCTGCATCCTCAATTCACAATTAGTAGGAGATTTGGAATCTTTCGCAACAAGTGATACTTAGTCCTTCTGCAGTTCTGCCAATTCATGAGCTAAGCAACACGATAGGCTAATGAATTTTGGTGTTGTAATCTCAAAAGCTTTTGGAATTTTTAGCGGAAGTTAGTACTAAAATCATACAATTCACAGAGATTTCCAAGGAGTATTTATCGATCTAAACAAACTACAAGTAGTGGCTTCCATAGTGTCTTAAAATCAATTCACATTTATGGGGATGTCTTAAAAACAAGTTACTGGGAAAGAGATTGTCCCCTAATACCCAATTATAACAGGTTCATTAACATGAAAGAAATTTCTTACTCCTTCCGTTTCAATTTGTTTTGTCTTACATTCGCTTTTAGTCCGTATAAAAAAGAATGTCTCTTTCCTTTTGTGATATTTGCTAAACACCTAATGTGTGTTCAGAAAGTGTTTAAGAGGGTCATTGTACCTGTCATTCGTTTTGAAAATATGACCTTCTATATCGAAGGTTATCCTTTATACTTATTCATTTGAATAAAACTTACACATACTCTATATCCAGTTTTATTCTCAAGGTTTTGAAATACGTATGATCAACCTCCATCTAAACACAGGTCGTACATGAAAATATGAAAAATCAAGGGCATACCTGATAAAAGCTTTTGCAATAGCTCGAGCTTCCTTCCATTTAGGTCAAGCCAATCCAAGAAACTTATTCAAGTTAGGCTACAAATGCCATGAAGCTCCCTCATGATTATCATTGTTCCTCAACCTTTCTAGTAGGAGAGAGTATCCACTGCACCAATGTATCAGTTACACAATGTTCAGTGGCTCACCATAACTATATAGTTAGACAATTTCTATTACAACTTGAATTAATGACTTACTTTTAATTTGATGAAATCCTCAATATAGCACATAGATCTTTTCCTTCTTGATGTTCTTTTTCCTCTTTGGCTATTAGACCATAACTCCAGAAAAAGAAGCAGACACTTTACATATTGTGGACTAGAACACTCGCAACAAATCAAAGCAAAATGTATCATTTTCTACAAAAATCATACCGGCAATATCACTCAAAATTAGCAAAAAATGAGCTCATAAATCAACGAAAAATAGCTAGAATTGAGCATGATAGCTAGAAAAGTATGCACTTCCATCCAGCAATAGATAAAACAAAGAAGAAAAATCAAGGAATATCATCTTAAAACTGAACTTAATAGTAGTGAAATTGCTAAATATACAACCAAACAGAGCATAACAGAACACCTAAATCTTCAGAACTGAATCAAATGAAAACCGAACAAACCCGACACACCTGAACTTTTTTCCCATAAATCAACAAAAATTAGCTAGAAGTGAACTTAACAGTGGGAGAATCATAAACTTCCATCCAAACAATGGGACAAAACAGAGCATAAAAATCAATGAAGATTACCTTAAAATTGAACTTAATGGTAGGAGAATTGTAACCGCCTAAACGTTCAACCAAACAGAGCTCAATGTCACATTTGATAAAAACTTCAAAAACTGAATGAAAATGATAATCAAACCAACCTGATTGAAACAATCGGAGTGTTTGAGTAACAGACCATCAAATAGACCGGAGGCAATGTACTGTCCATCCACATACTAGTTGAGTTATGTCTTCGGATTGCTTTAGAACCTAAAAAATAGGGAGAGAGAGATCCAAACCCAAGAATTTTTAATTCCCTCACTGATATTCAACACCAAGAGGTGTTTCGATGAGAGTATGATCCGAGGGACAGAGAGAGTACCATGGAAGGATATCAGAGGCTTCAGATAGGAGGGCTATGGAGATCTAGGTTTCAGATGAGATTTTGCCTCTGGCTTCAGATCGGAGGCTATGCTTAATTGCCAGGATATTATTGGAGGTTGATTTTCAATTGACACAGACTTTTATTGGGCATTTTTAAGTGTCACTAAAAAGGTGATTTTTACCGACTCATGCTTAATTGCCGGGACAAGTTGGCTGTAACATACTAATTAGCGGCAATTATGGTAATGCCCTTAAATAATTGCCACTAAAAGGCATTTATGGCGTAGTGATATTAAGGTTAAAATATCAGCATATAGTTATATTACCAACTAAATCAAGGCAGATAATTAGAATTCAGAGTTAGCGAGAAGGGAAAATAGAAAAGAAAGGCTTCAAAGTGTTAAGCAAAAAAGGTTTATTACCAGAAAAGAAAATGGGCGAAATCCAGCAATACAGTTGTAGTTATAGACTACGCTAAGGTGTCTGTAGCTGCTCTAGTGTCTTGAAAGAAGCCTCATTCAATCCATTTTCACAACAGATTGCACCTAATAAAGACAGCCACACATTGATATCTGGAGTCAAGGCTAGAGAGATCATGTCCTCCAAACACATAATTGCATTGTGTAAATCACCTACTTGGCAGAGACCTCGGATAAGAGAATTCAAAGTTCCAACTCTAGGCCAAAAGGAATTAATTGACATTTGCTCCATCACCTTGCTTGCTTCAACGTATTTACCATCTTCACATAACCCATCTACCAAAGTTTCATAAGTTTCATAGTTTGGCACGCAACCTACTTGCCTAGACATCCTTTCCAAATACTTAATAGCGCAAGTAGATTTTCTTTCATGGCATAAGCCTTTTATAACTACATTATACAATCTAATATTCGGAACACAGTTTTTTTGCAGCATCTCACAATCAACGACCATAATTGCCTCGTCAACTTGGCCATCCCTGAAAAGAGCAGCTACCTTTGCTTCATAAATCGCCACTGACGGTTTGAAGCCTCTCTCATGCATTTCCTTGAGCACTTTGTTACCTTCATCAATCTTGCCTTCGGCGTAAAAGTCAACAGCCATTGCTCTGTAGCTATCTGAACTGGGAACTATGCCTTTTATCAAAGCTTCATTAATCAAAACTTTCATATTTTCTGTATCTGATCCATTCCGGCATTGAGTAAGATCAATCTGCTTGTAGCATCTTTTCGGAGCTTTTAGTCCTTTTCGCAATACCTTACCAAGAATTTGTATGGCCTCCTCCCCTTCTTCATTATCACACAACGTTTCCAATAAAGCTCGATAGACAACCACATCTTCACCACTTCCCTTCTGAGATATCCTCCAAAACATTGAGTACAATAGATGAGTAGCCTCATTGAGCCGTTTTTCTTCACATAAACCCCTCATCAAGATCCTGTAACTGTCTTTGTTTGGATAGCAGTTCTGGTAACTCATCTCTTGGAAAATATGCAATGCAAGATCAGAGCGTTTCATTCTACAAAGAGCATTCATCAACAAATTCAAGAAATGCGCCCGAGACTTCACTTCCCATCCACAAAAGTTCTCAAGGAATAACTGATAAACAGATTCTAGCTTAGATTCTTCTACCAATATCTCCAAAAGAGTACTCAAAGATCTTGTCCATTCTATACAATTGAACTCCGGAAGAGACTTAAAAAGAAAAATGGCTTCGTTTGTTAATCCAGCTTGCGCATAGCTTCTAATGGCATTCACAAATATTGAGTCATGACACTCACACGAGTCCTCTTTCATCTGATTAATTGTTCTCTTCATCTCAGTTATTCTCCCTGATCTGCCCAAAATATTAATCATAGTGCCATATACAGGACCATTATGACGGTAAGTTGGATACTTGCATTTTGCTTCGTCAAAAAATTCAAGCGCTTTTAGTGGGTTCTTCTGGCTCAGTATTATTTGCGACAGCTGCTTCGGTGTTAGAATCCTTGGCCATCTTATGCCCATAAACACCAGCAAACTAGATGCAACTCTGAAACAATATACAAGAATATTATTACAATTATATATATAAAGGATGACGACTTCAATGTTTCGAGAATTCCATCAAGAACTGACATTATGGTGTAGTAGTAAATTTACTTCATTCATAATTCCTCATCAATCATTCTAACTTCAAATGAACTGGACAATCGTCATGCAGGTAATTAATTATTCAGTAAAATGGCTATATGACCAATCACAGTTGCTACAAGTTACTGCTCGAGTGAACTGACCCCACGTTTATTCTTATGAATATCCGATTAACACTAGGTTATTCAGACTTCACCAAAAAACTCATTTCCCTATCAGGATATTTATCGAATAGGTGGTGTGCATAAGTCCAGTTCGACTACTTTACATCTAATCAACGGTATTACCCTCCCATAAATGGTGTTCACAGCTCAACGATCACCAAAATAAGCAAGAAGGATATCAAACTCAACCTAAATGATGAGCGCATAAAACTATTCAATACACAAAGGATTTAGGAGGAGGACTGTGGCTAAAAGAAGGAAGAAAAGAGGGCTTACTTGATTTCGCAGAGCAGTGGTGGGAGACAAAGGGATGATCGGCCGAATTTAATGTAAAAGTAGAATTATAATCAAATATAATTGAAAAATAATATGTATATATATATATATATATATATATATATATATAGGATGATCGGCCGAATTTAATGTAAAAGTAGAATTATAATCAAATATAATTGAAAAATAATATGTATGTATATATATATATAGATAAATATAAAATAATCCTTAAACAGCTCATATGCTTCAAGTAAGACGTTAACTTTGTCAATTAGAGTACATATACCTTTGTTAAAAGGGATAATATATACACGTTATGCAGCCAATCAAACACTAAGGGGTTGTTTGGTAGAGTGTATTAAAAAATATAATGCATGCATTAATTTTGTGTATTACTAGTACCTTGTTTGGTACTCTTTTCTAACTTACACTAATGTGCATTAAAGGTGTGTATTGCTAATATCATGGATTTCTAGGTACTAGCAATGAAATGTTTTTAATGCATGCATAAACTCAACTAAAGACTCAATTGCCCCTAAATACCTTTTTTTTATATCTTTTCCACCATAATAATGAAGGACATTTTTGTAAATAATTTTTTTAAAGCAATGTATTCTATTTTTAATGCATGATTAACTTCATTATCTCCTAACTAACTATTGCGATTTTGCTTACCAGCAACACTCTCTGGGTGTTAACTATTAACTAATGAACCTTACTTTTCTCAACCAACAAATAAAAATAAAAATTGGCACCCTATTCCTCCTTTAAGTATCTTAGCTCTTTAACTAAGAAATGAGAATGCCAAGTTTGGACAATTAACACTGGGATCTCATTTTTGCTCATAAAAGGTGGTTTAAGGCTATGAAAACCAATTGCTGTTAGTTTTATAGTTTTTTTCCCTTTGTTGTTAATTCTAAATTTATTTATTTAGATGTTAAGATTAATATGTTCCTCCAGATGTCAGTTTGATCAGTGGATTCCAAAAACAAAAATCAAGCAGGCTAAGCTGCAGTTACTATTGCTCTTCTACTTACTCCTCAAAATGACATGACTCTTCAATACTCTAATATCGTTCCAGTTAACTACTCAATATACTCCACCTTTGCACTTTTGTCATCTGCAACAATATGCTTGTGCAACAGTAGTTACTCTCTCAGCGGACTCAGCACAAAATGATATTGTATTGCCTTAGAAAGTACTGCAAGCAGTATCCTAAGAAACCTAGAAAACGACAAAATGAAGGGGAGACGGAAGAAAATGCTCGACTCTTCTCCGCTTGATTCCTGAAGAATTTAAGATTTTTGAACGCATAGATGAGAACCACTATATACTTCAAAAGAAAAGCATATTTGATAAACCAATTCCTCTTGCAGCGTAAAAAATGGAGTCAAGAACTAGCTCGGAGTTTCACCATCTTGTGAAATCCCGAGCTGGTTCATAAGTCTATTTTCCAGTTTTAGAGGATTTGGTTTATCAAGTATCCCCTTTCTTACAAGGCATACAACGGTTCCCATTATAGGTGTTAAGAAACCTCACTTCTTAAGGAATTCAGATCCATGGTTAGAAAAGTTCAAAATCCTAACCAGATAAGCTGCTATCTTAAAATAGTCAAATATTTTATTATAGAAGTTATTTGCTTAATGTAGTTATTATGTCCACTGTATAAGAATGAAAACAAACCAAACAAGCCCAGAAATTTCCACCTCATAAAAAGTATGATCTCAATGCTCCAATTTCTGTCTTCCAGACAGATACTAAATTTATGCTTCCTATTAATTCTTAAAAATACTGGCTTTTATCCGGAAAATGTCACTCCATAAGCTTCCAAACCAAAATATTAATGCTCTCGAAGAGCCCAATATCAATTGAAGCAAAAAACAAGTTTTAATGTTTGGGGGTAACTACAAGATTTCACACATACAATCCATCGAACAGGTAGCAAGCACTACTCTATCAAAGAAGAAATTCTATATATACCCAAGAAAAAATCATTTCAAGCCAACTATCGATCACGCACACTCAAAGGAACTGGCTTGAAGAGATAAGAGAGAACATATATACCTTTAATAATGAGAGAATGGAATCTCCGTCGCGGGTCGCCGGTCGCCGCTGGTGGTGGTACTCAGCCTCAGTCTCTCTCACTCAGAAGTGTCAACCATCAGCCCCTCACTCTCTTGGGAATAAAGGGATGGGCTTGGGTCAATGGATTGGGCCCTACCACTAGCTTTTGGGCCTCTGATTCATAAGGGACCTAAAATCGAAAATCAAATCGAATATGAAGTCTTTATTTTAAAAGAAACTTACATAAGTATACAATATTTAAAAAATATTTACATAATATTATTTTTTTTCACTTAATCACTTTTAATACATATATAATACAACTTTAATTCATATTTCAGAAAATAGTTTATAAAACACATATAATACAAGTTTAATACATATATATTGCATACATAATTCACTTTTAGTACATATTGCAGATTTATCATAGTATTATTATTTATTGCTATAAATAGTAATAAATTAAAAGTATCACTAAAATTAGTAATTATTTATTAAAATATATTCATTCAAGTAATTTTTCCTTTTTCTAAAAGGAGAAACTACCTTATCACGCGAACAAAAATGAACTTAATTACTCAAACGTTTCAACCGTATTTATCAATTATTCCTGCAGTATTTCACATGATATTTTTTTTGCTACCAAACAAATGAAATTGGGAGGTGAACGAGAACACATGGGATGTGAGTGAGATTCGTCGATGTATCTAATATACGTGCGAATCACACACACTAAATATGTATCTAGTGTGATTCACATGTATTTTGGATACGCCAGTGAGATAAGAGAATGACAAGCGAGACGGGAGGGAGGCGAGCGAGATCTGTCTATGTATCCTTAATACATGTGAATCCACTTGAATACAATGTATATGTATCATGAGATGCATGTATGACGCGATGCACCAAAACATGATAAGTTACGTAATATTGCAAACTAGTATGTATCTAAGTAATTAACTCCTAAATTAATAGAATTTCTATAATCTACCCAATATTTTAAAGAGAAAACAATACAAATCTCACTAGTTTAGGACCTAATTATGCGCCTTCACTTTAGATTTCTAAATTACCTTTCGTACCACATTCACTTCACTAGATACATGCGGGTCAAATTAGGTGTAATTTATTTCAGCAACATCGTATCCATCTCTTCGCCTCTCTACAAATGCATCTAAATTTCAGAATTATCTGATATCAAAGATATATGTATAGTGTCTTTGGAAAAAAATTCATTTCAAGCCAACTATCGATCACGCAAAGGAATTAGAATTGAGAGATAAGAGAGAAAAATATACACCTTACTAAAGAGAGAATGAAAATCTCCGTCGCTGGTCGGTAGTTGGTGGTGGTCGCCGGTCAGTCTCTGTGCCCCCGGATTCCCTCCCTCAAACCCTCACTCACTTGGAAGATCATGAGCTTGGGTTAATGGGTTGGGCCTTACTGCCAATTTTTGGGCCTCTAAATATGTAGTGTTACAAGAAAGGAAAAAATACTGATTTTAGCAATACTTTTTATTTATTATTATTTATAACAATACTATGTTAAATCTGCAATATGAATTAAAAGTGAATTATGCATGCAATATATATGAATTGTAATTGTTGTTTGAAATATATTATGTTTGTTTGGAAAAAAATTGACACATTATAATATAAGTGTATTAAAATGTGTGATAAATGTATTATCCATCATTAAAATTTGTATTATATGTGAATAATAAATTCTTCTTTGTAATATGTATTAAACTTGTATTATAAATGAATTAAAAGTGATCAAGTGGGAAAAAAATATTATTGCTATAAATGGTAAATATTTTTTTATTATAGTATATTTATGTAAAGTTCCCTTAAAAGAAGTGCAAATATGGGAAATCAATATGTATATAATTGATTAATAAATTCGACCCTATATATATTAGGTTAAATATATAAATAGATCTCCAAACTTGTTAGGTTTTCCCCTGATGTACCTCAACTATGCTATATTCCTATTGAATCATTGAACCACCCATAATTTATTCCTTTTAGACATCGTTGGTTGATGTGTAACCAGATTTTGTGAGGGATATTGATAGATGAGACATATATATGTTGTTCCAGAACTCATTAGTTCAATTGATAGTGAAACTGTTCGAGAATAATTGTGTTTTATTTAAAGTCATTTGAACACATTAGAAAACAAATGAGACTAACACACAGTCTATCTTCATTCCTTCAATCACAATCATTACAATACGAACATAATTGAAGGCATTTACAATAGTAAAGCCGATCAAAATCAGCCAACAGCGTTTAAAATGAACAAATTATGGGTAGTTCAATGATTCAATAGAAAATTGGCGTTGTTGAGGTACCTGAAGAAAAAACACCCAACAAGTTTAGGAATTTTTGTATGAGTTCAGCCTATATATTATAAATGAGGTCACTTAGTATAAGAGTTAGTAAATATAGGCTACTAGATGGGTGATGGCATGTGCTCGAGCACAGGATCCAACATGTTGAGTTTCAATGACTTGTTTTCACAATTACTTGTAGATAGTATAGTTAAAACAATCAGCAGCCGGTAGCTGCAGGTTCAGTGCTAACACATGCATACCGTATATATGTATGAACCAAATAACTGGATTTGAAGATTAAAACTGTGAGAATAAAAAGATCAAACAACAATAGCTGATCATTGTCTTTTTTGCTTAACATGAGAACTAAACTTCTGCAAGTTTAGCAACAACCTAGCCTCGTCCTCCCTACAACTATGTATGATTCCACACATGCATTGTGGTTTCTCGCCATGAAAGTAAACCACAATTAGCAAGAAAATCATTCATCGGTTTCTAAATCCACAAGATAAGTTTAGGTATACGAGGTAATTACTTTAATCGTGATAGAGGCTTAATAGATATTTAGATAAGTAGAATGGGGCATAATTTATTTTTCTAGTTAAATGTGGACTTCATACCACATGCATCAAAACTGCATAAACTTGAGCCACAAAATCCAAACCAGCAATGGAATTAGTGATGTTCGTGGTTCGGTTATTGATTAAAACCAAAATCAAACCAATCTAGTCAGTTTTTTAAATTTCTAAAACTAAACCAAACAAACGAAAAAATAACCATTGGCTTGGTTATTGTCGGTTTGGTTCAATTTTTCCGATTTATTTGGTATGAAAGTAATAATTTTTTTGAGGACGTACGTAGGCTATAGAAAATTATAAAACATAGAAAAGAGAAATAATTGTTTGAGAAGACGAGTTCTCGTAGGCTTAGGAGTTTCATTATCAACTTTACATGTATTTCTCCATCAAAATTAAGAGTACATTTGTGTTAATGTATATTGCTTGGATGACAGTTACGTATTGTTTCATGATGTATCGTATTGTGTTGTACTATACTAGTTTAATGAATACAATTAGGGGTGTCAAAAATGAACCCAAACATATGTAACCCGCCCATAATTTTAAGGGTTGGGCTCAAGATAATTTGCATTGGGTTATCTCAACCTATTCAAGGTTAACTCATTTGAAGAGAATTTTCAATTGAGCTCAATTCAATCTCCAATTTCAACCCGTTTTAAAACTTTTTATTAAGATATGTTCCTATATTGAAGGTATGAATTATTATCTATTTAACATCTTTTAAGATTTATCTATCAATTTGTTACTTTTTTAATAAAAAATTGAGCGAAAATTCAAATTGTGATTATAAAAGTTAAATATCAATATGTTAAATTATTGAGATTAATCGGGTCAAATTGGGCGGGTCAAGAACCAACCGCGTTTTAGCCCATTTGAGCCCAAACTAAACTTGGGTGAGTCAAGACCCAACCCGATTTCTATTCAACCCATTATAATATTTCCAATTTCAACCCAACCCGCCCATTTGACACCCCTAAATACAATGGTTGGATACATTGTCTCGTTTCCATCTTTACATGTCTATAATTTGAATGATAGGCCTAAATGAAAAGTAGGGTACGGATAGAGCTACAATGAATTGGTTGATAAAAAATGAAATATAATTATTAAATGATAAATAAAATTAAATTGATTTTTTAACAACACAATCACACCAAATCCATCAATACATAAAATGGATATTTTTGTGCTTACCTAAGCATGAAATCAATATATATATATATATAAATTTGAATCCAAAACCGCTGATGTGGCACCTCTATATGACCTCCATTTGTTTTTTTTGTTTTTTTTTGTCTTTTTTTTAATTCTTTTCATAAAATATTTTTATTAATTATAAAATTAAATCATATTTAATATTGTAATCATATGAAATGAGTTACAAAAAACCCCCATCTATTGACATTCTCTACTTAAATAGCATGTCTTTTCAATTCCTTTTTAACTATTTTTATGACTTATTTTATCTATAAATACCAATCATCTATGGAGATGTTGCATGTTCATTTTTCATTTTTCCATTTTTTCTTTTTAGTAGTATAATCTTTTAATTTTATTTTCTTCATCTTTTTCTTCATCAATCATGTAGTTAAGTAATCAAAAAAGAAGACATAGAAAAGATGATGTCACGATCATCGGTATATTCTTGAAAGATTTATCACATTATTTGGTACAAGTTCAACAAAATGAAGAAAGAAACTTAATTATCTTGGAGATTCATGCATAGAGAGTTGTAGTAGTATAAAAGTTTGATTGATTTCAAACATTTTGAAGATCCATTGTTGTATTATTTTGATTTCAATTAATATTATTTTGTTCTCTTTTATTTTATTTCTTCATTTTGAACAAAAAATGATTATTCCATTCATTGTTGTTGTTGTTCAAGAAGAAAAGATGCACATTTTTGTTTTTGTATATATATATATATATATATATATATATATATATATATATATATATATATATATATATATATATATATATATATATATATATATATATATACATATATATTTCTATCTAATTAATATTTTAGATTTTTCCATGGTTGAATTAAAGGTATATTACCTATGGTACACTTTTTTAATATCTACTGAATATTTTTGTCCCTAAAAATATATGATATGGTCTATTATACTAATAATCAATCACAAAATAAATGAATAAATATTTTTTTTAGTATTGAATATTTTTGATGATATATTCTAATTGAGCACACCCGATATATATGAACTATGATAGAAGATATTTAATTTATTTGCCAAAATAAAAAATAACAATTGAAAAAAAAATAGTATAATTTGATGAACCACGTTTTATTATTTTATTTATTGTTTTTTTATCCCACTTTAGTTTATCTATTTTTTATTTCACGTTCTATTTTATATGAATTGGAAGAAGTAATTGAAAAATCTAATAAATGAAAATATTGATTCCATAATTGAAGATTTTGTAAATTTTTTAGTCAAAACTGTTCTCTTTTTGCTTTGGTTTACTTATATGATAATTGCGCTCCACTCAAATACTTATAATATTAAATACTTTTATTTTATATACTATGAAAATCATATTTTTGTAACTCTTTTGAAGTATAATTAAATATAGATCAAAATAAATAAAATAGTGAATATAAATATTTAATATATATATTATGAAATTTAAAAATAGGACAAACATATATGCCAAAAAAATTTATTCATGCATTTGGTAAATTAATTTATTTTTGTTAAATATGTATCTTTTGAAAATTTTAAATAAAAGATGAATACAAATGACTAAATAAGTTGATTTGATTTTTAATATATTATAAAAATAAAACACAAAATTTTGTACATAAAAACTTTTCATATGAGTATCATTAAATAAACACAAAATTATGATTTGATTATTAAATTATTTTAATATACTAAGTAATGAGTATATATCTTAGGGTGTCCATGTATTAATTTCATATAGAAAAGGTGTAATCATTGATTTGAGAATGCAAGAAGTATATTTGAAATGAAAGCATATTAAAAGTATTCAATTTAATTAACTTTTGAATTTTATTATTCTATACACACATTGGTAAATCGCATCATTTATATAACCTTTCTTAGATAAATACTCACTAAGACGGTTATACCACATGCGTCCAGATTGCTTCAAACCATACAATGATCTTTGCAATCTAATTGAGTACATTTCCCGAGGCTTTGAACTGTATGCTTTGAGCATTTTGAATCCTTCAGGAATTTTCATGTATATCTCATTATCGAGTGATCCATAAAGGTAGGATGTAACCACATCCATCAAATACATTTCAAGTTTCTCATGAATCGTCAAACTAATGAGATAACGCAATGTTATTGCATCCATAACGGGTGAGTATGTCTCTTCATAATCGACGCCGGGCCTTTGACAAAATCCTTGTGCAACAAGACGTGCTTTGTACCTTTGTATTTCATTTTTCTCATTTTTTTTCCGCATAAAAACCCATTTATAGCCAACAGGTTTAACACCATTAGGTGTTTGTACTATAGACCCCAAAACTTCGCGCTTGACAAGTGAATCCAATTCTGATTGAATTGCTTCTTGCCATTTTTGCCAGTCATTTCTCTGTCAACATTCTTCAACAGATTGAGGTTCAAGATCCTCACAATTTTGCATAATTTTTTATGCAACATTGTATGCAAAAACATAATCCACTGCTATTTCTGAGTGATTCAGATTTGTTTCATGATCACTTGATTTTATGGATAGTTCATTATTTCCTTGAGTCTCAAGCTCATTGGTTCCTCCAAGGATATCAGAATTACTCACATCTTGACTTTCTATGTGAGGTTTTTTCATAGTGTCATTTGATCTTTTAATTTTCTTTTTCTAGGATTTTGATCCTTTGATCCTAATGGTCTACCACGCTTCAGTCGTGCTTTTGACTCATTAGCTATGACACTAGTTGATGGTCCTACGGGAACATCAATTCGAATTGGGACATTCTTTGCAGGAACATGTGATTTAGTAATCCTTTTTAAATCTGTAAATGCATCTGGCATTTGATTTGCGATTTTTTGCAAATGAATGATCTTTTGTACTTCTAGCTCACAAATGGAAGTACGAGGATCAAGATGAGACAATGATGGATTTTTCCACAAAATTTCTCCTTTAATTTCACTATTTTCTCCCCCTAATTTTGGGAAAAGTGTCTCATCAAACCGACAATCTGCGAATCGAGCTGTGAACATATCTCCAGTGAATGGCTCAAGGTAGCGAATAATAGAGGGCGATTCAAACCCAATATATATTCCTAACCTTCTTTGGGGGACCCATCTTAGTGCGCTGTGATGGTGCTACCGGCACATAAACAGCGCATCCAAAAATTCTCACATGAGATATAGTGGGTTGTTGACCCAAAGCCAATTGTAATGGAGAAAAATTATGATAATTTGTCGGCCTGAGACGAATAAGTGCTGCAGCATGCAAAATTGCATGGCCCCACACAGAAGTGGGCAACTTAGTTTTCATAAGTAATGGTCTTGCAATCAACTGCAGTCGTTTAATTAATGACTCAGCCAGACCATTTTGAGTGTGAACATGAGCTACAGGATGTTCAACTCTTATCCCAATCGATAGACAATAATCATTGAATGTTTGGGCTGAAAACTCTGCAGCGTTATCAAGGCGAATAGACTTAATCTGATTATCAGGGAACTGTGCCAGTAATCGTATTATTTGTGCCAACAATTTTGTAAATGCCAAATTACGAGATGACAATAGGCATACGTGAGATCATTTAGAGGAAGCATCTATCAGGACTATAAAATATCTAAATGGCCCACTCGGTGGGTGAATTGGCCCACAAATGTCCCCATGTATACGTTCCAAAAACGCAGGGGACTCAATTTTGACCTTTGTTGGTGATGGTCTCACAATTAACTTGCCTTGATAACATGCATCACAAGAAAATTCACCATTTAAAAGAATTTTCAACTTCTTTAATGGATGCCCATTTGAATTTTCTATAATTCGTCTCATCATTATAGACCCATGATGTCCCAGACGATCATGCCAAATTACGAAAGTATTGGAATCAGTAAACCCCCGGTTTACTATAGAATGTGCCTCAAATGCACTAATTTTTATCCAATATAATCCAGAAGATAAGGCCGTGAATTTTTCTACAATATATGTCTGCCCGGAGACATTTTTGGTTATACCAAGATATTCCAGATTCATTTCATCAATTGTCTTGATATGATAATCATTTTCACGAATATCTTTGAAACTCAATAAGTTTCTCCGAGATTTAGGAGAAAACATGGCATTATTTATTATAAGTTTAGTTCCCTTGGGCAAAATTATAATGGCTCTTCCGGAGCCCTTAATCAAATTAGTACTATCAGATATCGTAGTAACATTCATATTGCCCATATTCAAATGAGAAAAATATTTCTCATTTTTGAATATCGTGTGTGTTGTACCAGAATCAATCAAGCAAATGTCTTCATAATTTGATAATTTGTTTGGAGAATTATCCATATCTTCAAAAGTAATGAAATAAATTTATATTAAATAATTAATTATCTTTTGTTAAATATTTAAGAAATAATGTAAATGTTAAAATGATATTTGAATCATTAATAATGCATAAGATATTTATCACTTAAATCTTTAACACTAAATTTGATTTAGTTTAGTATGTTTAAAATAAGTATTAATATAATTTATTATCTTGAAATGACATTTGAGTGACAAAAAAGAAAAGGTGTTTTCCACTAACCAATTTAGGTAGTGGTTTTACTTATACATTTTTCTTTTATGGCCACAAAATTTAAAGGAGTATAAATTTACTATTTTTCAATTTCTTTTCAAATCATAACATTCCAACTCACTTTCCATTGGTGTTTCTAAAAGAATGGACTCAACGAATATGCATGGACAAATATGAGCACTTTAACTATTTATTTTCCAATTATGATCAATACAGAACAACAAATATTAATAACATTAGTAAATATCAACCATGATTATTCTTCCATATCCACAGAACCGTCACCAATTAAGTGATCTATTTTTCCTTCAGGGTGTGTGAAGAAATCTGACACATCCAAATGTGTGATGTCAACATGATCTGTGATAAAATTAGTTTTGAGATTTTTATCCTTCCTTTTTAGTGATGCTTGATAAAGCTCAACCAAGTGTTTAGGAGTACGACAATCACGTGCATAATGACCCTTTCCATCACATCGGAAACAATTTATTTTAATTATTTCACGTTTCTCATCTTTTCCTTTTTCCCTTTGATGACTATTTTTCTTTGGTGAATGATTAACACCGGGAAAAGGATTTCGCTCTTGATCGTAATTACGACCACGGCCACGGCCTCTTCCACGCCTAGTGTGGTGGGCGTACACCTCATTCACTTTAGGAAGTGGTGTAGATCCAGTGGGATGATTCTCGTGATTTTTGATACGCTCAAACTTACTTCTCAAATAAGAAGTAAAGCGGTCGTATCAAGTAAAGAACTCAACTAATGAGGTTGGGATCGATCCCACAAGGAAAATAGTTCAGACTTAACCTTATTTTATTATTACTATTATTTAGCCAACTATTTTCCAATAAACCAAAAGACAAAAAAGGGGGTTTTATTTCTAAATTAATGAAAATGATTAACTAAATAAGAATGAACAACTAACAAATTCAATTTTCGGAGTTTAATCAAATTATAAAAGTAACTAGGGTTTTAGTGTTCCCCACAAGTTCCTAACTTGGTAAATCTAACTATAACAGTTCTATCCTGATATCTTGCATGTAAAGTGATAAGTTATGTATCTCTAAATCCTTGGTCCGGCATCTAGAGAATTTCACTCCGCACCTTGGTCCGGCTACGTGTGTTGCTATACTAACCCTTATCTTTACCTCATATTAAACATTGTATTCGGTATTTGACTAAGTTATTAACTCGTACCAACCAATACTAGCCTATTAGATAGTCTACACTAAATCTATGTTGATAATTCTTTTCCTATTATCTACCTCCTTGGTCAGGCAAGTAGCATTAAGGCGAGTTCTAACGTTGGCCATCCGTTAAAAAGACTTCTACACGAAAGAATTATCAATACATGCAAGACACCAATCTAGAATTGTTATTTAAGTTAGATTTTTACCTTATTATTCACCCATGGTTCCCACAACCCTAGCTATGAGGTTTAGTTACCCATGTTCATAATTACACAATTCATATTGTTAATGGAAGAATTCATGCACTTACTTTTATGAAATAATTTCCTAGAATTTAACTTGATTAATCAACGAAATCCACAACAATCAATTCTCGGAAAAATATCTTAATTCCTAAAAATCGAGAATTTAATAATATAATCGAAGAACTATAAACTAAAAATTATCCAGAAAGTCTAACCTCAAAAACGAGGTTTTTCCAACTATTTATAATAAAAAACGAAACCTAATCAAATAAGAATTCTATTTACTAAAAATCTGTCCAAACGCGTCTGGGTCGACGGACCACGTGACGGACCGTCATGGACACGACGGACCGTCATAGACTCCGTCGTCCCATACTTCACCATTCTTCTGTTGCTTTCTTCATTCCCCTCGACGGACAGGTATGACGGACCGTTTCAAGCACGACGGTCCATCGAGGGTCTTCATTCCAAAATACTTTAATTCTTGGAATTTGGGTACTGGCACTACTCTCTGATCATTACGACGAACCAGCAGGACGGACCGTCGTAGCTGTGACGGTCCGTAATGGACTTCCGTAATCCCACACTTGGTCAGACTTCCCCAAATTTCCTTCAGCAACTTATCCCTTCACTACGATGCCACCTACGGACCGTCATAGCCGCGACGGACCGTCATAGGTTTCGTAGGTGGTCTCTTCTGCAATTCTTTCTCAAAAACTCCCGCGTTCATCCTTGGACAGATTTTCTGCAAACAAAGAGAAACTTATATCAAAATCAACACAAAAAGGCTCTCGACACATACTAAACTTAAGGAAAAAGCATTAGAAAATACCGTGAAACCACGGTACATCAACACCCACAACTTAAATTCGTTGTTTGTCCTCAAGCGACGCACTATGACTCACTACAAAATCTTTGTACAAAAGTATCCATATTTTAACTTCCGCAATCATTTGGCTATCAATCCCGATTATTCTCATTATGTTCATGCATGGTCTCACTATTAGGCATTGATTTGTGTAGAATCAAACCATAACCCCGATTTACTACGCAATGATGCCTATCCTCTTCAATTTCTCACCGAGATGCTAATATTTTTGGTATTACAACTCCTGTCCTCACTTCAAATAACATCCTCATTTTTCACACAAATGATTTTAGTTTGAGTATAAGGACCACGTTTCGACACTCACTCTCAGAACAAAGTCACCACTCATTTATACATATTGCCATAGGCTTGACCTTATTTTCATTACTTCAAGTTCATCATACGCACTTAGGATCACAATAGGACTTTTTTAGCTTGTAACATAGGCTCAGGGTCAGGTAGGGTGTATTTAGGTATACTTTAGTGACTTGTTGCCCTCCTTGACATATCGGCTAAGCGAACCGCCTTTTTATCATCTTATTTCGCCCTATTACTCAATTTTCTTTTCACTTTGATGTTTTCCCTTTCTTATCCTTATGTGTAAGTGACTTTTCTCTTTACTTTTTTTTTAATTTTGCTTTTTTATTCATATTATTTTTTTTATTTTTATTTTTTTTCACTTCTGTTTTATTCTTTCTTTCTCTTCATTCTTTCAACCCCACTTTCCGGGGTTTTCCTTATAGCAGCCAACCTCAACTCATGATTTTGCCATGAGTCAAGGTTCACAATACCCATGGTTGGGTCAGGGCCAAAACAAGGTTACTTTCTGCATTAGCCACCCTCAACTTATGCTTTTGGCATAAACTGAGGTGCACATGTCCAAGGAGGGACCAGGGCCAACACATTGTTCCCAGAGAAGATCATTTGGGGTGAAAAAGAAAGATCTATTTTAAGCTCAATTCATTTGGATCAAAAAGGGATTAACTTCATTTGGTTTTCTGTTATTTTTAGGCTCACGATTGACTAT
This sequence comes from Solanum sitiens, assembly GCA_016801875.1. NCBI lineage: Eukaryota > Viridiplantae > Streptophyta > Magnoliopsida > Solanales > Solanaceae > Solanum > Solanum sitiens. Next base: position 166,509 of record JABWTJ010000548.1, on the reverse strand, counting down.
TTCGAACAAGGGCCTATGATCCTTTCCTAAGTGATTGTTTTGACTCATTTTTAGCAGGACTAACCAGGCAAGTTCTAGCTCAGTATTAATGGTGGACATTCGATTTCACCTCACACTCTCTTGACATTCCTTGCATTCCCAGATTATTCGACACCTAGTTTAAATCTTAGATTCAGGATCATGCAGTAGTTTATCTTTATTTCATGTTTCAAACCACACAATTTTCACTTACTATGCCTAGTCATGCATCATTTTGATTATCGAGATATCATATTTACTTTAGCCATCATGCTTCAGATTTATGCTATGTACATAAGATATGACATGCCGGTTCAACAATAAAAGTAATCAGTCTTTTGGGGAAAAAGAACACAGGCAAGAAAACCCCAAAAAGAGGATCGTGAATTTGGGCTACTCAGAATTCACCCAAGTATTCATTTTCCATTTACCCCACCCCCATCAAAAGATATGCAATTGTCCCCAATGCATAGAAAAGTTAAACTACGTAAAAGGGTAAGTAAAGCAAACCTGAAGCGCTAAGCGCCGGTGATCAGCAAGCTGGTGGGTCCGGTTCACCGAAACCCACTCTCTGCGTAGTCTGGACATCCTCAGTAATGTCCTCAGCATCCATAGCACCATCAGTAGTGCCTCCCACAGAATCTACAATTCTGGAGCTAGACGCCCCGGCAGCTACTTCTACAGCCCTCAACTTTCGGGCCTCCTCATCAGCAATCGAGGCTCTCCTCGCAACCTCCATCTCACGGTGCTCCTTCTTCCTCGCCCTATCCTCATCCTCCTCTCGACCCCTGCGTCTCTTTACATGCTCACGTGGGGGAGGTGGTGGAACATCAGAAGTGGCGAAAAGAGCAGCCATCACGGTGTCATCAGCAGGCTCTGCAGAAGGGGCCTCAGACTCAGGCACCCTTGCCTCTAGGATCGTATCAAGATCAGCCCGCAAACTCGCAACCGCAGCCTGAAGGGTCGACATGTCCACCGGAGGTGCTGGTCGGGCTAGCACTCGCAACTCAAAAGCGTCTAAACGCTGATGAACCTCTGCAATCTTCCTCTCTGTGTGCTGTACCATCTTGCGCTCCATGCGCTCCTCTGCCTCAGCAATAGTCTTCTGCATCCAAGGCTGGATGTGATGCAGAAGTGTAGCCATCTGTGCCTTGAGTTTCTGGACCCTAGCAAGTGGGACCAGAGTGGCGAAAGGAGCCGAGCGAGAGGAGCTCGGGGCAGTGCTACTACCCAGGATAGACTCGACTGGAGTAGTGTCAGTGTGTGCAGCAGCAGTCTGGGAAGCAGCATGGGCATGCTCTATGGTATCGGCCAGGTTCTCACCAAGTGGGACCACCTCAGGGCGGGGCCCTCTGCGTGGGGCCAACTCATTAGCCTCATCCCTAATGAGGCCGATATCAACATTTCCTTGCGGGTCCTGAGCTGGTCAATGTGCCAAATGGGCACACCTGCTGATCTGCACAAAGAAAAAATCATGCAAGGAAAAGGGTAAGTCGTGGTGACCTTGAAGGCCCTCTCGTGCATGACCGCTTGGAGAAGCCAAGCGAAATCGACCTCGAATCCTGCCATCATTGCGGCCATCAGTACTGCACGATCCCAGGTGACTATATTATCAGCAGCAGTGGGGGAGAGACAATGGCGGACGATCAACCAAAGAAACTTGGCCGTAAAGGTCAAGTTGGCCTTCTTGATGGCTCCCTTCGGCTCCATCACCCAATCCGCAGCCTCTCCATCAATAGACAGGTGCTGTGCTATCCACCTCTTGGTGGTCTCTCTCAGTGAAGGCTCGCGTAAGAACCGGCCCTCTTTAACAATTTGCCACCGGTAATCAAACTCGGCGGTGAGAGGTGTGCTGGTGGAGTCAAAATCCATGTTGTACAGATATCGGCGGATGGCTGGTAGTGAGATGTCGACTTGGATGCCGCGTACTCGGACATGCTCAAGTGGGGCCTGTTTGGCGGGGGCAGACCGCCTATCGATCTGTGAGCGAAGAGTGGCCACATAAGAGGCATAGAACTTGCGAACTAACTCCTCACTGTATCGGCCTAAAGAACGAGCCGTCCACTCCAGCCGGTGTCTGGTGAAAAGGGTGTGAATGTCTGGAATAGTGGGGAGACTTCCCGTGAGGACCCGCCTCTCCAGTGTGAGGGTCCGTGTCATGACGCCTTTGTCATTGAGCACTTTGGCGTCTAAGTATACTTTGTATTGCCCGTCGACACACCACCGGTTGGGCTGATCGGCAACCTGGGCAGGGACTCCAGTTGGTGAGCCAGGGGTGGAGTCAGTGCTGTCAGCCTCATCATCCGAGGCAGACTGCGTAGCTGTGGCGGGGGCAGAGGCTTCTGCGGACCCGGAGGCTTCCTCTGACCATGAAACTCCTAAGGAGCCAGATGCTCCTTCGTCTTGGGCAGCTGACCCAGAAAGTGTGCCGGTCAGTGTGCGCTCCTCATCAGACTGGGAGGCAGTGACTACGTTGGGCGCCACCTTCTTGGGCATGACTCTCGGTACACGTGGAGCTCGTGCTGTAGCAGCAGTGCCTGGGGGCACGTACTCTGGATCATGCTCATCATCAGAGCCTATCACCAATCGGGCAGACAAGGCGACAGATTTAGAACGCCCACGTGCATAAACGCGATCTTGTTTAGGTGCTATGAGAGCTAGTACCTGTAACGAATCATCATTAGTACTTGAGAGATAAAACATGACAAAAGAAAAAATGAGACAATAATACACAGAACTCAAACCAGTGATAATAGTTCTGAAGTAGCAGTAAGGCACGACGAACCTGATGACGGCCTGTCGTGCTTATGACGAACCGTCATGAGGTCCATCATGTAATACTTAGCAACAAAGAGTATCAAAAGGAAGGTCTCAGACGGATACGACGGTTATGCAGGACGGACCGTCGTGGGTATGACGGTCCGTCACATGTGTCCGTCAGTGGACACTTAGACAAAGTGTGGAGACCTTAGGACAGGGGTCTCTGACCGATACGACGGTGCAGCAGGATGGACCATCGTGGGTACGACGGTCCGTCATATGTGTCCGTCAGTGGACACTTAGAAATATTGACGAGACCCTTAGGACAGGGGTCTCTGACCGTCATGACGGTTGTGCAGAACGGACCGTCGTGGGTATGACGGTCCGTCACGTGTGTCCGTCAGTGGACACTTGGGAAAAGAGATGAGACCTTTGGGACAGGGGTCTCTGACCGTCACGACGGTTGTGCAGGACGGACCGTCGTGGGTATGACGGTCCGTCACATGTGTCCGTCAGTGGACACTTGGGAAAAAAGATGAAACCCTTGGGACAGGGGTCTCTGACCGTCACGACGGTTGTGCAGGACGGACCGTCGTGGGTATGACGGTCCGTCACGTGTGTCCGTCAGTGGACACTTGGGAAAAGAGATGAGACCCTTGGGACAGGGGTCTCTGACCGTCACGACGGTTGTGCAGGACGGACCGTCGTGGGTATGACGGTCCGTCACATGTGTCCGTCAGTGGACACTTGGGAAATAAGATGAGACCCTTGGGACAAGGGTCTCTGACCGTCACAACGGTTGTGCAGGACGGACCGTCGCGGGTATGACGGTCCGTCACATGTGTCCGTTAGTGGTCACTTAGAAATAGTGATGAGACCCTTGGGACAGGGGTCTCTGACCGTCACGATGGTTGTGCAGGACGGACCGTCGTGGGTACGACGGTCTGTCATCGGGTTGTCATGCTGTCAAGCAGAGACAGAACTGGGGGGTGCCACATTCACCCATGTGAGTCAAAACAAAGACCCAACAATTTTCTAATACAGTTTAGAGCCCTAATGGACAAGTTTAAAGCCCTATCAAATTGGAAAGTTTAAAGCCCTAATTTCTCTAGTGTTATCCAGTCATTTTGTGGAATTAAAGACCTAAGTTAGACAATATCTAAAAAACAAAAACCCATATGCAAATAATAAGGAAAAACAGCAAAACAAACAAAAAGAGTAAATGGGTAGAGTTGCAAGAACACATACCTTGGAAGAAGAGACAACAATGCAAAAGTGATGGCACTCAAGTGAGAAGACTGAGACTCACAGCAGCAGACTCCGACCAAGAGGGAAGATTTGGGATGAAAAAATGGGAGAATATGGGGAATTTGGGAAGAGAAAGAAGTTGGAAGGGGAGAAAATAGAGGGAAGAGGGAAAGAAACTGTTAATGAAGGGGTGGGGGGGTGTAAAACGTTTTAAACTTTTGAAATTCTTTAGCTGGGTCGGGTCGGGTAACCGGGTAATGGCGTGACGAAACCCCGATGACGGTCCGTCTCGGTTGTGACGGTCCGTCATACGGTCCGTCGCATGTGCCCTAATTCTTCAAAAATACAAGAGCGTACCTGGTATGACGGAGTAATGCTACGGTCCGTCCTGCGCGTGACAGTCCGTCGATGTATCCATCAGTGACTGATGCAGAGTAACTTTTCTGCAGAACTTCCTGTAGATGTGCTACCTGAAAATTTACAACCCATTAATAGAAAAATGCTACTGTTACTAGAAAGAAAAACTAGAAAGGTGGTTAGATGATAAATATTGGGTTGCCTCCCAACCAGCGCCTGATTTAACGTCGCGGCACGACTGAGGACACTCGATTACTCAGACTTCATCAAGATGATATGCCTCAATCACCTCATTCGCCGATTCCGCATGACCTATATAGATTTTGAGACGTTGTCCGTTCACCTTAAACCGCACACCTTCCTTGTTTTCCAACTCAACCGCTCCATGAGGGAATAATTGGGTGATCAAGTAAGGTCCAGTCCATTTAGACTTGAGCTTGCCCTGAAACAAGCGCAATCTAGAGTTGAATAAAAGCACCGAATCCCCAATCATAAACTCTCGTTTCTCGATTTTTAGGTCATGGTATTTCTTCATCTTTTCCTTGTAGAGGGCTGAGCTTTCATAAGCCTTTAGGCGAAATTCATCGAGTTCATTTAACCCATTTAATCGTTGTTCTGCAGCTTCGTTCCAGTCCATTTTTAGCTTCTTCATAGCCCACATGGCTTTATGCTCTAATTCAACCGGAAGATGACATGCTTTCCCATATACTAGTTGGTATGGTGACATACCTATGGGAGTCTTATATGCTGTCCGGTAAGCCCAAAGCGCATCATCAAGCCTCCTTGACCAATCTGTTCTACTAGCATTCACTGTTTTTGACAAAATCTGTTTGATTTCCCTATTTGATACTTCAACTTGCCCACTAGTTTGAGGATGGTAAGGAGTGGCCACATTATGGCGAACCCCATATTTCTCCAATAATCCCTTGAACAATTTGTTGCAAAAGTGGGATCCCCCATCACTAATAATCGCCCGTGGAGTACCAAGTCGAGAGAATATATTCTTCTTCAAGAATGCAGTGACACTCTTCCCCTCATTATTCGCGATGGCGATGGCTTCCACCCACTTGGATACATAATCAACTGCTACTAAAATATACTTCATTCCATGAGAACTCACAAACGGACCCATAAAGTCAATACCCCAAACATCAAATAACTCAATTACAAGAATGGGGTTTAGAGGGAGCTTTTGCTTTCTTGAAATGCCGCTATCTCTTTGGCATCTATCACATGCTTTGGCGAACTCATGAGCATCTTGATGAATAGTTGGCCAATAGTAACCACTTTGTAAGATCTTATGAGCAGTTCGGACACCACTATGATGTCCACCAAAGGGTGAGAAATGGCATGCCTCTAAAATACTCAACATCTCAACTTCCGGCACACAACGCCGAATAATCCCATCAGCACAGCTCCTGTATAAGTATGGTTCATCCCAAAAGAACTTCTTCACATCGTACATGAACTTTTTCCTTTGATGAAAAGACAGGTCCGATGGAACAATATCACTAGCTAAGTAGTTCGCAAAATCTGCGAACCACGGAATCAGGTCTTGTGAGGCAGCCAATACATGCTCATCGGGGAACGTGTCATCAATATCAGTCTTATCCCCCAACTCTCGCATAGCTTCATCTTCTAAACGGGACAAGTGATCAGCAACTTGATTTTCGGTCCCTTTTCTATCCCTTACCTCAAAGTCAAATTCTTGCAGTAGTAATACCCAACGAATTAACCTTGGTTTCGCATCCTTCTTCGCCATCAAATATCTCAGGGCTGAATGGTCAGTATGCACTATAACTCTAGTACCTAGCAAATAGGAGCGAAATTTTTCAAAATCAAATACTACGGCAAGGAGCTCTTGTTCAGTGACTGTATAGTTCTTCTGAGCTTCATTGAGGGCTTTACTAGCATAGTAAATGGGATGAAGGATTTTGTCCCTTCTTTGTCCCAATACTACACCAAGGGCAACCCCACTCACATCACACATTACCTCAAATGGACTGCTCCAATCCGGAGAAATAATGATAGGTGCAGATACCAGTTTTTCTTTGAGATCGTCGAATGCTTTAAGACAGGATTCATCAAAAGAAAATTTACAATCTTTCTCTAACAGTTTGCACAATGGATGTGCAATTTTTGAGAAATCTTTGATGAATCTCTTGTAAAAACCTGCATGCCCAAGAAAAATTCTCACACCTTTTACAGAGATAGGTGGAGGAAGTCTCTCTATCACCTCGACTTTGGCTCGATCAACTTCTATGCCCTTTTCTGAAATACGATGGCCCAAAACAATACCTTCTTTGACCATGAAGTGGCATTTTTCCCAATTTAGAACTAAATTGCAGTCTTCACATCTCTTAAGAACCTCAGATAAATGGCTCAAACATTGCTCGAATGATTCACCAACCACAGAAAAATCATCCATAAAGACCTCAATAGTATCTTCCACCATGTCGGAGAATATTGACATCATACATCTCTGAAATGTGGCGGGTGCATTGCACAACCCAAACGGCATTCTCTTGAACGCAAAGGTCCCATATGGACAAGTAAAAGTGGTCTTCTCTTGATCTTCTGGTGCAATAGAGATCTGATTATACCCTGAATAACCATCAAGAAAACAGTACCACCCTTTTCCGGCGAGTCTATCCAACATCTGATCCATGAAGGGCATGGGAAAATGGTCCTTTTCGGTCCATGCATTTAATTTCCGATAATCCATACACACCCTCCATCCAGTCACCGGCCTCATTGGAATAAGTTCATTTTTTTCATTGGGGACCACAGTCATTCCCCCTTTCTTAGGTACACACTGAACAGGGCATACTCAACTACTATCGGCGATCGGATAAATTACTCCAGCATCCAACCATTTTATGATTTCCTCCTTCACGACCTCTTGCATAGGTGGATTTAAACGTCTCTGGTGCTCAATACTTGGCTTATGATCGGGCATGAGTTGGATTTTATGAGAACAAATACAAGGAGGGATCCCAATAATGTCCGCAATGGTCCACCCAATAGCTCTTTTGAACCTTTTTAGCACTTTGACCAAACTCTCAACTTGTTGTTTATTCAGATCTGATGCAATGATTACCGGCAATGTATCACCCTTTCCTAAGAATTCATACCTGAGATGCGGTGGGAGAGATTTTAGCTCTAGCTTTGGAGCCTCCTCTATGGATGGTTTAGCGGGTGGAGACTCGCGATTCTTCATATCTAGCTCATATTTCTTCGGTTTAAACCGAACATTACCACGATCGAGATCAACGATTAATGACCCAAATTCTTCAATGCATTCATTATCAAAATTCATTATCACTGCTGCCAGTGCTTCTATACCTAGACGTTCTTCTATTTGTGTCTCGGGTGATTCACCAACTTTGTAGGATATGGCAGATACCGATTGGAGCTCACCACTCTGCCGCATGGACCTACAAATGTTGAAAGTCACTTCTTCATTGTTCAATCAAAATTTCATCTGCCCCTTTTCCATATCAACTAAGGCTCTACCCGTAGCAAGGAATGGCCTCCCAAGAATAATAGGCACCTCAAAATAGACTTCACAATCAAGAATAATAAAATCTGCCGGAAATATGAACGACTCCACTTTTACTAGCACATCATAGAGTATCCCTATAGGCCTTTTTACTGTTCGATCGGCCATCAGTAGCCGCATCGCAGTGGGCTTTGGGTCACCCAAACCCAACTTCTTGTAAATCGAGAGGGGCATGAGATTTATGCTTGCCCCCAGATCACATAATGCTTTCGCAAAATGTAATAACCCGATTGTACAAGGAATAGTAAATGCACCCGGATCTTCTTTCTTTTGCACCAAAGACCTTGTAGCAATAGCACTACAATGCTGCATTCTGTCATCATCCTCAAAAGTGACCGATCTTTTCTTTGTAACCAAATCTTTCATAAACTTGGCATAACCGGGCATTTGTTCAAGAGCTTCTACCAAAGGGACATTGATAGAAAATTGCTTCAACATTGTTATAAAACGCCGATATTTGCCATCCTCGGTCTTTTTTACTAATCTTTGAGGAAAGGGTGGTGGAGGTCTAGGCATGGGAGTTACCTTTTTAGGCACTTCAGCATCTTTATCAGTGTTATTTTCTACTTCATCACTAACCTCTACCACTTTATCATTATCTTTCATCACCTTTTCCACAATAGATGGCATAGGTGGGTCAATAGTTTGTTTTCCACCACGAGTAGTAATTGCCATACAGTGTCCTTCATTTTTTGGATTTTGGACAGTGTTGCTAGGAAGAGTGCCCGGTTGCCTTGTGTTCACAGTTGCAGATAACTGAGCCATTTGCAATTCAAGCTGCTTAATTGATATGGCATGTGTATCAACTTTCTGTCCAATACCTGCTACATCACTCCTTAACTCTTTGGTGTGCTCATCACTAGCATCGAACCTCCTCATCATCTTGTGCAATATATCCTCAACTCGCGCCATACTCCCTCCACCATCCCTAGGAGCAACTTCACGATTTTGAGGAGGAACATAGGGCCCACTCCTCTCATTTCTGTTACCATAGTTACCCCTGTTGAAGTTGTTGTCGCGGTTGTAATTTCCATCACGAACATAATTACCCTCACGGTTGTAGTTACCATAGTTCCGACCTTGATTTCCTTGACCTTGACGCCAATTCTCCTGATTGGAGCCTTGGGCATTCGGTCGGAAACCCCCCGTCTGATCATTTACTGCATAAGAATCTTTCTCATAATAATATTCATCAGTTGGTGGTGGTGGTTTAGACAAGTAGTTTACTGCGTTTATCTTCTCTGCACCCCCAGTGACATGTTTTAACACCAACCCAAGCTCAGTTCTCATCTGTGCCATCTCTTCACGAATCTCATCTGTGGCTGGGTTGTGTGTGGATTGTACTGCAAAAGTATTTCTCCCAGTATCTGTCTTCCTAGTACTCCATGCTTTATTATTCTGGGAGATTTTCTCTAATTTTTCGGCAATTTCAGCATAAGGACACTCCCCATAAGAACCACCTGCTATAGTATCCAATACTGCTTTATTATTATCATCCTGTCCCCGGTAGAAGTATTCTTTCAGTGACTCATCATCTATGCAGTGATTGGGGACACTTCTCAAAAACGAAGTGAACCTATCCCAAGAACTACTAACTGACTCTCCTGGTAGTGCCACAAAGTTGTTCACTCTGTCTTTGTGATTTAGTTTCTTGGAGACCGGGTAGTAACGTGCTAAGAAAACGTCCCTCAGTTGATTCCAAGTGAAAATTGAGTTATAAGGGAGCTCAGTGAACCAAATGGCAGCCTCTCCCGTCAGTGAGAGAGGAAATACTCTTAGCCCTATTACATTCAAATTCAAATCAGGCCTCCCTACACAGCTTTTACACACTGCCCTCACCTTAGCTATATGGGCATGTGGGTCTTCAGACGGTAGTCCTGAAAACAAACCTCTAGCCGTGAGCATTTGCATTAGACTACTAGTGACTACAAAGGTGTGACCTTCTGGTAGAGGGGGCAAGACAAGTGGCCCATCAGAATCTGCAATATTGTCATAACCTCTGTAGTATTCTTGAGGACGTGGAGCGGGGTTATGTCCCCTTTGTGCACCTTGATCAGGATTATCAGGTAATAATCGACCATGAGCATCAACCGGAGCTGGATGTTCAGGTTTGGATCATCATCATTTATACCCAAGTTTCGATTCATTTTGCGTAGTGTACGCTCTAACTCGTGATCGTAGGGAAACAAGGGTTCTCTTCCTCTCCGTGTATTTGGCATACAAGGACGTCAAACCTGGCAAAATCAAAAACAACAGAAAAAGTAAAATCAGGAAAATATTGACTAAATTTTAATAATAAATTTAAGTTAATCTAAAAGCTACTTTCCCCGGCAGCGGCGCCAAAATTTGATACGCTCAAACTTACTTCTCAAATAAGAAGTAAAGCGGTCGTATCAAGTAAAGAACCCAACTAATGAGGTTGGGATCGATCCCACAAGGAAAATAGTTCAGACTTAACCTTATTTTATTATTACTATTATTTAGCCAACTATTTTCCAATAAACCAAAAGACAAAAGGGGGGTTTTATTTTTAAATTAATGAAAATGATTAACTAAATAAGAATGAACAACTAACAAATTCAATTTTCGGAGTTTAATCAAATTATAAAAGTAACTAGGGTTTTAGTGTTCCCCACAAGTTCCTAACTTGGTAAATCTAACTTTAACAGTTCCATCCTGATATCTTGCATGTAAAGTGATAAGTTATGTATCTCTAAATCCTTGGTCCGGCATCTAGAGAATTTCACTCCGCACCTTGGTCCGGCTACGTGTGTTGCTATACTAACCCTTATCTTTACCTCATATTAAACATCGTATTCGGTATTTGACTAAGTTATTAACTCGTACCAACCAATACTAGCCTATTAGATAATCTACACTAAATCTATGTTGATAATTCTTTTCCTATTATCTACCTCCTTGGTCCGGCAAGTAGCATTAAGGCGAGTTCTAACGTTGGCCATCCGTTAAAAAGACTTCTACACGAAAGAATTATCAATACATGCAAGACACCAATCTAGAATTGTTATTTAAGTTAGATTTTTACCTTGTTATTCACACATGGTTCCCACAACCCTAGCTATGAGGTTTAGTTACCCATGTTCATAATTACACAATTCATATTGTTAATGGAAGAATTCATGCACTTACTTTTATGAAAACGAATAATTTCCCAGAATTTAACTTGATTAATCAACGAAATCCACAACAATCAATTCTCGGAAAAATATCTTAATTCCCAAAAATCGAGAATTTAATAATATAATCGAAGAACTATAAACTAAAAATTATCCAGAAAGTCTAACCTCAAAAACGAGGTTTTTCCAACTATTTATAATAAAAAACGAAACCTAATCAAATAAGAATTCTATTTACTAAACGACGGACCGTCATAGACTCCGTCGTCCCATACTTCACCATTCTTCTGTTGCTTTCTTCATTCCCCTCGACGGACAGGTATGACGGACCATTTCAAGCACGACGGTCCGTCGAGGGTCTTCGTTCCAAAATACTTCAATTCTTGGAATTTAGGTACTGGGACTACTCTCTGATCGTTACGACGAACCAGCAGGACGGACCGTCGTAGCTGTGACGGTCCGTAATGGACTTCCGTAATCCCACACTTGGTCAGACTTCCCCAAATTTCCTTCAGCAACTTATCCCTTCACTACGATGCCACCTACGGACCGTCACAGCCGCGACGGACCGTCATAGGTTCCGTAGGTGGTCTCTTCTGCAATTCTTTCTCAAAAACTCCCGCGTTCATCCTTGGACAGATTTTCTGCAAACAAAGAGAAACTTATATCAAAATCAACACAAAAAGGCTCTCGACACACACTAAACTTAAGGAAAAAGCATTAGAAAATACCGTGAAACCACGGTACATCAATTTTTCATTAACAAATCATTATTTTGTTCAGCCACGAGAAGATGATAAATCAGTTCAGAATACTTCTTGAAATCCTTTTCTCGATATTGTTGCTGTAAAAGCACATTCGAGGCATGAAATGTGGAGAACGTTTTTTCCAGCATATCAACATCATTAACTGTATCTCCACATAGTTTCAATTGAGAAGTAATTCTGAACATGGCAGAATTGTACTCATGAATAGACTTAAAGTCTTGTAGTCTTAAATTCATCCAATCATATCGTGCCTTTGGATGAATGACCATCTTCAAATGGTCATACCTTTCTTTTAAATTATTCCACAGAACGAGTGAATCTTTGACTGTGAGATATTCAATTTTCAAAATTTCGTCAATATGATGACGTAAAAATATTATTGCTTTAGCACAGTCTTGTTTTGATGCTTTATTTTCAATTTTAATGGTGTCTCCAAGACCCATAGCATCCAAATGGATTTCAGCATCCAATACCCATGAAAGGTAGTTCTTGCCCGAACTTTGAAGGGCAACGAACTCAAGTTTAGTAAGATTAGCCATAATAAAAAGAAGAAAAATAATAATACCTTAGCCTTCAAATTTAGTCTTCAAACTTTGGTATGACAGAGTCCCGTGCTGATAACGTGTTATAAAATAAAGACTAAGTACTGAAATTAAACTAATAGCAATTAAGGAGAGAAGAATGTAGTAGAGAGATAAAATAGGAAACTTGAATTTTTCTTATTTTGATGTATTTTCCATAGAGATTACAATGGCTTTTATAGGCATAAGAGGGGTATAATGGACATTCACAAATTGTTATTTATAACAAAATTTTATTTTTTCACTCCTACCCCCTCCCCCTGCCCCAATCCACTACCCCCACCCCACCCCACCCCACCACCAACCCAAAAAAATAATAATTTTATTTTACAAAATATTTTCAATTTCATAAATTATTTTTTACTATAGTAAAAATAAAAGATGTATCTCAAAACATTTTTCACATTTCCGGAAAATATTTTCTACTCACCAACCAAATATGAGAAAATAAGTCCAAAATCTACTTATTTTCTGAAAAAACATTTTCTATGAAAAAATTTTCCTCCGTACCAAACACAACCTAAAACTCACATATATCCCTTAAACCCTTGTTCTAACTTCCCAACCTCTACAATGGAGTCTCTGCTAGGGTTTATCGAACCATCAGCTGACGAAACTGTGGAAGGCAACTCTCTAGCTCTCAAATTGGTGCCATGGATAAGCTGGGATGAATGGAACTCTATTCGAGATTCTCTTTTCTCTTCTTCTCCTCAATCTGTTGCTTTTGCTCTTCAAAGGGTAACATCCAACACAAAAACCTTTTTTTTTCTTCCTTCCGATAAAACTGAATGGATACTTATTATTTTTTGGATATTAGATATCGACCTGGAGGAGCAGAGGATGCATTCCTGTCGCAGTGGATGTTACAGCTTCAATTATAGAAATTCAACAGAAAGATCCCTTTTTTAGGTGATCCTTTATTGATTTTTTTGGTTTGTAGATAATCTAAGGGTATTCAATTGTTTATTTGTTTGCAATGTTTTATGTTTTTCTCTTGGGTTTGTTAATGTGAACCCTTTTTTTGCAGGAAGGACCTTGGTGGAAATGCTCTGCAGTCAGAAGAAATGCTTTCAATGCTATATTGCATGGCAATTATGAGGTACATTGTTTACTTTGTTTAAAAATCTCCCTCTACTTGTTTGGCTTATTAGAATGACCTTTTTTCCGCTTTAAGTTTTATTACTTGTGTTAATATAACCGCATGATCAATAAGTTATGTTGTTTGCACTTTTATCTCTTCTGTTCTCTCATTCCATACAGTACAAAAAACACAATTAGCAATGTTTACTGGAGCTTCCTTGTTGCTGCTGATCTTCAATTATTTTGAGCACGTGATGCTTCTCCCAATGTCCTTGATAGTGTTATTTAATTTGATATGAGAACACAATTGGATGAACACTGAGACTGTTACTATGATTTTAATGGTGGAACTTTAGGATAGTAGCTGTGTGTGGATGAGTTTGTATTTATAGCAACCAAAATCATTATAATAATGGTAAACTACTTTTCCAGGCTTGTAAATGGTGTTGTTGAGAAGACCCGAAAGAAGGCAGAAATTTCGATAGCTGAGGCTGCAAATGCTATTGGCATTCCACGGATGCTGATTGATGTTCGCCATGGTGAGTGTTGATGTGTATTTGCAACTTTGATATGAAAGTTGTTGATTGTTAAAAATAAGTCAGCTATACATAGTATTGACCAGAGTAAATTTCTGTTACAGCCTTTGTGAGTGAGTAACCAAGTAAGATAGCTAATCAAGATGCCACTTTATGTTCTGAACCTATTGTAGGCTTAACAAAACCGAGAAGCTTATGCCGTGTGTTGCTTAATCTTTGCATCAGTTAACAATGTTTGTTTTGCTACGACTTGTGATTTTGTAACTGAATTCTAATGTGAAGAAGCTGATTTATTAACATTGGTTAATATTTCCTTGTAGAGGGCTCTCATCGTGATCTTCCTGCACTGCAGTTGGTCCGTCTTGCCTCTACCAAGGTCAATATCTTCCTTAGTCTCTATGATTTTTTGCTTAATATGTACATCTATTAAATTTCACTTACAGTTGAAGGCTTGAAGCTGTGACTCCTCCTGAAGTTCCATTCCTTTTTAAGATTAATGGCTGTATTCATAATGGATTTTCTGTTATCAATACTATGATTTACTGTGGTTTATAATGGTAAAGCTAATTGGAGGAGGCACAAATTTATATTTGCTTAAAAAGAAAGCCTAGAAATGTCCCTGCCACGTGATAACATGCATGTGGCAGATCTTCTGCTTCAGCAATAGATTTTTCTCATTCTCTACTTATCAAAAGATGATTGATTTCTGGGAACTGTATGTAGATGTGTCTACGAGCATCCATCCAGAAAAAAAAAGAGATGTAGCTGTGAGGCTTGTGCCATTCTTGATGCTCCCTTTTCAGCCTGAGCTATACTGAATAAACATACTTCAAAACCCTGATAGAATTGTGTTGCAATGGAGATCCTCTTGAATAGTGCCAATTAATTTCCATTTAATGTTGTGGCTTTTGTAGGATCTACGGATTATGCTACAATCTTTTTGGATTACTGAAAGGCCTCTAGCTACCAATTATCAATCATGATTCTTACAACCTTTATACATTACCATTGAATGAATTCAGCTAGAAGAAAAATTGTCTAACAAAATTTAAGTAATAAATCAAAGGAAGGAAATGAAGACTAGTGATAGTACGCAATCAAATTAGGATCAGACTGACGAAAAGGAGTAATTCATAATTTTTCCATCCTTTTTGAGTAACTATAAATCCCATTTTAATTTTCCCCATATTTTTCTATGGGCTCATTTTTTATCCATATGGTTGAACATATAGTCCAAATCACTTTTCACAGGTGAAATTGATGAGCATTATGTGTCCCCCTGGTCCGTGAATAGGCCTAATGTTTTCTGATTAACGTGCTGCTAATTAGAAAAGACCTTGTGTATTGCTCAAAAGATGTTATTAAATGTATAATTTTCTTGTCATGCTCATATATATGTAAGAGTGAAAAAATAGAAAGTTTCAGCTGAGATCATGTCTTAAAATGATAATTATTTCAGGCGCTTGACTGGTTGAAATCATATTATTGGGAACCTCAAAAGAATGTGATTCGAAGGGATTCAACTGCCAACCTGAGGAAAGAAATTAAACATAAACTGCTAGAGATGGCTTTCTGTTTGAAAGTGAAGCAGACTAACAGTTCACATACTTCAGGAAAACGTGACTGAATTTTCCTTATTCCTATTGCATTGTGGTGGTTTTTCCAACTGATGTTACTCAGTAATCAGTTTTCTTGCGTCTGATTGCTAATCTGCTTATTTTTATCACATTGTAGTGTTTTCTTAGCACCTATGACCACTAAGTTATGTTAGGTGCAAAAAATTCCATGTAATGATGCAGCATTGCAGCTAATTCAAAGAATTAAGTTGTCATAAATCGTGTTGACTTTAAATTTGTGGGATTTGAGCTTTGGTCCTTTTCACTTCAAAAGACTATTGGTAGACAATATAAGACATTATGCTTGCTAAGAAGCTGAGATGGTTGACTCTCTCAAATAGATAGCTGAATTTTATGAACTGTTCTTAGCTATGCAGGGGTGTATACTGTGAAAACCTAATTTTTGCACTATTTTAATTTCTCTTCATGTTGACAATTTTTAGCTTAATTTTGTTTAATTCAATCCCTAGATCTTTTGGTTTTGCTCATGACCTTTGGCATGCCTGTTTATGGTGGTGCTTGTCCTGACCGACCTCATAGACCCATGTATTAGTATCACAGTGTTATTGTGAGGTGCTCAACAAATGCAGTACACGTGTGGGAACTGCTCATAGCTTGGTATTTATCACAATCTTGAGCAGTGTAGGCGGCCAAACCATGGACTTTCTCTCGAAGAGATTGGAAAATCTGATCTCATCCCTTTAGTTATTGCCCATAGATGGTGACTATCTCTCTTATGTGTTGATCACAAGCCAAAACTAACTCCTGTTGTTCTCGTAACCTCCCCCTCTCACGCATGCATTAATCCTACAATGCACAAAAAAAGAAAGAAAAATCTTTTTGGTATTTTGTGAATAATGCAGTTAAAATGCACCAAAATTTAGCTAAAAATTTTCAACTTCAGGAGAAATTAAAATAGGGCAACATATACTGAAAACTTCTTGTTGTACAAGGTTGTATTCTTATACCAAATTAGGTCGTACATTGATTACCTGAAGTCAGTTTCTTTTTCCAAGTACCATGCATCTTCTACTTTTCTTACTTTTATTGACCTACCTTTGTGTTGAGCCTCTGTCACTTTGATCCAAATACACGATATTTCCGTGGCAACATAGAGACTAACTGGTAAGTAATCGTATGCTTCATGATAAATTTGTTGTTTACATTCTGTTCTCTTACTAAATCTCATCAAATGTGAATTATTTCATAAACACAAGGAGAAGAATAGGACTCTTTACCATGTTACCAGTTTCAAATAAAGAATAGGACTCTTTACCATCATCATAACCTCTCGATGGGAAATGGAACTTAGATCTCGATGCGACTATATTGTGTACAAAAGAAGCCAGGGAAGCTCTTGGACACTCTTTCCCACGATTGGAGTCGTTTGAATTAAATTTCTCATGGATTATTGAACCACATGCTGACTCTGATGATTGATGAAGTGGGATGGGAACCATGAGGATACAAGCCATTTCAACCATGAGCAAGAAATCACCTAGTGTTTTGTTTCGCTGGGATTTGAACATAAGACCTCATGACCTTCATCCCACTTCATTGACCACTTGCGCACAAAGCTACCCTGGTAAAGACCATGTTATTATAGTAACTAATATTTAATTCTTATCTTCTGTTGTCTAGGAACATTTTGAGTGACAAAATGCATGTCTATTTTATCATGTCATCAAAGTTGACAGGAATGTCAACCTCCAGAAGTAAATTAGTGTGAAGTTCAAAAATATTTCAAAAAAAAACATGTCTATTGCATCAAGTCGTCAAAGTTGACAGTAAGTAATGTCAACCACCAGAAGTAAATTTATGTGAAGTTCAAAAATAGGTCTGAAGGCTAATTTAATGGTGGGTGGCTTATCAAGAGAAAACTGCATTTCATAATATCCATCTTTTCAAGAAGGTGATGATGTTATCAGTACATGACAACCAGACGATGTAATTGCAGAATAAGTATAAAGAAAGGGAGTGAGAAGTATTTTCTGTACGAAATTGATTGACATTATGACATTCCATATCACCTCTTACTGGGATCATTTTTTTATTTTTATCCAATTCTTAAAAAATAACTAATGCAAATTTTCTGTCTCTCTTCTCTGTCATACATTTACTATTTTTCTGGTTTTTTTCAACAATTTTTGTTCGCTTATACAGGAATGAGACTTGGGCAACTTTGTGCTACGAACAAGTTTATCCCTTTCATTTCTGGGAATCTACCATATTCTAAAACTTCTGGTAATTCTATTCAGCCTCAGATCTGTAACCTCATGGTTGATTGGCAGTGTTCCTGCATCTACTTTATGAGCTTCTTTTGACCATCTTCTGCATATGAAAGTATTGACACTTTGACACTGATTTGCTATGTCCACCATAATGACCTGCAACAATTTATTGAAAAATGAGCATTAAAACATTATGACTATTAAAGCATCAGTACCATATCAAATATATGCACCGATAATATTAGCATGTTAGTTCGTTTATAAAAAGGAAAAAACATTAGCATCTTAGTTCAATGAAAGATAGAGTGAGATGAACTAGTGTATCCTTTGAGATTTACAAGTGTTCTCACGGCAGATTTCAGGGCTGTTCGGTCATCAGCTGCCACCATTTGGGATTTTTAAGGTTTCATAAACTGTTGAACTCAGCATCTTTTCTATTTGTTTATATTCTTATGATTCTTTCTAGAGTCTAGTGTCAAAAAAAAATCATTCTGTCTAGAGTCTAAATCTGACATTGACATTGACATGGTAATTAGTTAATTAGGGTATAGAGTTACTTTTTGTGAAGTAGTGTATGATTTCTTAATTCATGAAGGTGGTTCATACTGGATTTTTGCTTTTTGAAGGGTATATATTGTCTGTGACACTGTTCCAAAGTGCTTTACTATCAGCATATCTGGAATGGTGAATGTCCTGAGTTTTTCCAGAACAATTTGTCTCAGGTTCTAAGAAACAGATTACTAGAGCTATGAAGGCCATTCTTCGATTATATACTTCCTCATCTTCAGAAGTGGCATCTGTGCTTTTGGAACTTATGCTGCAGACAGTAGATTCCTCAAATTTTCCAGGGAACTCAGAGAATGCCCCCACAAGCCATGAAACTGTTGACATGCATAGTGCATATGATGACTGGAAACCAATCCTGAAGAAATTGTCAAACAGAGAACCGGATTTGCTTCTGACTCTTCTCAGGGCAGCTCTAGACAAGATTGAGACTATGGGAGCCTCAAAGCATCAGCTTGGTAAGTGATGTATTCTGGCATTCCTTTACTTGGATGATTTCTTGTGCTTGGTATTGTTGGAGTATCATGAATGCCTCTGTCGAAGATACACTTATACTATATGAGACTGGAAACACGCAGATAGCTGTTATTTCTGTTCTTATGAGCAACTGGTTAATTTGGGACATTGCTAAAATGGCTACTGGGAGCTAAATAAGATTTGTCCATGGGTGCTGAAAATTTCAACTGCTCGTTAGTGTTTTATTAAGAGAGTGCTGAATCGTATCCTTGTTTGTGGGGGTTTCTTGCTTTCACAGATGTGGGAATGCAGCTTGCGGATTATCACTTATCACATACTATTTTGCTAGCTATTGTGTAATGATATTATTGTCATATTACAGTATTGTTATGTCCAGTTCATCTAACAAGGGGAGGCACAAAAACATGAAAAAAATTGTATAGCTTAACTTACTGGGAGGATTTGCTCAGTCTACAGTAGTGTAAACTGCTCTTCAAATCCTGCTGTTTTCGTTTTACATGTGTTTCATTCTTAACTTTTTTTCCAAATCCACATCTGTATATGTGTGCCATCTTTTTATGATGTTTCTCTCAGTTATATGATTTTCATTTGCTTCATGTAGTCGAATGGGTTTTAGCTTAATTTCCTGTTCATCATTGACTCATTTCTTTTACGGATTATTGTCAGGTGCAAATGAATCTCTTTTGATTGGACAATTATCTTACCTGTGTGAACAAATAGTTGCAAACCTGAAGACACTAAAGCCTCTTAACAATAATGATCTTACTGCTGACGGGGAAGACTCTTCAAGAAAACTTAGTCTTCGAGAGGCAACGCTACAAGAACTAATACATAAATGTTTATTCTTGTCCTCTAACAACAACAATCAGCTGATGAAATCTGCTCTTGTCATTGCTCAGATGATTGGAAGGAACTCTTTCATCGATAAGTTAAATAAGCTCTGTTCACTGAGAGTATTTGATTCAGAGATTATTCACTCAGATCCTTCTACCAATAATTCAGAAAGCTTCCTACTATCCAGGGAAGAAGATTCTCTTCGCAAAGCTACTCAGAAGCTTGAACTAGTTATGCGTCGAGTTGTGAAGGGCAATAAGATGAACACAACAGATACCGGGAGCCAATGGGTAGTTGCAAAAACATGGAAAGCATGCCCCATTGGTATGCTTCCCCATGCATTTGGTTCTACTGGTCGTCTTCCAATTCTTGATTTTGTTGATGATTCAGCAGAAGTTGCAAAATCATCAGACAATGAAATCCCAGAAACCAATAAATGTGGATGCAAGCGGGAGGCTGCTTCTGCGATTGAATGCTTGGATGATCCTAATACAAAGAAAATGAGGAAGACAGAGGAGCCTGGTGATGATCAGTACACAGAGAATATGGAGATTGGAAATAGCCATAACGTTGTGCCTTTGGAAGGTTCAAAAGGCCACCTGATGATTGATGGAGTGTGGAAGAAGGTTTCAATAGAAGAGCTGCGTGATATTGCAGCAGCTGTGAAGATTTTTGATTTAACCAAAGCCTTGTGAGATGCCTTGCATGGGATGGGGTGGATTCTTACAGAGCAAAATGAAAAGGGTTCTGTTTCTGTTGTAAATCTGCCACCAGTTTTGTAGCTTTGTAATTTTCAAATATTTAAATTTGTCTTTTTTACCTGTGTTAGATTTTGTATTTAATTAAACATTTTTAGTTGTGCTACAATTTACATATTGTTTTATACTAAATATTAGTAGCATTACGTGGATTACATATAACATCATATAAATGACGAAATGTGCTTTTATTTACTTTTTATAGTTTTAGTTGGTTCGAAATATATTTTCACATGAGAAGAGGATTTCTAACTCTTTTCTTTTTAATCCCGTAACAATAATAACATATCCCACAATGTGGGATCTAAAGTAATAAAATCAAAATTTCATTGGATTATGGATCTTAGTATGAGCCAACGCCCCATGGTATAAAAGCTCGATACCAGAGGAAGATAAGTTCATATCCATCCTTCAGATTATCGGATATTCTCCATATGAACACTATCGACTTCACTCAACGTTTCAAGAAACAAAGATTCTATGCCTATTTAAATATCGATAATATACGACGACGAGTAGCTAGCATGATCACTCTAGATTAGGAGATTTCTACTACATATGTGTATGTACATCCCATTATCTGTAAAAGATTCTGGCTAGTTGGTGATCGTGATGATGTCTTCTAGAAATCTCAAACTTCCAGCCAAAAAACTCTCAAAATCAATTATTCTGCACCTCAGCTTTCATCTGCATGATAGCCAGAGTTGAGTCAGTACAATATCCATGAGACTGAAATTGCAGAGGAAAAAGAAAGAGATGTTAGAAAATGCCAGACTTAGAAGACAATTGAATACAAGTTTAACTTTCAACAGTATGATACTTGCAACGCACATCAGGACTGGGAGGTGGAAGCTTTATAACACAAAAATATTAATTAATAAGGTTATTCGGAATACTAAATATATGCTCAGTTTTGGGGTAAATATAAAATGCCTCCTGCCTCGTGGTTCTTGATGAAAGAAGAAAAATACAAGGTTAAATTCAGCAGATAAAAAAGAATTTCAACAAAACTACCTCATGTAATGTTGTAAGGACTATTGGGCATCATGACTTCTTTGGCAATGCAAAATGAAGAAGACGTTTTTCATCTGGAGAAGAAAAGGGCTGAATGTAATAAGCAAATTTTACATTCAAGAATATTTAGAAGTCAGCCTGATCCCCAACAAAACTCCATAAACGCAAGCACCTCTATACTCTCTGGCCTCTGCTCTAACCATGCTGGTCTTTGAGGATAGAGTTTGCCAAAGCCGAATTAACTCCACATCCTCGATATATTTCTAATCTCTATCATCTAATGCTGTTAATTGTATCAACTGAAAAAGAAATAGCTAGGATTTGGAACCACCTCAGTTCCTTGTTCAGCAAAAACCGTGCTCAATTGTAGATCTCTACATCTTCAACCAACACCAAGCCTGATAACTTGTCCTTGTAATTCAAATGTTTTTATACTCTATGTATCTACCAGGCTAAGATTGATTGATGTCAATGTACATGGAAGAGATATCTGAAATGATGGAAAAACTCTAAGTACCACAGGTAGATAGCTATCCATCCACGCTTGTCACCAAAATCCTCTTCTTCCTCTTCAAGCGTGAATAAATGCTGTAAACAACTAGCAGTCAAGAAGTAGGAGCATCCACTTCTGGTGACCCCTGTAACATGCAATCAACTTCTGCCTTTGATATGAAGCAGTAAGGCATAAGGGCATCACCCATGTTTGTCACTTAGACTCTTCCACATCCACATGCTATTTCAGCCATTGGAGTCACTTGAAAACCAGAATAATCAACCAAACAACCATTGAGCTTTTTCACTTTCAAGTTTCTATTTTGACCAATGGAATATTGTCTCTTTGCTTGCTCTAGGTGATGGCCTGTTCAGTTCAACAATAAAGTTGGCAAGGCCACCGCCACTCTATATAACTTATTGGATACTCCCGCTCTCTAGCCTAAGAACAGCTCACTTCCAGTCACCTAACAAGTAACAGTTAATCTTAGTCCTCAAACTCTGTATGTATTAGTCATTGCTATGTGAATCTCACAACAGTTTTTGCTTATGTTCTGTATCAATGTAAGGATGATTGATGGAACTTAATACCAAACTGTAAGCTGCTAAGTCTGAATGAGAGGAAGATAGAAAGGGGTTAACACTAAGTTTGGACCAGTTCAAATAGCAAACCTTCGAACCCAACAAGTCTAGTCCTTAATTCGGCCTACTAATAAGAAAGAATACTATGAGAAGAGCACGGCCCAGCTAGGAAGATTAAAGCTCACTTTCAAGAAACCATCCTAACCATATCTAGCACAAGGAACAGGCGCACGAGCAGCATCTTTACCCACCAAATCAAAGACCAAATGCACACCACATGACAGAGATACCTATACTGTTCTCGTGCAATCACAAGTCTCATCAACGTCAACTATCAGTCTATCGCGAGTTGAAGGATTGATTACCTATACACCTGTTATCTCCATTAAGGGTCAAACCCATAAATGCAGCTATAAAAAATTGTTAAGACTTACCAAAAGCAACCAAGCTATAGCTACAAAAACCATATAGCGGACCCAGACACATATTTGATATGAACATCGGGGTCCAATCCTCTGGCTCATCTAGACTTTATTCAATCATATTGTCTTTTGCTCGTCCATAGTGCTTTGGAGTTAATTTTCCCCACAAGGATTGAGGACCACCGGACCGCAAGCAAGTGGGAGCTCATTGGGCATGGTTATCAAAATCTGTTGTTTTGAGTCAAAAAAGCAGCAGCAAGAGATCTGAGTTCACAATGACTAAGTTCCTCAATAGTCAACATCATCAGTCAACTCTGAAGGAGAGAGAAACACTCAAAGGGCTTCATATAGATCATCAGCCCCCTTTTCCGATCAGCAACTAGGAGTCTAGGACCGAGTTGGATCATCATCATACCTACCAAAGTTTATAACTAAGTGTTAAGCTGATTCAACTTTTTCTCTTTCACCTATTACTTGGTTGCAATTTGAGAAAATGGTTTCCTTCTTTTACTTTTACAAAGAATATGATTTAATACCATAATGGCCCTACTGGTAACTAACAAAGTTCTAGTCTCAATCCACTGACTTGCACAACAACTTAAAAGAAGAAACCCACATTTTAAGCGAGCTAGAAGTCTACATGTAGCACAAAACAGAATATGTTAGATATACATATCTGCTTAATAATTAAGTCATTTGTATCCACTTCTAGCACTCAATTACCAAGAATTAAATAATGGAAGAAACGAATGTCATAAAACAGAGGACCAGTGATTACCGCATTGCGACGTTGTTTATCAAACCAGCTTTTAGTAGACATCAAGGCATTCACTAAATCAGACTCCATGGATGTCATATCTCTATCAGGTTCACGCAAATCAGTGTAATAAGAATCATAGCCTGTAACAAGAGACAATTGTATTGACAAAAGATCACGAGCCAACTTTGATAGGACAGGATATCGGGGACTTGCAGCTTTCCACCAACTCAGCACATCAAAGTTCTTGGTCCAAGGCACAATAGGTTCTTCCAGATAGCAATCAAGTTCTGACTTTGGTGGTTGACTAGTTGTTTGGATGAATTTGCTAAACTCATCTGAACAGTCAAATCCAAAACTAGGATCATTAACAACTTCCATCGGCTCAAGGAGATCTTCACTCGTACCAAATTCATCAGAAATGAGATCTTCACCCGTATCAGAATTGTCAGAATCTGAATCGCTCATAGGATACTCCATTGAGGACCTGTGCACCACATAGTCATCGAGAAGCCTTTGGATGGCCTCCAAAATAGATGATAGCGGTAATAGATCATTACCTTCATACTTCAAGAAACAGAACTCTAAGTACTTCACTTTGTAGCGTGGATCCATAATAGTAGCTAGAGCCAACACCAAATACATGTGCGTCCAATACTTGCCAAACTTTTTCAGCATAATATTGGCTAAACTTCTAGCAAATTCATCTGAACTCACGGAATCTTTCATCAGATTAAATCGAAGCTTATTAAGATTGTGGAAGTAAAGGCCTGCACTGGGTCGCTTTTCCATAAATAACACTTCTGCTGCAGTATAGACATGTCCTACAAGTTTACATACTCCCTTAACTTTCTCCCACTCTTGGGGAGAAGGTATATCATAATCCTTATAATCATCTTTCTTCAAGTATTCTCCTTTAGCCTCTAATTCCAATGCTTCCTGTAGTTTATGAAATGTCACATTCCACACTGGTAGTGATTTGCCCCAAAATACTATGAGACGAATGTCATTGATTATATCCTCTATCATCCCAAATGCTTTTTTCACCATTGAACTAAAAATGTCTGCATTACAAGATACACGAAAAAATTGTCCATCTAGCTGGAGTCTTTTCTTTTCAAGAAGTTTACTTTTAATGACATCAACAATCTCATCAAAGTCCAGATAGCTATGCACAGTGACAGCACATATTTTATCTTCAATACCAAAATCTGAAAGACACTGAATCGTCTCACCAACATAATCTCCATATGCATCAAGAGACCTAAAACTAACAACCCAACTTCTTAGCTTCCAGTCTTCGTCAATGAAATGAACTCTTAAGCAAATGAAATCAGAAAAAGATCCCCTAAAATCTGAGGTAGAGCAGTAGCCAAAGCCATTGAATTTTTTATATTTTAGCCTCTCAACTGAGAGGCTAACTCGTCCATTCAAGCTTCTCAAAATTTCTTTAACTTTTGCTTTCTCTTCCTCATACAATTTTAAGCAATACCGTGAGAGAATGGCAGATGAAGGATGAAATTTAGGATTAAGATAAAGAATTAATTTTCTGAAGTACATGTCTTCTACTGACTTTGGAGGTGTACCGGATTGACAGAAAAACTTTGCCAAAGCACGATAAGCTGTTTCTTCATAGATAACCTGCTCCTCCCCAATATTAGTACTGTTCTCGTCCCTAAGATTTGCATTTCTTGGTCCACATTCATGACTTTTCCCCTTTTTTGATACATCTGGAAAACAAAATAAAGAACCACTTTACAGGCTATTTGGTTGGAGAGATAATGAAACATAATGCAAGCATAACGTTCCATATAAAATAATAGTATTTGGGTGGCAGATTAGGAAAATAATCTGAATAACTCATGCAGTTTTTGGTTGACTGTATAAGAAAAAAAACAATCGCCACATAACTAATCTAATGGCTGACGATATTAAATAATAATCACATTAAGTTATGCGAATTGTTATATTAATTTATACAAGATAGAATGTGAAAAGTAAACTTGTTAGCAATACAAAGATAAAAGTATTTAAAGACAAAAGTGTACTTAAAGTAAGCAATCCCAACATTATTTCCATGTAATACTATTCACCACATAATAACTCCTAGACTATTTATTCAGTGAATTGTTATATTAATTTATACAAGATATTAAATAATAATCACATTAAGTTATGCGAATTGTTATATTAATTTATACAAGATAGAATGTGAAAAGTAAACTTGTTAGCAATACATGATTATTTATTCACATAACTACTATGTGGACCAAATGACATGTTAATGCGTAGCAATACTTACATTATGAGAGTGGGAGATATGACAGTGGAATACAAGTAAACGAGAAGAAGAATACCAGATCCAGGAAAGAAGTCATGGAGTGTTTTCCGCTTTCCGTTAGTCATTCCAAGTTCATAAACTGCACTTGAGATTAATCAAATTAGAAGCTTGAAGCATAAAAGATATCACATTTCATATGTGGGTACACTATCAAAATTTGCTCAAATTGAAAGTTCTTTTCTTCAACTTTCTTCTATTTCAGACAGTTTTTCTGTGGGACTTTGTCCAAATTTCAAATATATTGCATGAAATGTGGCATGATATGAGTACCCAACTCCAATATGGATTTGACATGGGCATGGTCAATTTTTAAGACTATTTTGGAAAAACTATATGAAGTACCACTACTTGTGTTCAGCTATTTTTAGGTGAGTACGCCTAAGAAGATGAAGCGTCAATCCCTTGATAAAACACTACTTTTTATTAAGTTTAAAAGATTGTACCACACACCAGTCTGAATATGAAGTAATTAAATTCCATTGACTATAACATACGCATTCTTAAGTTAAAAATGTCCAAAGGTGAAGATGGAAGTATGGGATCCACAACAAAGGTCACATGAAAGTGGTGGCCAATGATCCTGTATCAATTCCTTCTACTGTTTATTTCTCCATAAAAAAATCATGTAACACATTTTATTTTTTCAAGAGTCAAGTTGAGTAATTATCATTTAAAACACCAGTAATCACTTATTAATTTAAAACACAAATTCATTTATTCTGAAGTTACACCTAAATTGTATAAGCTTATTTCAATAATATCACTTAGCTACGCCTTATCAACCCCATGTACCCTTCAATTTGGAGTCTCACATCGGTGGGACAAGGACTTCTCAGTCTCCTTATTTGGTCTAGGGCAATCCTCCCCTCATGAGCTAGATTTTGGGGTTGAGTTAAGCCCATAATCCATTCTTTACCATGGTATCATAGTTATACTCATCCCAATTCATTATTTCCAATATTGGCTCCTCGGGGTTGTTGGAGTCCCACATTTGTGAGACAAGGTTTAAATGCTCTTGGGCAATAACTAGCTTTTGGAGTTGAGTAAGGCCCGACGTCTATTTCTTTATCAACCTACCACAACTCTTCTTTATACATCTTGATACCAACTAGTTATTTGCTAATACTATTATTTTATAATAGTAGTATCCATGCGAGCTTGCAATACATGTCACCTCTACCAAGGCTAAAACACACGAAGGCTAGAACAGACGGGAAGAAATCACCAAGTGTTTTGTCTATGCTGGAAATTGAACCTGAGAGACCTCACGGTGCTGATCCCATCTCTCTCCGGTGCAGTTATTTGCTAATGTCGGTTAAAACTTTCACATTGAATTGAAAATAGAAACAACAAATTATACTAATCAGATGCGAGTTTAACTCAAAAAAAAAAAAAAAGTAGAAACACAAATCAACGAAGAAGTCACTTTTTTTTTGACGCTTGAACAAGCTTGAGAGTTCAAATGCTAATCAAAATCAAAATGATGAGTTAGAATAAGTAACACAAATTTATCAACTGTGTTCTCACTCCCCAATGGAAAAAATACTACTCCAACCCAAATTTACCCCTTTTTAGGAGTAGAACCCTAGGAGTTAGGAGAAGAGCAGCAATAAGTTCATATAAACAAACGAGATGGAGATTTATTACAAAGAACAGAGATGACTTGCCTGCTTGTATGCAGAAAAAAGAGCTTCGTCAATGCAGAATCAACAAGGAGTTGGCGTCTCCCATCTCTACTCTCCGCTCATATTCATGCGTCCATTTATGCCCGGGAAAATATGAAGAGCCGCCACCCAATTATAAGAGAAATAGCAAACTATTGATTTAAATTTAATTTTATAAATATTTAGTTTTTTGTTATTTGATTTGGTATATAATTAGTCATATTCTTTGTACGAGACTTATTTCTTCGTATAAAATGCTCGTAGGCGAAAGAGAACTTATATTCGGCTAGCTCTTGCGACGGAATCCACTTAAAGTCCCTTATTTTCTTCTATAGCATGATATCTCGTAGAGTCACCATCTTCTTTTAGTATATTGGAAAGGCATAATATAAAGGAAACCCTTTTACCTTGAGCATGTACGCACCGATCAAACACATAGAAAAAAGAAAACTTGATCAGATAGTTCGTGCGGGGCATTTCCCACCTCACTTTTGATCTTTCCCTTACCGTGTAGGTAAAGCTAGAAGAGCATCATTGGCCCGACAGGATGATTATCGATGACCTCACCCCCTTGTCACTTAAAAGGAAAGCCAGACAAGGGGGTTTGCTGGAAAACCTCGCCTTCGGCTCCATACTGAAAACGTCGATCATGAAGGGACATCACGACTATTTTTTTTTTTCTGAAATTGACTTGGACGGTTGTTACTCCAACACTTGGATATTAGCAGCCGTTTATTGTTGGTATACAATTACTCATTCGATATACAAATGTATAAAATGTGTTTGCGTTTGTATAAAGTGAGAGAAAAATGTGTATACAAATGCAAATACATATATTTTCATATTCTACACTTATAACTATACAAATATAGATCTTATTATACAAATTACAATGTATAAATAAGTTTATACAAAACTGAAATATTTGTATAAAATTGGATGTATCTAACGAATTATATAATACAAATCAAAAACTCCATAGCAAACATAAAATTTATTGTGGAGCGTAATTATGCAAACTATAGCTATAACATACAAATATAATTTTTATATTTGTTATATGTGAAACTTGCTCTTTTTAAAATACCTTAAACATACAACATAATTTTTTTATCGAGAGAGTTCAAGTGAGCCCCTCGGCGAACTTTAGGTTCGACCTTGATTCGGAGCGTACGTTAAAGCTCAAATTTAATTTGAATAGTTCACTACATGATCTATTTGGGTGTGTAAACCCTGAATCTCTAATTAAGAGGAAAATAATTTAATATTGTACCGCAATTCATATTGATTAAAAATATACATTTCTTCTGTTTACTAATAACAGTAAGTAATTACAAAATTATATAGCTAGAGTTTGGATTTGGAAAAAATTCAAAAATATATAATTAACTAATTTACATTTACATGGTATAAGAACAGTTTAAAACTTACCTTACAAATCTTTAGTCAAAACACAACTCAGTATAGAACTTTATATATATATTATTTAATATATAATAACATACATAGTTTTTATATATTAATTAGGACCTTCCTCTAAAAAAATATATAAGTATAGACATTGCTTAAAATTATAATTGACCTAAGTACACTTAAAATGGGCTAATTTCTTTTTAAGACTTTATTAATTTACTAACCTATTAATATCTCTATTTCCTATCTTTTCTCTACGTATATACCTATCTTTTTCAAGTGATCGTTTGTTGATTTACTTTATCGCCATTTTTTAGTAGACAATCAAAGGGATATTCAGGTATATATTAATTTGTTATGCTTTGAATTATTATTTATGTTTTTTACTTTGTTGGGAAATATATCATAAATTATCATTTAAAATAAAATAAATAAATATTTAGGTTGAGATGCGAATATCACATCTTTTTGAAGAGAAAATTTCAGAAATACTAACACAATAGACATACTAAGGCTCTATAGTTATAATTTTTTTTAATTGCGCTCTATAACTATAAATTTCATTTGCTATGGAGATTGTGTTTGTATATTTTCGCTTGCAAATATAAAAATAGGGTATCTACACAAATTATGTATTTATACGTTTAGAAATTTTTCAGTTTGCTTGCGAATATAAAAACAAGATAATTTATTGTGATTTTTGCATAAATCATATACAAATAGTTAGGGCAATTAAATATAAATCCTGAATCAATCAGAAATCGAATTATACAAGATTCTGATATATACAATCAGACGAATTACACAATTGTAAGCAAATTATTCAAATTAAACAAATAGAAAATTTTGGAGAAACTATGACTACGAATCACACTTTTCCAAATAGTAGCTATAGCATTTATTATCATTTAAATGTTTGTTATTTTGCACTTTTTTTTTTCTTTTTTAAAAGAAATTCAAATCTACTAAATCCACTACAATATAATTTAAATTAATCTAGCAGTCTTAGTGTTAACTTTTATCCTCCAAGAAACAATAATTCAATAACATCATATAACTTAAATAACTTCGGATTAGTAGACATATCAAAGCTTCACCATAGTAATACATTCTTTAACATTTTTCTTTGTTTCATAACCTCAAAATATTACTTCTAGAAATAATATCAAAAATGTAAATAGTAATCTGAAAATTTGTGGTAAATAATGATAAGAGCACATCATTATAATTCTAATAATTATAAAAAAAATAATACCATTCTTCACTTTATGCCTATTAATTATAATGCACTTATTATTTTTATTTTTATCATTAAAATGCACGTAACACTAACATGAGACTCTTAAAATAAACCTTTTTTAATTATTATTATTATCAGTCATCACTACTACTTATATTTTATTTGTTTCAAAATATGCTTCCATTTGTTTGACTTATGACTAATGAGAATTGACATTTTTGATTTTTCTCCACTTAAGTAGTACTACTTGTGTTAATATAACCGCACCATTATTAAAGTTTATTAATTTCTTTATGCTTGTATAAGTCAAATAAATTTATTTGATTCATATGCACTAAGATGACCCTACAAAAGCATATATATATATATATATATATACTAGATAATTGAAGGCCCGTTCACGGGCCCAATATAATCAATTATCTTTTCAATTTTTATTTAAAATTTTTATCTAAACTTACATCTTATTTTACTATAATTTCTAAAATTTTCTATCATTTAAAAAAATTACAAAAATTCCCTCTCAGCTACATTCCTATCCTCTGTATACATCACTATCTCCTCTCGGATACATCTCTATCCTCTCTCGAATACATATTTATCCCCTCTTGAATACATCTCTATCCTCTCTTGGATACATCTCTCTCCTTTCAGATACACCTATATTCCCTCTCGAATACACTTCTCTCCTCTCAGATTCATCAGCGAGATATGTGTCTACAAGTTTTCTGAATAGTATCACTACCAATATGTTTTCGCATTTCTACTGATGAATCTATGGATTTTTTGTAATTTTAAAAAGAGTAGGGATATAATGTAATTAGCTTTTAACACTATAAAAATTTATGTGACATATTTTTCTTTGTAGTCAATTTCAAAAGAATGATGACTCAGTATATTTAGTAACATTTTGACTTTAAAATATTCATTTTATTCTTAGTAAGATGATTTATAATCGTATGAACATATATGGTTTGTTTTAAACCACAAGTTCTAAAAGTATTTTTTTATAAAAAAAAAACAAAAAAACTTCATGTTAAGTCAAATAAACATTACATAAATCAAAATGGAGTGAGCACAAACTTTAGATCTAAGTTTTTGTTATTATTTGCCTTTTAACAAAATTTAAAATGAAAATACTAAAGTTTTTTCACAATTATTTTTATAGTATTTTTTTACCAATATTTTGTCGATAATATCAAAATTGTAATAAAAATAAGGTAGCAAAGTAACTTAATTTTGAAATTCAAGTATTGATATCAATTGAGAAAATATTTATTTTTAAGTTGTAAAGCATTCATAATCTAATATTTAATATGTTCCTTACTCTCGACAAATGACACTAGTTTATTATAATTTAAGATTGTAAGAAGTAGAAATCAAAATTAAAAAGTGCAACTCACAATTACATGAAGGTCATTATGAGTTAATTGTCACTCGTTAGAGATATGTCACATGTTAATTGTCATAATGAAACAACATGAAAATTATAAGAGATAATTTATTTATAATTGAAAATTATTTATGAAAAATGGAGTACAAATTATATATTTAAATATGTTTATGTCATATACATATTAGTGTAAAGAAATTTTACATTATAAATTTATTTACTAATTTTAATATGTAGTTTATTTTATTATGAAAATTTAAAAATTTGATGTTTTATGAAAAATTGGTATGAAGATTTTTATATGTCCTCATAGTAAGTAGTTCTTTACTTTATAATATAGAAGAATATTACTTAAAATAAGTTATCACGTCAATTAATCATATTAGTTGTAATATATTAATATAACTTTTTTAGAAAAATATCACGTAAATCAATTTTTTAGGTCTTAACAAATCATTAATTTAGAATTAACGATAGACCTATAAAAATCATTAGTTATGTTGTAAAAACAAAAAATTATTCTACATTTGCTTCAAAGATATTTTTTGGTTTAATGAACATTTTATACTATACAGAAAATAAATCTATAAGAAGTGTAATATCTCATTAAAATAGACTAATTATTAGTCTATATTCAAAAAATTTAAGAAAAAAGTGTGATTGAAAATGTGGTCATGTGGGTCCATATTAAATGTCACATCATTAGGATAAACAAAGCATTTAAGAAAATATATTTGGTTGTTTGGTCATTACAAATCTAATACCACTTTTTTAATGTCATAATATAGAAACAAACATTTTAGAATCTTTATGAATTGACAAATTTACCCTTGATCGTCCTCAACTTGGCTCTTCTATATAATAAAAATATATATATGATTAGACAAAATATCTTATTCCAGATAAGGGATAAAATAATTTCAAGTTTAATGAGATATTGCCTTCGTTTCCTTTCAATTGTTATAATTTTCTTTCTAGAGTCAAAAGAAAAAGATTTTAACTAATATTTTACGATATATTTTTTCATCACATTGGTATGCAAAATATTGCAATTTATAGTATTTTCCTATAGTTTTTGAATATCTAAATTTTTAATTCAAAATATTGAATTAAAATAATCTAATTCAACTTTAAAAATTAGTTAAATTAACTTTTGAAAAACACATTTTGACAACTAAAAGGACATGAAGGGAGATGATGTTATATGATGGAACAAATTTATATCGCTAACCTATCACAATATATATTTTATCCCGAACTTAATCATGAAACATTTCACCTTATCCACGTATCAATCTATTCATAAGTGTATAACTCAAGCACATTTAAATACTCCATCCGTTTAAAAAAGGATGACCTACTTTGACTTGGAACAGCGTTTAAGAAAATAAAGAAAACTTTTAATCTTGTGGTTCTAAATTAAAGTAATGTCAAATGTACCAAAATGCCCTTTAATCTTGTGGTCTTAAATATGCCACGTGGAAAGTTAAATTAAAGTGTTGCCAAAAAAGGAAAGGGGTCATTCTTTTTTAAACAGACTAAAAAGGAAATACGGTCATTCTTTTTTAAACGGAGGGAGTACAAAAACATTAGAGAAAAAAACATAGTTTATTTGAGCACTTAAAATTGTTGGGTTATAAAAGGTGTAATGGAAAATGAAGAGTTGCAATTTTTATGAAGAGTTGCGACTTTTATGAAAGTTTTCGACTTTTATGAAAAATTATGACTTTTATGAAAAGTTGCGACTTTTTTAAAAAGTTGTGACTTTTATGAATTTCGAAAGATAGTGACTTTTTCAAAGGTTTGTGACCTTTTTCGTAAGGCACAATAAGAACCTTTTCGCACTACCCTTTGTTTTCTATAAATTGAGGGATTTCCTCTCATTTTAAAGAGAGAATTTTTCTGGACTTCTTATACTACTACTAAATCTAGTATTCTACGTGTATTTTACTGCCATTGAGTGGCTCGCTGACACCAGCGTTTTGGTTATCACTACATTAGTGATTGAGATCATTCTATCCTGGGAGGACATATTCCAAATCAAACCTCGGATACTAGAGGGGAATAATTTCCTTAAGGGGACACTGTGCATTCAATGGGCTTGATCTTCTTTCTATTTTCCAGATTTTGATATGTGTTACAGATTTTAGATTTGTGAATTAGTTTTTGTTATTTTGTTCTTCTGTTCTACATTGGTTTACTAAACTTTGGTAACTTCGTGTTTCTGCAAAGTTTGTTGGAATCAGTAAGATTCTTTAAACACAGATTAACAACAATTCTTCATTAAGAAAAAATATTTCATATATTTTTTCTAATCTGTTTCTGATTCTAATTTTTCTACTAGTTTTAATTTTCTAGTTAGGATACGAACAACAAAAATATCAAAAACAAAATCAATAGATCAAATAATTTGTTTTCTTTAATTAGTTTAAAAATAAAATGTTATGTTATAATAGCATTATAGCAGCCCACTTGAACTAATTAAAGTCAACAAGGGCACCTCTAACTGGCTGTTGTGGGTTTGGCAGTGACACATAACAATATTTTTGACATGTGAATTAAATAATATAAAACATTATCAAAACTATAGTTTATTTACCTTATTTTCAAATTCCAACACCTTAATATAATTATATATTAAATGAGTATTTTAGCAGACATCTCCCTAGAGTGGTTGGTACATCACTTACATATTCGATGTTTTCTGTGTGAGACTAACTACACTTTTTTTCCTCTTAAAGTTTGATTATATTCAAAATTTATATATTATAAAATTTGTATTTTGAATTTATTAGTTTTTTTTTTCAAATTGAAAATAGAAAATCTCAATCATTCTGCTAAGTTTTCTATAAGTTTGAGTTTACCTAAGCTTTTTTTCTCTAGATATTCGATTTTATATCAAAAATTGATTAATTTTGAATTCACTTCAAAAAGTTTTATATAAAGAATAAAATACTTTTTAATAAAATAACTTTATATTTAAAGATATAAATTCAAATTTACTTACTATAATAATTAATTAATATGAAGCGAAAAGATTACCATTTGCGAAAGTATTTTGTTAGGAGTATAATATTTTTTTTCGTCAATTATGGCAGAGTACCTTTCAAAGTTCACGTGCCACTGTAACATAATCTCTGTACTATGCACTTAAATTACACACACAACTGTGTGTTTAGTAGAGAGAAAAATATTATTGAAAAATATTTTTTGTTTTTTCTAGGAAATGAAAATAATTTTTAAGAAAATTAGTAAATATTATTGATTTTTTTTTCTAGGAAATGAAAATAATTTTTAAGAAAATAAATAAATAATATAATATGGGGAAAAAAATAAATTTTATAACTGACACTTCACCTTTAATACTTATTTTACATGTGTTCGCCTCTGCCGCCTCCTATTACTTTCGAGTCTCCGTTATTATTTGTGTTATCTCCCGTATTTATATTAACAAAATAAAAATAATAAAAATAAAAAGAATAAAAATAACTATTCGAGTTCATAAAATTTGTTGTGTCCTTAAGAAATTTAATCCCTTTGAATACTTGATATTGGAAATTAATTCCTTCCATGATAAAATAGATTAACCATTAAAGAAGTAACGGTACCTCAAACTTTGATAATTTCAACGAGCTCAAAATGACAACAACGAATCATATATACAGACACGATCAATTTTATTTTGTAAGAAATGTATGCAAGAAAAGTGAAGAATTCGTATCAGAAAATGAGAGAAAATTTCTCTATTTATAGTCAATAAGGGCTAAATGTCACAACTCTTTGATAAAAAAGACAATATTTCACAATTGTCACAACCCTTTAAAAAATGCACAACCCTTTAATAAAGGTCACACAAACCTTCCGCAAAATCACTATTTTTCAAAAGAGTCACAACCCTTCATTTCTTGTTCACACATTTAAACCCAACAATTTCTTAACTAAAATAACGTATATAAATCAAGTTTCTTAAAATAAATAACATATATGGATATCTTTCAAAATTTGATTATAATATTTATTATTTTAAAGATATTTTAATTAGTAAGATGATCGAACTATAATTAACTATACGTAAAAAAAAAAAATTTTTACAAAATTAGAACTATAC
This sequence comes from Solanum sitiens, assembly GCA_016801875.1. NCBI lineage: Eukaryota > Viridiplantae > Streptophyta > Magnoliopsida > Solanales > Solanaceae > Solanum > Solanum sitiens. Next base: position 130,557 of record JABWTJ010000548.1, on the reverse strand, counting down.
TAAAACGAGATAAAAAAAGCTAACTTTATATTAAAACCATTAATAAATCTTTTCTCAAAATTTAATAACATACTTAAGATTTTATTCTTATAAAAAATAATTATAAAATTAAAATTAATAATTATTATCAAATATAAAATAAATTTTACCATCATTGTTATCTCACCAACCAAATAATCCATAATATGAATTATCAAATCATTTAATTGAAATAAATTATCTCAAAATTAATTAGAATAGTAAACATATTTTTAAACCAAAATAAAAAGGAGAGTCACGGGTTAGGTATGTAGTTATTTTGTTAGGAACATTATTTCCCAATGTGAATATTATGATGTGAATTTATATTTAATCGAAATTTAGTCGAGCTTCAATATTGATATCGAACACGAGGATGATGCGGGTCAATAAAGCCGGTCTAGGAACAGAACAGACCGGACGGTCACCGGGTCATCTATATATATAGTCCTCTTCTTCCCTGTAAAATGCACATTCAGCTTTCACTCACTTTCTTTGTGCTCTGCTCCATTGAAATCATCGAAATCTCCTTCAACTTCTCAGGTATTTCAATTGATAATCAGACTCTACCAATCAGCATTTCTGTGTTTTCATCTCTTTTTTTTTATTATCTTGGATTTTACTTTCCAAATTTATACTAAATTCCATGCAAGTTCATGCTAGAAATTTGAATATTTTTTTTCTAGTTTAGATCTGCTAGCGAATCAGGTGAGGCGTATATAGTTCTATGGATTTACAGTATTTAGTGAATCATTTGATCATTTTCTAGATCGCATATTTTCACTGTTTCTGTTTCAATATTCATTTCCATAGTCATTCGCTTGATGAACTAGCCCTATTCTCAAGTCTCATATATAGGGCGTGTTGTACGAAGAAAATTTACATGAAAAATGTGTTTTAGGAAAATAGCTGGGTTTCTTAGTTATTTGCTTGTGTAAGAAATACTTCTCTTGAAAATAAATGTATTTATTTAACTTACACAAACATGTGAGAGGTGCGTTTAGGGTAGAGGTGTCGGGTGGTGGGGAAGAAGATGAGCTGTGTAGAGGGTGGGAGGACCCAAGGTGGAATGTTACTTGTGGAACTTGTTTTTCTACTTTCATTTCGTTAGAGAAGTCATTTTCCTCATTTATTATCTTCCAAAGGTAAAATTGAAAAATGTGTGCTTTTTTACAGATCACACCCTTGGTATCAAGGAATTAGAATTTTTAATTTTAAGTTGAGTTTCACTTTTTTTTTTGGCTTATAGTGCACTAGCTAATCTATGACTTGATGGTGCTGATTAATCTATGAAAATATCTTTGGGAAAGATAGTATAGTAGATGTGTTGTAGTTGAGGCTAAGTTTTTCATTGCTCATGATTTTTGCTTTGCTATGATTTGATATATAATATAAAATTTAGGTGATATTTGGGTCATACAATTTTTTTCTATTGGTGGTATTGTGATTTCTTTTGTTGATAGAAAGAGACCCCTGATTAGTTTTGGATGAAACAGACATCCATTTTCATACATATTCACAATGGCTCCAGCAGCAGCAGATACCATCAAGCCTAGAGGTAACCACTTATGCTCTCTTAGTACCTAGCCTAGAATCTTTATTTGATGTAAAGATAGCCAGTTGATTTGTTGTTGCTTCCTGTATGAGCCAGCACTATGATCTATGCAAATTTGATTTTCATGGTGACCATTTATTAGTAGCAGGGGTGTTCTTTGGTCCCATGGCTATTCACATGCATGAACAACCTTCTATGCTTACACAAGAACTTAGTGTTTTGTCCATTTTTGTATTTGATTTTTTCATTAAAATTTTCAATTATAAAAAAGAATCATTAAAAAGTAGTTTTCTATAGATAGCCATTAGGAAATAAACAGTTGCTTTCTATTTGGAGGATATTGTCTTTTTTAGATAAAGAGGAAAAATAATCTCTTTTATCTGTCTCGTATTTTCAATATTCCTAACAAACTGAAAGTGTGAGCATTTCTACAAGTCAGTCTTACCATGAGACACTGTTGAATCTGACTTTGGTTTTTGCTAATATATGTGGATTTCATTTGGAAAGTCTTGATTTGTATGGTCAGTTGGATATTTGTTCACGAAATGCAAAAAGCTTCAAATGTACATTGCAAGGTTAACTTGTAGTTTCAGTTACTTAAAACATACCTTTTTTAAAAATAATTTATAGTTGAAACCTGTAGAGTGGAATGCTCTTCTTACTGTTATTTTATACAAAATGGAGAGTCCAAAACTGATAGCACATTTTTCTACTTCTCAAAACCATAAATTTTCTGTTGTCATTCCCGCTACAAAAGACTCAGACAGCCTACTGAGGCTCAGATGATTGATTGATATTGTCTACATTGTCAACAGTATTTCATTGAGTTTGGCGTCTCTTATCCTTTCTTTTGATGTTCTTTTATCAGATAAATTGGTGCAGCATAGTTGTATGTTGCTTTTTCTAGATTTTGGTTTGCTATGTCGTGAAAAAGATTTTTCAAACTGTGCTTTCTGATAATTTCTCATTATTTGTGCTTTAATGTGAACAGATGTTTGCATTGTTGGTGTTGCCCGTACTCCAATGGGGGGCTTCCTTGGTTCTCTTTCCTCGTTGCCAGCCACAAAACTTGGATCAATAGCCATTGCGGGTAGGACTCTAGCTTTTGTTGCATAGTTATTTCATCATAGAAAACCCAATTGACTGGCAATAATAATTTCTTTGAGTTTCAATTAATCTCTTTGTTGGTTGAACTTTAGGTGCTCTTAAGAAAGCAAATGTTGATCCATCACTAGTAGAAGAAGTCTTCTTTGGAAATGTCCTCAGTGCAAACCTGGGACAGGCTCCTGCTAGGCAAGCCGCATTGGGTGCAGGACTACCCAATACGGTGGTTTGCACCACTGTGAACAAAGTTTGTGCATCTGGATTGAAAGGTATGCACCTTCCTGTTGTATTTATTTCCTAAAGACCTATGTCCCCTTTAATAACTGTTATGAGAGTGAAAGAGGTATTTGTTTTTTTGACAATATAATTTTATATGGCTTTGCAGCAACTATGCTAGCAGCTCAAAGTATTCAGTTGGGCATCAATGAGGTGGTTGTGGCTGGTGGAATGGAAAGCATGTCCAATGTTCCCAAGTACATTGCAGAAGCGAGGTTTGCGCTCTTCAAAAGTTGTACCACTGTGATAATACAATTTCTTTTAAGAAGCTCCTCAGTCTCCCTTAGCAAAGAAGGATAGTGATACAAAATGATATGTTTTTGAGTCACACACGTTAGGAAGAGTGGTGCTGTTTTCTTACGACTTTCCCAAGGCACATTTTATAATATGTCTACAACTTCGAACCTATCTTTTTGTGCTTCAACAGTGTACATGTGTTGTTTTCGATCTTAAGTTCTTAACATGCTTAATCAACAATTACAAAGCCAGCTCATATTCCTGTTAACCAGCTTTCGTCACTTCTTATTATTCATGCTTGGACCTTGATCCGTTTATGATCTGTTCCTCATCAGCCATACATTTTTAGATCTCTCCCCATTGAGTTTTATGATCTGTTCCCCGTCAGACATAAATTTTTAGATCTCTCCCCACTGAGTTTTAAATGGTTAATGTATTGTTCGGAATACTGTAGACTTGTTGCGCTGGTCACTTCTATTTTTTTTCTATTACAAAAGTTCTGATTAGTTAATATTGTTCTTCAATTCTGTTTTATCACTTCATTGATCAATGCCATAATCACAGGAAGGGATCTCGTCTTGGACATGATAGTCTAGTTGATGGAATGCTTAAAGATGGTTTGACTGATGTTTATAAGGATTGTGGTATGGGAGTTTGTGCAGAAACATGTGCTTCAAATCATAAAATTACAAGAGAGGAGCAGGTTTGTCTTTATATACATATTTGTTTTTCTTTAATTTGCATCGTGCTGCAAGTTTGGCTCTGACTTTAATTGCATATACCAAAGCTTTTTCTACTCTTGGTTTATCTAATTTATACTTACATATCAATTCCTCCTTATCATTGTTTTTGGTTCTTTTGATGTTTGATAATTGATAGCACCATTTGTTAAAGCTTCTATGAGAAACAATAACTATTGGGATACATATGGTCCGCTCTTTCCTAATGCTGTGTCATTATTTCTATGCAAAGTTGAACCATTTTGATTCTCTATCCCCTTTTCCACTTGTTTGCCACACTCATATCTGGAAACCAAAGTGGATCGTCATTCTGTTTTCTCTTAGTTTTCAGCTATCCGCTATGTAGATTTGCTGAAGTCTTTTATTTTCTGAAGCCTGAAGAAGTCAAACACTTATGTCTCTCTTATATATGCAGGATGATTATGCAGTTCAAAGTTTTGAACGTGGAATTGCTGCTCAGGAAGCTGGTGCTTTCGCATGGGAGATTGTACCGGTAAAAGTTATTAGCACTTGTTCTCTAGATATTTCTTCATACTCAAATAAAGCAAGTTCTTTGCAGTTCGTTTATTTTATGGCTCTAATGAATTCTGACAATGTTCAGGTTGAGGTGCCTGGAGGAAGAGGAAAGCCATCCATTATTGTTGATAAGGATGACGGTCTCGGAAAGGTGAGTACATTAATATGACATTTTAATAGTCAAAGCAAAACTAATAAGTACCATACATGTATGGGATCCTACTTCTTCTCTTGAGGCGCTCTTGGAGACTTAATTTTGCCACTCTCAGACCTACTCCCCATATGAGAAGTAAAGTAGAATAGCTAGAAAATGAAGGTAAATGCAACTTCTAAATCACTGTAGTTTCTTATTGAAGGGGATGAAGAGAATATTCTGACTAGTTATTTTGACCTTCATATTTGTGCCTTCCAAGTACTAAAAGGATTAGATACATGAATTTACTTCTTTGGTATTTAAAAGATGTTATGATATAGGCACATGCATTTATACTGCCTACAGTCTCCTGCCTTCATCACTCAATTTCTGTTTTTTTCCTGCCAGTTTGATGGTGCAAAATTGAGAAAACTCCGACCAAGTTTTAAGGATAAAGATGGTACTGTTACTGCTGGTAACGCTTCTAGCATAAGGTTCGTGGACTTAATTTTCTACCATGTTCTGTTTTTCTTGTTCTCACATGTTTAACAAGAACTTTTTGTTAACCTAACCAATAAATGCATTTCCTACTTCTACAATCTTGGTCAACTACTCTGAAATTTACTTACACTAACTTTCTCTCTCTTGAAGTACTGCATCCCAAACAATAGCTGAAAAAGATTTGTTGAATACAGTTACGATTATATCTTTCCGTTTCTGGTTCATTTGTAAAATGTAATTTCTTACACTTTGCGTCCATACTGGGAGCTAAGTTAGTTAGGTCATCTAATATGCTGTTTAAGAACATCTTTCACCTGAAATGTGAATAGTCCAGTGAAACAAGATAAGAACTGGCTGTTGAAGTTGCTCCTTATTGTTCCTATTTGAAAATTTGAAACAGGAAATCATAATATGACAACTTGAAGAGATTCTTCGTTTATCTTTTCCAATAAAATTTATTGACGAGAAATCTTTCATTTTCAGTGATGGTGCTGCTGCATTGGTCTTAGTAAGTGGAGAAAAGGCTATAAAACTAGGATTAAATGTTATTGGAAAGATCTCAGGCTACGCGGATGCTGCTCAGGTACTTTATATCTATGAAGTTGAGAATAGAGTTTAGGCACTCCTTATGTAAGATTTTGGAGTACTAATGGTTATTACCTTTTTACTTTCCTTATCTGGTGGTTAAACTTACGCTCTTGATGTTCTTATCTAAATTATATCTTGCAGGAACCTGAATTATTCACAACTGCACCTGCTCTAGCAATTCCCAAAGCTATCAAAAGTGCTAGCTTAGAGGCTTCTCAAATTGATTACTATGAAATAAATGAAGCCTTTGCTGTATGCACTCTTACCTACTTCTTTTAAACTAGCTTGTTTCATTTGTGTGAGCACCCTCCTTAACAGACCTTGCTTGCAGGTGGTATCTCTTGCAAATCAAAAGCTGCTTGGTCTTAATCCAGTGAGTGCTGTATCTATCCTATATGCTTATTAATCTTGAGATACAAAATTTGTTGATCTCTTTAACTTCGACACTCTCAGTCGGATTATATCAACTAAGAAAACTATTTTTGGATTATATGCTTTTATATGAAAATGGAACAAGGACAAGATCACATTAAGTCGTAACTAACTTGGTCTGGTGGTACTTTGGAACAAGCACAGAATGATAGCAACCTTTTGTTTGTTCACTCAGGAAAAAGTTAATGTACACGGTGGGGCTGTATCTTTGGGGCATCCTCTTGGATGCAGTGGAGCTCGTATATTGGTTACACTTCTTGGGGTACGTGTCACTGCTGCAACATTTTGGTGTTTTAAGTTCAAATGATTGTTTCTTTTAATGTCCTATTATGATCTTTTCTTCTGACATGAATATTGAGAAATCTATGGTTCTTTGACGTTTATTTCAAATCTATTTTCCAATACAATGTTTGCAGGTGTTGAGACAGAAAAATGGCAAATATGGAGCTGCTGGTGTTTGCAATGGAGGAGGAGGTGCCTCAGCCCTTGTCCTAGAGCTTTTGTAATCCTTTTTTTTTGTTTTTGGTAAGTCTGAAGATCGAAAACTCATTTGAGAATTTAGTCTACCAATGTGATATTGCATGTATGGAATTCAGAGATGCTCTTGATAGATCATTTCACTTGACAACAATGGTTAATCACAATTGGAATAGTATGGGAGGGTTGTTCAATTAGATGACCACAAAAGATGATAATTCCATTAAAATCTCGTTTCGGACTGTATCCTCCATCCTAGTGTTGTATAAGCTCATATGATTCATCAACCAGTAGTGGACCTGTTCATGAGTTAACACTGTACATTTCTTTACTTGACGTATATTAGATTTGGTTTTGTTTTGCAGGTTAGTGCTTCAGACTATTTATGATAGACAGTGCTTGCAACGGATTAGATCTAGCAGGGCGTCTTCAACCAGAGATGACTCTGTAACTTCTACTTGTTCGTTTTCTTTTTCTTCTTTCCTTTGTAATTTTAATTTAAGACGCGTTGTATTCTTCAAAAATAAATGAAAGGTGGTTAGGTTCTTCACGAAGTTAATGACAGATCTCCCTCCCCTCCCCAATTTCAAACATTTTCGTTGGAATTTCTTCGAGCACTTCACTATTTTTCATGTGGTCTAGAGGGCATAGGAGATTGAGTTAGTAACTTCGAGATACTTCCCAGTGCACTAGAAAGGTAGCGACTGCAGGTTTTCCAAAAAAACACTTCAGAGATATAGCCTTGTGTACTAAATCCACTTCAAATGGACAAATCCAATCTAGTCACCATTTGTTTCCTAAACCATTTTAGACTTCTCCTTGGTCATAGACTCATAGAAAATGAAAAGGATTTTAGGAAATATGGCACATGGAAAGTTAGAATTTAAAAGTTCGTAAAAATACAAAGAGATGTTTTTTTTCTTGAAACAGATTAAAAAGACAAATAAATTAAAGCGGAGACAAGAGTTAGCTAAGATTTTGAATTTGAATATGTTGTGCACTTCTATTCATATAGCTTATTTAACTTATTTGGATTTGAATAAGTAAAAGCGGACAGAACAACAAATATACTTGCTTTTGTCAAGATGTTTTGTTAATGACTTACGAGCAACATTTGTATCAGAATTTTTCACTAAAGGATTTATCTACTAACTACTATATATACATAAAAATTAATTTTAATCATATTTAAATAATATAATTTTCCATCAATTAAATAAAATTTCAAATAAACCCTCTCAAGTTTACTTAGCTCAGCCCCTCCAACAAAGCCGAACTTATTTCAATGTCCAAATAAACAATATTGTAACGACCCTTTGTACACTATTTTGGAATTATCGATGAAAATAGCGGCTAGTGTATAGAAACATAGGAATAAAAACTATAATTTTAGCCAGCTAAGTATGAGATGTCCATAGAAAAACACAAGCATCATCATCATATATATAGTGTATGACACAGAATTACAGATTTAAATAACAAATTTCTCTGTCATTGTTTTTTTTGAAGTAATAAATCAAAGTGTTAAATTACTCCAAGAAAGTGGTAACAAAAAACAAGAGGATCCAGTTGTAAAGAGATCAATTAATTCCATAAAACTATTATGGCCTATGATCAACTTGTACTATATATATTTTGAGCCACACTATAATCACTAGCTTGGCCTCTACTATTATTTTCCAGCTATGCAATCTTTCTGGGGTTTTCCAACATAAATTTGTATTTTTTGTACATCATTGATCGAGTTTTAAAATAACGGTAAAATTATTTTGTATATTTATGAGTGATGAATTCAAACTACAAAATTAACTAGTGATGTATGGGTTAAAGAGTAAACTACCAACATTATACTCTTTTGAAGTGGAATTCTTTCATGAACTCTATATAAACGCATATATTTCGTATATTGAACTATCCTTTTTTTTGGGAAATCTTAGAATCCACAATCACTAGTCTTCAGACGCATATAAGGTAACATGTGTTTTTTAATAACTTTTCTTTTTAAAATTTTTTTTATTTACATGACTCTACCTAAGATTTTAGGTGTTTTTAATGCTTAGTTGGAGAAGACTCTAGCTATACTTTTTGCCACAATGTCATTCCTATTATTTTATGAATTATGTCAAATTAAGATGAGTGAAGTTTGCTTTATTGTGCGAGCACCTCCGCTACTAATAAATTAATTAATGTTTGAGTCACCGAACCAATAAATAGAGAGAAAAAGGACAATATATCTCTCGAACTATCGTCAATGGTATACAGATATCCTCCGTCATACTTTTGAGACATTGGTGCCCCTTTCGTCCAAGAACTTGGGCACCCTTCACTCTAACGGAAGACTAAATAGGGACACGTGGAACAATCTTATCCGTCGATAAATATCGGATCGGTGGATAAGATTACGACACATGTATGTATGTTAATATAAAGGGTATATGCTCTAGTTTTTTTGACGACATTGGCATCAATGTCCAAAAAGTATGCCAGAGGGTATTTGCATACCATTGACGATAGTTTGAGGGTATATTTGTCCTTTTTTCCATAAATAAATATATCAAATGCAATACACGTCAGTAGATACCCCGAACTGTGTCTTAAATGATATACAAATATCCTCCGTCATACTTTTGAGACATTAATGCCCATGCCGTCCAAAAACTAAAGCATATATACTCTTTATACTAACGGATAAATACATGTCATAATCTTATCCACCGATTCGATATTTATTAACTATCGGATCAACGAATAAGATTATATCACGTGTTCCTATTTAGTCTTTCGCTAAAGTGAAATATATATACGCTCTAGTTTTTGAACGATATATACACTAACATCTCAAAAATTTGATAAAAAAATATTTATGTATCACAATAATTCGAGAATATATCTATCCTTTTTACCAAAAATTTAATCCACAACAGAATAAACATGAGTAAAAGTAGTTAGAATGAGAAACATTTGTGCCAAATTCTTTGATTTAAATTTGATTATGACAGAGTAAACTAAAAAAAAATAAAAAAAATAAAACATAACCTGAAAGTGGGCCCACACTGAGAACAATGGGCCCACAGTGAAGCCAGCTGTACGTCTATCTATCTACCTTTTGAGTCTGTTTCCCTTTTCATATTCTTCTTCCCTCTACCATTTTCCGTTTCCATTTTGCAGAGACAGAAAGAAGAAAAAGGAGAGAATTTCTCTTTCCTTTTTTTTAATTTATACACCAAAAATAGAAAACCATATATTCACAAAAAAATCAAGAAAGGGTCATAAACAATTTTGTTTTTCGAAAGATTTTTCTCTCTGTTTCTGTCTAAAAGAATTCATGGCGGTAAGATTCTTATTTTGTTTCTCTCCTTTTAATAATCTTTCTTTGGTTGTTTTGTTTTAGAGAAAAAATACCCTTTTTTTAAAGACTCAATTTTGAGCTTGTTTTTTGTTCCTTCTGCTTTGAGCCCCTGCAAAAAGAAAAGTTTTTTTTTGGTGGGGGTGATGGGATGAGATAAAAGGAAAAAGAAATATAGTAGTTCTTGATTATTTTGATTTTTGGGTGTTCTTTTTTTTTTATAATTTTCTTAAGGATTTTTATGTATTTTATTTTGTGTCTGTTATTCATGTTGAGGAAAGAAAGTAGTCATTTCCAAGGTGATTTTTTTTGTTTGTGGGGTGTGGGGTGTGGGGTGATAGGGTTATTCCTTGGAACCTCATGTGGAAGATTAAAATTTTGTTGTTCTGAAAGTTAAATTCTTGAAACCAAAAATGGAGTAGAAATTCAAATGGTATTATCTTAGGGATTAGAGGTGTACCTTTTATGCCTTATTTGTTTTGGGGTTTAGTATATAGACAGTTAAAGAAAACCCCTTTTTGTTTTTTAAAAGTTAATTCTTGAAACTAATAATGGAGTGGAAGCCAAATGGTACTATCTTAGGGATTAGAGGTTTTTTTTTTTTTTTTTTTGGTCTGTGTATTTGGGGGTCTTGAAACCTCTTGTCCTTTATATTTGGTTTTCTAAAAGTTAAATGCTTTTAGAAACTCAAATGGTATGATCTTAGGGATTAGAGGTGTACATGTTCAGCCTTACTGTTATCTTCCTATTTGGTTGTTATAGTTTCCCAGCAATCCTTCTTTCATAATATTCCTTTTGAGTCTAGGGTCTCTTTGAAACAACCTCTCTACCCCGCAAAGGTAGGGTGCGGTCTTTGTACATCTTATTCTCCACAGACCTCACTTGTGGGATTACATTGGGTATGTTGGTGTTCGAAAAATTTGGAGTGACATATTCTAGCATGTACCCGATGTACATTAGTGGTTTTGGAGTACATGAGTGGCCTGAGAGATTCTTTCTCTTGAACCATTATAGAAACTAGAAATCAAGAGCATTGGAAGGAAATGCACATTTATGTGGACTTTTAGGAGTTCACAGAAGTTGCATCAGATAATGATTTTGCACTTGCAAATCAAATTATAAAAGAGCATAAATGTTTTGGACTTCTCAAGTGCCATTTCTTTTGTCACATTCAGTGAGACTTTTCAATGATTCATTCACACACATTATCCTTTTCATAATATTTGTATTTATTATTAACATTGCAATTCTCTCTGTTTTTAGTAGAAGTGTGATTTTTGATTTCTTAGTTTTTTTTAGTATAGAGTATAAAACAATATGCTACTACATTTTGCATTAATTCAAATGTGAATGGTAACTTTCACCATTTGCTTCTATGAATTTACTTGTATCGTTTTGATATAAGCCTATTCCTACAGTAATTACTTTAGCAAGCTGAGGTGCCATCTGCTGTCAAAATTGATTTTGGTCCATTCCTAGTTCTCCTCACCTGAATATATTTGTCTATTTTGAATCGCAAACAAAAACCATGAGAAAATTAGGCAACACACCAATTCTTTTGTAATGGTAGACCAAGTTGTACTGAAACTCATGTTCTGGTTCAGATTCCTAGTTCTTATTTTGGGGGTGGGGGAAATTGGAAGATTTTTGTTAAACAGATCTTTATGTGCCCTGCACAAGTGTGATGATTTGCAGCCTTCTAAATTTGCCTTACATTTGAATATCTTAAACAATCAGAAATTTAGCCCCACTGACTTTATTTTTGTGGGAGGGAGTTTTTTCTGCAATGATGTAAGAATTATTTTTAATCTCTACAGGAAAAAGGCCAGCCGCTTCCTAAGTTCGGCGAGTGGGATGTCAATGACCCATCGTCAGCTGAAGGATTCACAGTGATCTTTAATAAAGCTCGAAATGAGAAGAAGACAGGTGGCAAGGTAGACTCACCACCAAAGGGTGACTCTGCATACAAAAATAAAGCAACGCTTGGAAAACCTCAATCAGTAAGTCGTGGCCCACATAGTGGCTGTTAGTTCTGTTACTACTTGTATTATGCAGATTGTCATTTCTGTCTTAGATTTGATAGTTTTAGGAAAAAGGTACATGAAGCTTGTAAATGTACTAATTTGTATTGGTCGAAAATGTTATTTGAACTGATGTTCTAACCTCATCTACCTTAAGTAAATTCTAAAATCAAGAACATCTGTAGTGAAGCATCTAATATCATTTCCCAAAACCATAATAGATACTCCATCTGTCGTAATTTATAGGGACAATGATCTGCTTTCCTTGGAGGCACCTTGTGGTCAGGGGGTTCGGAATCCCATGCAGCAAAATATCATACTATTTACACCGGGTTAAAGTAATTTTTTTTGTGTATGTATAGTACATATTGAACCCCCTTCTACTAGTTCGTGTGTTTACTTCTTCAGATTTCTGACTCCCTTTATGAAAATTCTGGCTCCACCACTGTGTCCAAAAGGAATGACTTCTTTCTATATGTAGAAACTATTCAAACTTTAAACCCCTTCTCTCAATGAGATGATTTATAGCCACACAAGTATCTATTGCTTGTTTAGACCACATGTTTCAAAAGAAATTTTGTGCCCAGTCAAACAGTTCTATGTGGCGGATGGAGAAACATTTTGTCATAATATTTCATGTACTGTTTACAAGGATATTTCATGTACTCTTGCACCCAAGGGTGTGGCCTGGTGGTCAATGAAGTAGGTTGAGAATCATCAAGTCTCGGGTTCACAAATCCTAACCTGAGACAAAAAAATACTAGGTGATTTCCTCCCACATGTCCTAGCCTTGGTGGATAGAGTTACCTGATACCCGTTATTGGTGGGAGGTGGTTGATATCCCATGCAATTAGTTGAGGTATGGGGAAGCTGGCCCGGATTCTTGTTGGAAGTTACTACTAACCAACTGTAAACTATCTCTTTACTACAACCTGAATCCTAATGTCATGCATATATCATCTTAGTTCTCTATCTATGATCAATGCATATGCTCAGTTTTACAAATTACAAGTATATAACATATAACTTGAGGACTTGTTGAGGAATTTCTCATTAGTGAGTAAACAAGATCCTATTCCCATTGTACTTGTGGGTGAACCCAAAGGATCCCACATAATGCCCAAGAACAAAGAAACCATGTTGTATCGTCGTCTGTTTTTCTGTACTATTATGTCTTTATTTATACATAACTTCCAGATTATGACTTTTCCGGTTGCACTGCGTTTCAGAAAAAATGGTTCTGCTGTATGCAGTCTACTGCTGCTGAATCATGAACTTCTCTTAGCTTCTACAACCTGAACTGGGAAATGATGTTAGTTTGGAACCAGACGCGTCAAGTGTACTAGAACACTGGAGCTGTAGTCAAGATGTGACAAGTAATTTTGCTGTTGTATTTCGGATTATTTACTCATAAAATGCTGGCTTTTGCTACCAAAAGATATTTATGATATATATTTGTTTATTTTTTTTCTTATTTTGTTTCTATTATTTTGTATCTTCCCCATTTTCTTGCCAAGGTTAGGGATGGATTTTGTTAGTGTTGGTTCTTGATTGACAATACTTGAGCTAAGGGTCCTCCGAAGACAACCTCTTTACCTCTATTAGCTAAAGGTATGGATGGTCTGCGTGCACCCTACCTTCCCCCCGACTCCACTTATGAGATTTCGTTTTGTTAGCCAAAAGCCCAGAAAGTATGAAAGTGAAAGTGGAAGTGAAAAAGACAAAATATGACGTTGGTTATGGCGTGATATTCACATGAGATACACCTGAACTTATTTGTATATGTTAGTAAGACACTTTTGTCTACCTCCCCCATACCCCCAATCAATGTTTGAATCCAAAATTTTGTCTGGCTGGACATGGACCGACCCGACCCAACCCAGTTGAAAGGCTAAGGTTCAAGTACTTGGATGAAACCCATGGAATTGAGTGGCCAAGATGACATATGTCAAGTTCAAATATAATTGTCTATTAGGTTAATTTTTATTCAACCAATTTTTAGAAGTTTTCTATAAGTGAATTTGGGTTACAATATGCTACCCAAATTTTCTTTTAACTTTATATTGATAAATTTGGGTTATGCCCAAACTAGCCTCAATGAACATATGCTAGCTCAACCCACTCACTGGGTTGGACGAATTATATTTTTATCGGCTGAACTTGACAACCGTAAATTCAATTTTTAGTAGAGTTCGAGTTTTTGGCACGTAAGTCGGATATCTTACTATAACAAGAAAGCATATGCCAAAAAAATGTCCATGGAATCATGCCCAAAAGATTTAGAGACTTCACTCTTTTTTCCTTTTATGATTGGACGAATGTCACATAAATTAGAACGTCGAAAAGGCATATATTTTAAGTGTGAAAGAAGGTGCTAAAATTTTGCAACATTATTCCTTTGGTGTCCTTACCAGAGAATAAGCGTTGAAATATACTCCTAACTAAGGCATACTACCTTTTCCTCTTTTGCTATAAAGGAGTTTCATATGATATATCACCACACGAGTCATTTTATAAAAATTAGGTGATTTTCTCAGTTTTTTTTTCCAGTGTGTTAGTCCAAATGATATGATTTTTAGATGTGTTTTTGCCAAATCTTTACAGAACCATCCGTAGGGAGTTCGATAATACACGAAAAATAAAAGAATCGCTATTTCTCGTTTTGGGCCTCATTTAAATTGGAAAATACCGATGTTTGCCCTTCGAACCAATACACACCATTAAATAGGTCGCCACGAAAAAATTCGATCAAAAAGCCGCCAAACACACATATCACCCAAAATTCATTGGCTATAGCACATAAAAATGAAAAAAATTCTATTTTCCGTTCCGAGCCTTCGTTTAAACTTGAAAAAATACCAACGTTTGCCCCTCCTAACTAACACACGCTATTAAATAGGTCATTGTGGACACACACAAATTTTCTTGGTAAAACAACTGCTAGGCGCTTATCTCCCCCAAAATTCATGGACTATAGCACAAGAAATATGGAAAAAAATGTTGTTTTTCTTTTCATGCCTCATTTGAACTTGAAAATACCAAAGATTTGCCCCTTTGAACTAACATGCCATTAAATTGGTAGTCACGGATGCCCACAAAAAAAATTCTAAAAAAACTTTATGAGGACCTCCATAATGAGTTAGGAGAGTTTTATGTATAGTCACATAATTTTTAAGACATATTTTTAAAATTACGTGACTTTCTTAATTTTTCATGTGTATTGAATAATGAAGTCATTTATTTATTTTTCTTTTCAAAGTAAGATTTAGGTGACTTAGATACTTATGATTATGAAAGAAAAGAGTTGATGTTTCTATGATCACGAAAGTAGTTTATTTATTTTTGTTAAATTATGATTTGTAACTTAAATGATAATGACATATAATCTATCTATCTTGCATATTTCGGAGAAAAGAGAGATGATATGATACTCTCTAATCTCTATAGCTGGGGAAGTTATTTATCCTCTTTCTTTTAAAATTATTATGATTAGTAAGAAACTTAAATGATAGTGACAAATAATTTAGTTATATAATTGTAAAGATAATGAGACGTGACGTGAAACTCTATATGACTAAGAAAACAATATATAATTTTAAAATATTGAATTAATTTGATATGATAATAATATGACGATTTACTGTATTTCTAGAATACTGAAATCAAATTTTGAACTACCGCATTAATTTAGTTTGATATGATAAAGATTATAATAATTTTGGAAATCTACAACCAAATTTACCATACTAAAATTCAAATACGGTATATCATACTGTCTTTGGTTCAAACTTCAACCCTTTGTGGCTTGAGTATTCCAAAATAATACTATAAAATATTCAATATATTTTTCATAACTTATTTTGCATTAAAATTTTTGATTAACTTTCAAATTCTATCATTACCACATGAAAGGTATAGAAGTAACATAATAAATCATAGTAATTAACAATTTTTTTTAAAAAAATTTGTATTAAAAATTGTGTCTGACTATCGAAATTCTATTAGTTCACATTGAAACATAGGAAAAGACATGTTATTTGAGAATGTAAAAATAGTATCAATTATAATAATTGACAACTTAAAATATGTAAATGTTATATATAAAAATTAATTGACTTTTTAGATTTTATCTATGCCATATAAATCAAGATAATAATAAAAAACATATATCGGACCCATCTTAACACGAACTTGATTGAAACTTAAAGGAATTGACGGAAGGACACCACCAGGAGTGGAGCCTACAACTTAATTTGACTCAACACAGAAAACTTACTAAATCTAGATTTAGTAAGAATTTACAAACTGAGAGCTCTTTCTTAATTTTCTTCCCTGAGTTATAGTCTCAATAAGAATGTCATAAAATGTAGTACTCCATATACTTTGGCTGGTAATTAAGGCATCATGATATCTCGTTAGTACATAATGAGAAATTGACACAGTTAGACAAATATTACATACAATTTTCATACATAATAATTTATATAATACAACAAGTGATCCATATCATTTTACTTTTTCAAAGTAAAAGTATGCTAATATGCTATATCTAATAATTACAATTTTTCAGATAAGATAATCATATTTTTATTATTTATTTATATTTCAACACCATCATGAGACTTCTAAGGACTTTATATAATTATAACATTTTCTCAATAAGAATTTTTTGTTGATTTGTTCAGCTATATGGAAAATGAAGAAACGTAGGGCAATTCTCCCTTGGCAAGGAAAGATTTATGCATGACATAGTTGTTCTTGCCAAAGGAGAATAACCTGCGGTTCTTGTACTCCAATTAATCTTCAATACCTGAAACTTCCTCGAGATTAAAAAATAAGTCATTCTTATCTAGATATCTATTGTAAAAAGAAAGACGATAACTTTTATTCAACTTATGGCAAGAAAAAATATTGTGCAAGAAAGCATAATTGTTCTTGCTTTACAATTTTCAATTGATCTTAACATTTCTTTGATGATACTTCATATTTTTTCACTACCATTTATATATATAGTGACTTGATTGGAATAATTCATTTGGATATGCTGAAGAAAAGAAGGCCATGTATTGTGTTAAAAGGGCTTTACCTTCTCATAAGAGGCCCAATGGTTTCAATCACTTTATCCAAAAAAATTTGTATTGAGTGTGCAAATTAATCTCAATCTAGTTAGCTAAAAATAAGATACGAAAAAACTACATATAATTAAGATATAAGAATATTTTTAATTGTGTGAGATTTTATTTATATTTTAAAAAGAAAATCGTGTATCATAGTCCATGGCTCAGTAAAACGATTATGAAAATGACCGTTCAATAATAACGTCGGGAGACCTAGCTTAGTGTCTTTGCCCGTCTATAACCGATTGTCTGTCTTTATCGATAGCTTTGAGACGCATGCATACACAAGAAAAAAGTCAATGGACTTTGATAGCCATAAATATTCGGATGATGTGGGTGTCATATAGTACACTCATAAGGTAATGGGTAAGTTCAAATATAATTTTCAACCAATTTTTATAACTTTTTCTATTTGGGTCACAATATGCTACCCAAATTTGCTCAAATGTTATATGAATATATGCTAGCTCTATGGGTTAAATGAATTATATTTTTATCGCTAAATTTGATAAACCTAAATCCGATCTAGCTCTAGCATATATATGGAGCGCTTGAGTTCTTAGGCATGTAAATTGGATATCCTACGACAACAAGAAAGCATATGCCTATCGAATCATGTTCAAAAGCTTTAAGAGATCGAACTCTTTTTCCCTTTTGTGATATTATGTTGGTATACGTACAAAAGAAATGATTGTATATATGTCATATAAATTAGAATGTCGAGAAGGTACATGTCTTTTTTAAGTGTGAAAGAAGGTGCTATTATTTTGCAGCATTATTCCTTACACAGAGCATATGCATTGAAATATACTCCAATTAAAGTATACATATATACTAGTTTTTCCTCTTTGTTATAAAAAGAAGATTCATTTAATGTATAAAATATATGTATCAAATCAATTGTTGAAGAGAGACTTCAGGCTCTGTGTGGATGCATTACTGGCCCAATCTTATTTGGCAAATAGCCACACTTCACTACTATTTAATATTGGTGCAAGTTTGGTCATTAATGCCAAAGAAGATTTGCCCCATAATTTAGCCATACAATATTATAATTAATCAAAGTCACTTCAATGTTTGCAACAAAGGTATAAAAGAAAAACTTTTGTTTAATATTTTCTCCAAGGATGCCATTATATAAACAATTAAGCACGTGGCGCGAGTAAGGGATCTGATCAGTTAAATATACTTTGTCAAAATATTATATTATAATATAGAGAAAAATCTTTATTCTCTTTATAATACAAATTGAATCTTGAGCATTTCTGATAAAAATTTTGACTTCGTCCAAACAGAAATAGGAATAATTTACTCAATCAAATTATAAGAGGATACCTAAGCAACTCACCAATAAAGTATATATATCACTCATGTAAATTTAAGTGAAATACTAACTCTTTTATCCCAAAACAAGGTTCTTGGCAATGTGATTCATTTAATGCAACACAATTATAGATCTTTCAAGACTATCAAAAAAAAAAAATTTGGTACTAGAAGAAGATATGACTAGGAAAGTGATTTATTTATTTATTTTTAAAAAATAATTAATATTTGTGCGACTATAATGATAATGATAGGTAATCTATCTATTTATCTTTATACTTACGAAAAAATAGAGGTGACATATGTATGACTAGGAAAGTCATTTCTTTCTTTTTTTCTAAATTATTAATTAGGTGACTTAAATGATAATGACAGATAATTTATCTATCTTTCTAAATAATTCGAGAGAAAAGAAAGGTTATGTGATACTCTTTATAACTAGAAAAGTCATTTATCCTTTTTCTTTCAAACTTATATCTATTTGGTGATTTAAATAATAATGACATGTAATAAATTTACATAATTTTTAAAATTAAAAAAAAAAAGTCAAGTAGCACTCTCTATACTAACAAATAATTTATCTTTTTCTTTCATTAATTCCCCACGAGCTACCTGTGGCTAAATTTATCAACGAGTTCCTGTCGAATTTATGTTGATCAATGATTTCCAACAGCATTTCCCACTTACAACCGTTGAAAAATAAAATATCTTATGGTAGATATCGAATTAACATATCAAATCAAAAAGTTAAACATTATTTTGGTATTTTGATATTTGGTGTGGTACATTATTTATATTTTTTATTAAAAAAATGGTATTGTTTTAATATTAACAAATATAAAAACTAATATTAATACCAAAAAACTAAATGTTCTTTTTATTTGCTTGATTAATAAGAAAGTTGCTTGTACTTTCTTTTGAATATATCCATTTTTACATGTATAAAATGCTCGTATAATATAATTGAGACGCTTATCATTAATGGTTTAACACACCCTAAGAAAAAATTGACAGAAGCAACCCGTAAATTTGCTGGGACATTATATATCAATTTATACAACATCAGTCAGCTTGAGTATCTGAGGCAGTTAATGAAAAAGCCCACCAACGTGGGTTGCGATACAATAATAGGATTGTTTCACTCTAAACCAAACGTCTCGAATTAGAGCCCCGAGTATGGAGAAAATTCTATTGGGAGCACTACCCCAAATGGACACTGCAGTGGGCGATCTGCTAGAATTTTGTGATAAAATTAATAAAGCTTCATATTTACGAAGACATCAATTAGATGAAAACAAGATGGCTTTGATCATACAGAAATTGCTACTATATCAATGATACAACATTACAAAGAATAGAGTGTAATTGATTCTGGCCTAAACATAAAATTTAGCATCTTCACTCATGAATATGGTTTAATCAATTGGGTGCTTATTATCGGCCTTTCGAGCTGTATAGTGTGCAGACAGCAAAAGCAGCGATAAGAAAGCACTGGCTACAAATATTGCATCAAACCACCTGTGATAGAAATCGAATTGTATGTCTCCACCTAATACATCCGTGATGATTATCCTGCCAACATTAATCGGGGTTAGAGTAGTGTAGACACCGAGCGTAGAATGTTTTTCTCGATATCAGATCATGTATCAAAATCAACAAAGTTACTAGCTAGCTTAATAGCATTTTCCCATGTTCGCAAAATGGTGAGTTCCAAAGTTATAGCCATTATTACGTACACAAAATACTCAAGTTTCTTTCTTGCCAACAACTCGTTAAGTGGAAATAGGCCGTGAATAGTTTAAAGTGCAGAACATTACAAAGCAAGTGATCAAGTAACAAATATTGAGAATAGAGAGCTCATTAGTTGTAACCATACCGATATTCAGTTGCCAGACTCTTTCTGATCAAAAGAATGGAGGAAAGGAAGTACATTCCCATGATTTCAGAGAGAAAAAGCACGACATTACTTGATGATCCACTTCCAACTCTGGAAACTGCGAAAAAGAACTGGACACAAGCAAATTGCTTCAAGTTAGCTGCAGGATATTCAAGTAAATAAAAAGTTAGTTGTTCATTTTTCAAACAGTTAAAAGGATGTCAACTAGTTCCCTTGCTTCTATCTGTGAGGGTACACGTGCAACAAATTGGCGAGTTTAATCATCAAACTTTATCACCTACTTTAATTTCACATATCTGTGTTAAACCTTAAAGAATTGAAATTAAAATTGTTACCTCAAAGCGACTAATATAGTAACACAGTCAACAAGTTGAACAGATGTTACCTAGATACATAAACCATAAATTGTGGCATACATCAAACTTGAAGATGGGACCATGAAGCATCAATTTACCTTCATCAAGTTAGTCAAGAAGCCCCTCACAGACACGACAATCAACACGCCAATGAACATGAGAGAAATGTACTGCACAACAGAAAAATGATCAGACAACTCATGTCCAGAAAATGAGAGATGAAATACTAGCAGAAACAATAAACCAATAAGATATAGCCTCAGTACGAGCTCCTAAAGTTTACAATGTCACTCATAGATCAGTCACCCCTCATCCAACCTAACATTGTTTTCTGTTATGTGAAATAATTAATTTCACTCAGGTGGTAAATATTATCTCGAGTTGATATTAATAACAACGGAATAATGTTAAAGATTATCCTCTTATCGATGAGGTTTATTTTAGATGCCATACTTTGTTTTAATTCTTAGAAACTTTTAATGTGCTTACTTATCCATTATAACTCCAAAAAGGGGGGGAATTGCTATTGTGTTGAATTAGCTTCTCAGCAAGCACTTTTTCAAACACAATTATGCAGATCTAGAGTGTGTTTGGTATGAAGGAAAATATTTTCTGGAAAATGTTTTCCATTTTTCCCATGTTTGGTTGGGACAAAAGTTTTGGAAAATGTTTTCCAAATCAACTCATTTTCCTCAAAATTAGGGAAAATGACTTCCCTTCAAAAATTAAGGAAAACATTTTCCAAAACTTTCCTCCAATTTCAAATTACATTTTTTTTTTGGGAAAAACATCAATTTTAAAAAAATATTTTCAATTTCAAAATTTTATTTTTTCACCGATCCCTGACCCCACCCTCACCGGCCAGCCCCCCCACCCCCACCCCCTCCCCAAAAAATTAATTTTGCTTTTTAAAAATATTTTCAACTTCAAATTTTTATTTTTAAACTCCTACCCCCCCTACCCCTGCCCCCCCCCACAACCCCCCAAAAAATTAATTTTGTTTTTTAAAAATACTATCAACTTCAATTTTTTATTTTTTCATTCCTCCCCCCCTCCCCCCCCTCACCACAAAAAAATAATAATTTTGATTTTAAAAAATATTTTCAATTTCATAAATTATTTTTTACTTTAGTAAAAATAAAAGATCTCACTCAAAAACATTTTTCATTCATAAATCAAACACTAAAAATTATTTCCGAAAAATATTTTCTACTCTCACCAACCAAACATGAGAAAATAAGTCCAAAATCTACTTCAGGAAAACATTTTCTAGGAAAACATTTTCCATGAAAAACATTTTCCTCCATACCAAACACACCCCTAGTTTCCCTTCAGTGGTTTTTCTACATATAAATACAAACCACCTTCTTCAAGCACTTCCATTCTCTACCCAATTACTTCCAATTTCATGCAAGTGTTCTAGAAGCTAGCTTCTCAATCGAAACTCATTGTTGAACGTTCATCACCAAAATGTATTACCGGAAGCAATAGCTTCATTCAATTGATAGGCTAACCATTTAAGAAGCACCAATTACTTCCAGC
This sequence comes from Solanum sitiens, assembly GCA_016801875.1. Lineage (NCBI taxonomy): Eukaryota > Viridiplantae > Streptophyta > Magnoliopsida > Solanales > Solanaceae > Solanum > Solanum sitiens. Next base: position 108,378 of record JABWTJ010000548.1, on the reverse strand, counting down.
TTCACGCAAGTGTTCTAGAAGCTAGCTTCTCAACCGAAAATCATTGCTGAACGTTTATCACCAAAATGTATTACGGGAAGCAATAGCTTCATACAAATGATAGGCTAACCATTTAAGAAGCACCATAACCATTTTAAAGATATGACACCTGAGCCTAACTCAACCCCAAAAGCTAGTTTATGAGGGGAGGTTTGTCCAAGTCCATCTAAGGAGACCAATTTCCCATCCCTCTACCGATGTGGACTTCTTAACACTCCCCTGCACGCCCAAGCCTCAACTGGAGCGTGAACACTTCTAAAGGGGGCCCAACATCAGTGAACAACAACTTGGGATGGGCCGGTTCTGATACCATGTAAAGATACGACACTTGGGTCTAACTCAACCCGAAAAGCTAGCTCATGACGGGAGGTTTGTCCAAGTCCATATAAGGAGACCAATTTCTCATCCTCTACCAATGTGGAACTTCTTAACAACCATGAATACCATGAGTAGACGAAATAATGCAGAGAGTAGATGAACCTGTGATAATAAGTTGACATCAATTCCTATGTCAAAGAACTGTAAAAATATGCTGATTGTCCTTGTTACAGGATCTACAGAACCAGCCTGTCAAAAACAGTATGCTTGTGTCAAACTTTATCCGATATATGCTTGGTATACAGGACTCAGCTATAAATTATGTAAAGAAAAGTGAACCATTAAGCATATGGAATTCTAATATAGAAGCGTACCTCCTTGAAAACAACGCTCTGAAGAGACTGCAAATATTAAATGGTCAATTAGCTATCTGGCTCAAATACTATTATATTAAAAGGCAGAACTTGGAAGGGGTGAAAGTAACAAAAAAGAAGACCTATGTACAGTGCAGTAAAATCCTCAACATGAACAAACTTCGTAGTGTCCATTTCAAAGTAATAAATTATGATATAGAAATGAAAGACCATAAAAGTTTCTGGACTAGTCTCGATCAATATTAAAATTTAAACATCAATGAATTTTCCTGCTAACACTGATGTTGGCATGTCATATGAAGAGGGAAATAGTAGACACCATGTGAGAGATGCTCAAATTTACCAAATTTAACATCTTTTTCATACCTTTATCATTTTATACACACAATAGACAGAACACACATAGCCCAAAAGATTCTGCAAATGACCCTTCCATGTTCGAGAATAAGCAGCAGCTTCCTGGTGTGATGGACAAATTGAGTCAGTTAAACACAAAGAAAGTAATTTCAAACCAATTGAACTAAATAAATTTAAAGAAGTAATTACACTACAAGCTGAACTAGATGAGGACCACAACATTATATGAGCTTGTAGACAACAACATCATACCCAGTGAAATCCCACAAGTGGGGTCTGGGGAGGGCAGGGCAGAGTGTACGCAAACCTTACCACTACCTCGTGGAGGTAGAGAGGCTGTTTCCAAAAGACCCTCGGCTCAAGAGCAGCAAATCCAAGACAATGAAAACAATGGAAAAACTATAAAATAAAGGAATACTTTTCGCCTATCTTAAGGTAAAAACAATGAAAAAACTATACAATGGCAACATAAAGACTTGAATCTAGGGAAGCTGAACACACACACACACACACACACATATAGAGGAACTACCTTGTTGAGTGGGAGACTAGAAAATACAGCAGACAGCCCCTCTCCCCCAAACCCTTCAAGTAGAAAATCTCACAAACAACAACCAAAGAAAACAAATTGCCCAGACCTATTTCAATAAAGGGAATGTTTCTACACTCTTTCCAACAATTCAAACTAATACAAGTCTTTGTTGGTATGGATCAAAAAAAGTAAGCTTGTTTGTTGGTCAATTCAAGTTAATACTTAATATAACTTGATACTACTACTTTTTTATCCTTTTGAGAAGGTAACTTAATTCTACTTCTCATCGTTTCAAATATTGATGTTATATACACAGCATAACAACTAAAAATTTTCACACTTCAAACTGTAGTTTTAACCTCCTACTAAATCAGAATGATAATTTTGTTCAGACTTCACTCTCTTAAAAAATCACATTGGTCATACTAGGTCATTATTAGCGAGATGGACGGGTAAAAAATAGTGCAACATAAAACAAAGTTCAATATGAACCTTAGCTTGGCGAAGCTCATAAATTTCCAAGAACAACTGCTTTGATAGCTCCTCTAAGGCTTGAACCTCGTTTTCCATGTTTCTAATATCTTCATGCATGATTCAACACCAAAGAGAAGTGTGTCAGAGAATTGTTAGAAGTAATGTAAATATCATGTACAGAAATTAACTACAATCAGCACATGCAGGAGAAATAAAGAAAAGAAAAATCTTGTAAACAGAGGCTTATAAGCACTTCAATAAATTTTCCACGAGAGACGTTCTACCATGCACTAACCTTGTTCCTTTTGGTCATCCTGAACGGATCGTACAACTGTTCCCACAATGCGCTTAAAGAAGGAACTGGATTTTGTTTTCTGCAGCAGAACCATATTAGAGAACACACTTTAAAATAAAATATATAAAGTAACTGCAAATGTTCAGAACCACAAATGGACACCTTGCCTTTTCATTCTTTTATTATCGCTTGACAATAGCAGCTGATGCGAAAATTGAGCTATTGACTCGCGCAAACATCAGCTAAACCTTTCTTTAAATACAGGAAGTCACAATACAGTTGCAAGAAATTAAGTTATGGTTTCTAAAGCAAAGTTAAAGAATTTTTCATCAATATATTTACAAAATTTTGCAATTGATCTAGAAAAGGGCATCAGAGAGATACTCAGGAAAGTACTTCATGCATGAAATACTTACAAACTCTTACAACACCCACCACTGTAGCTAACTGACCACTATTTCGAAGTGTGATTTCAATGTTATTAATGGCAATTCCCAAGGTCAAATGGGTTGAACCACTTAATGAATATGCAGTAGTACTATACCCAACTTTAGATATTTTCAGGAACCACATAACTTCAAACGAGTATAGGATAAGGGAATATAAAGTCATAATAAAGGGTCTTAATAATGTACCCCAAGAGCCCATTTAGAAATGATCTATCATCAATGACTTTGCACTGGTATGAAAAAGAAGAAAAGCACAGGCCACCTATAAACAATAATATGTGTTTCTTTCCGTGCTTTTTGGGGTGTGTGTACACATAATGAAAGCATACAAAAGCAAAAAACTTAAGTTGACCACTTAACCTCTTCCGAATCTTGGATCCTCTCCATTTCTCTCTGACAAAGAATAATTCTCTTTTTCTTTGCAATACAAGTTTCAATTGACTGCATCAGCTGCCTCTCCAGTCCTTTGATCTCTGATTCCTCTATTTCTCTTCAATACAGAAAGAGTCAGGATACCAAAAGACCAAAAATGATCACTTATAAATATAATATCGTTCTTTTTGCTATATGCTTCAGTTCAACATATATTTGACTAAACGCTAGGGGCATTAACTTCAAATTGGGTAAAAAGTACTCTAAGTAAGGGTATAGTAGGTTGTAGACAAAAGCAAAAGGTTATTAACCAAAGCTATCTTTATTAGAAATAACAGCAACTCCATTGAACTAAGGAGGCTTAAGAAAGGAATGTATCGTAGAATTCACAATCAGATCTAGTTTCGTGCCATCTCTAAGAAGATAAACTAGAAACCAACTGAGATAACACCCACATGCACCAACTTAAAGTGCATCTTATGCACACATCTTACCTGATGAATAGAGATAGATAACTGTATGGCAAATTGACTGCTCCAAAACCAGAAAGGATAGCCATGACAGTCACACCAATCACACCAATCCTGCTAACCAGCTGAGTTATGGTGAAAAATCCTGAAAAAAGAATGTAGAAACATGATTACATGGCATGAGACTGGAGATACAAAGATGACAAGAGTCTCTGAAGAAAAATTACAAAAATACTTGGGCTAAATTATTTACTCATCCACTTTAAGTAAATTAAGTGGACATCCCACATAGTCTAATGTGTCATTATAGGCCATCACTGTTAAAATCTGACATCCCCTCGTACGCCTAGGAGTAGACATTCATGGCATGGAAAACATAACATGAGAGCACAAATTGCATAAACCAAGAATAGGGATTGATCTCGCTCTAATATTATGCTTTAAAATGGAAATTCGACCTAACTCAAACCAGGAATGAGGTGGAAATTGTCCAAAAACATAGAAGAAGGCTACCACTCATACCTTGAACTAGTATGGGACTTTAATAATACCTTTAAACAATTATTCATTTTTATACTATATCATTTTTAATTATCTTAATTATTTTTTACAAATCATTACTGCTTCATCCATCAGGTATAAATGCCTTATGTTAGCAGGCAAACACTATGCCGGCTAAGATAGAGCTGAAAAGATCTTGAGTTTATTCCTGTTCCGTAACAAAGATGTTCAAAAGAGAAACTTGAATAAAAAGATGGTGGGGGAGAGTAGCTTTCTTTCTTCACACAAATATTTGAAATTACAGTAAGAATATTAAGGAAAACTTCTGGTCCCTTATAGATTACGATGTCTTATTCATAAAGGCATGGCCTAAGAACATTATTTCAATATTCAAAAAATCAACGAAGAGGGTGGAAAACAAGATGCACGTGCAACAAAAGAAATACACAAACCTCTGTCAGGTGAAGGCATGGGAAAGTGAATGCCCAAGCGCCAAAAACCGTAGAGAAAAGCCAACAAGAATAAGATAGCACCCACTGCAGCCCGTTCCTTCCTCACGCCTAAAATACAAAATCGAGATTCAGAACATCTTTTGAAGAGAGGTGATTGAGATAGTACAATCTACGATTCAGTAAGTGTGAGCAAATCTTTTTAATGGTTAAAAAATATGCAACTTGTGTTCATGAGAGAGAGAATGCTGGAACAGCAATGGAGTACTATAATCAAACTGCTCTATGGTTACATTCAAAACTTTGTCCTAATTATTCATGGTTATTATAATATTATTATTTGGGATCTTACTGGAGATTTAGGAGTAGTCAGTTGATTTACAATGAAGTTGCATAAAAGGACAATGATGTGCCATCAGTACAACAATACACAACAACAGCACCTCAGTGCCAAACAAGTTGGGTTCGGTTAAAGTACAACAATATACACTGTTAAAAATATGGACCATGGGCCTAAATCCAACATTAAAAGCTAGCTTTGAGGTGATGATTACTCAAGATCATATCAGTAAACAACTCATTCTCTCAATCAATGTAGGAAACTCACTTAAATCCTCCTCCCTCCCGCACACTCAAGGTTGGACAAGTGCGGACAATACAATATGGTGGCCCAACATTGGATAACCAAAAATTGTTATGTAGCATATTAAGAAAATGGACCTTGGGCCTAACTCAACGGTAGAAGCTAACACATAAGGTGAGAATTACCCTACACCATAGAGTTAATTCTATTGAAGTGCATAAAATGCTAAAAATTCTAAGCTAGCCTTAGTAAACCATAACCAGATCAAGTCTTCACCCATTCCAAAATAAGCAGCTTTCTGAATTCATAGCTTATCAGTTGATCCACATGGTAAAATTCTTTTCCTTCTACTTCAAAAGCATGATACAAATTAGTACTTCCAACAAAGTGCATCAGTGCATCTAAGGTGATGAAGCAACTAGCAAGCATACAGAAGGACACTATCTACTTAAAGTCTTAAACTTTAGAAGTAACCACCATGAAACTTCCATGTGCATGAGAAAGTATAGCCAAGGTTGCAAGTAAGAATTACGCTTAGACGGGAAAATTGTGCATATAAAACCCATGTAATGATTCTTGTAAATACTATCCTGATATTTCCACAAAGCACATCTATCTAAATTGTATATTAGATCAGCATGGAAGCAACTACATATTATCCTCGTAATAGGCTTAGCCATTCTTCATTCCAAAGGGAAAGAAAAGATCACATTTTTGTGCCTAGAAGCATCTTGGGAATAAAATGGCAGCACGGAAAGCAACTTCGTCCGATTCTCATCAACAGCAGGAATGAAAAAATAAAAATAAAAGTATAGAAGGAAAAAAAAACAGAAAAAAGAGAGGATAAACCAGATTCAATAAAGGTGCATAAATGTGAAAACTGAAGTTTTAATTGAGCACGATCATAACTAAAGCAACTTACCACTGTTGCAAAGCATCAGGTAGCAATGATAGTAGGGCAACATGAAGACTAGTAACAAAATCAAACAAAATAAATCCACCTTCCAATTCATCCATCTTGCCCTACAGTTAACACAGAATGGTTAATCAATTAAACAACTTATAAAGACCTAAAAGATAGCGCAAAGCTAGTAAAACTGACTGAAGATAGTGTTCCCTCCAAAAATGACCTACTGACCTATTCATATAAAACTTCTCTCTCTCGAACAATTCATACTAATATAGGAAATACTACTTCATACAAATAGTAAAATGGTATGACGTGTTTTCAACTAATTATTCCATTTTTCATCACAAAACTATTACTTCAAACATTCTATGACCAAAGTGAATACAGTAATGTGGTTAAACATTTTAATCTTAAAATACAAGTAGGTCAAAACAGGTGATCTTTTAATGAAATGAAGGGCATATGATGTAATCTACTAGATTCATACATGGAACTATTTTTTTATAGGTCATACATGGAACTAGTATTGAGGACATAGTGTTTGCACAGAAATGTTATGTGTCACAAAAAAATGCCAATGTGATGATGCAAGCTTTAGAAAAACATTTGCTACTCTTACATGTAAAACAAAAGATCTTGAGTTGAAAAGAAACAGAGTGAGAGGAGTGAAAGACAGGATTTGCAGAAATAACAGTTTGCTATAGGACTTTTCAAGTTGAATGCATCATATAATGTAAGAATATATTTCAAAATTAACTCCCACCTTCCAACACAACTGACCATCAACATTCATAGCTCACTCTAAATATAATAAGAGCCATAAGGCCCTTTATCATCTATAAATTAGGAGGGAAGGAAAAAAAGAATCAAACAAATAAAAAATAAGGAATAATTGAGGGAAAAAAAACTTGAGAAAAAACTGAACCAAATGGCAAAGGATCACAGTATTCAGTTCCAGCAGAGTAATAATCAATAGAGAGATTGATTATGTTACATTTAAACCCTTCGGGATGGCCCAGTGGTTTGGGGTTGGGACTTCCATGTTGGCGGTCTCAAGTTCGAAACCCCTTGCCAGCGAAAGCAAGGGGTTTGCCTTCTGGATCGAGCTCGTCACATCGGGCTTGCCTAGTGTGGGTTATCTCTCCTATGTGGTTTGCGAGCTATTGCAAAGGAAAGGGGGTTTTACCCTGTCAGAACCAAAGGGTAGCAGCTGCAGGTTTCCCTTGTTATAAATTAAAAAAAAGATCATGTTACATTTTCCTGGCTGCAACTTGCTAACCTGAAATTGGAACTTCCCTATATCTAAAACTTCCACTTGTTCTGCCTCTTCACTCTTTAGCTAAAGCTTTTTAAAGTTCTTCTCCTCATTAGGATGTAATTCTTCAGGAAAAAAAAAATTGTTTACATTCCTACATGTAGATTTAGACCCACCAAAGTGAAGTAGACAACAAGTAATGTGATGACTAGAAAACCATGTAATGCAGATGGCATCCTTATAGATGTTTAAAAGTACCTCAGAAAGGTAGGAATAACATAACTAACCATATTCTGTGTCTATTGATGAGTAGAAATGTATCAAATGAGTAGAGAAAGAGTATAATAGTTCAGATATGTAAGAAAAATGACATATTCAAACTTCTATGAACAATCATGATGTTAAACTTATATTCCACATGATGAAACATTGAGAAAGCATGATACTACATTAAGTTAGTGACATCAAAAGGATGACAGAGAAACAGTTTGGGTATATGTTTCAAAAATTTACAACAAAGACTACATTTTAGTAGGAAAATTTTTAAAAATCTATGGGAGAGGAAGATGGATTTTCACATAATATTCATTAATCTAGAGGAAGCATATGATAGAAAATCAAGAAAAGTTCTTCAGTTAGTACTTGAAATTAACAAATTTATATCAAACACAAAGGATATACAGAAAAGTTTACCATAAAGTTGAGTTGTACACAAGGATTTGCCTTGAACCATACCACTTAATTACAGGTGCGTTAATCAGTAGGTCTTCTTTAGTAAGTCTAAAGATTTCATCACTAAACACCAAACTGGTGTCAAAAATGCTAGTTGTTCATATGGTTTGACTGTGTTGAGTATTAACAAATAAGTTCCATGCACTATTTGCATATGGAAATATATTGATGAAAACAGCAATTGATTTAAATCCATCATTCCAATATGGTGGAGACTCGCATGGCACTGCTCTAACTGTGAGATTTATAGAAATCATAGTTTTAATACCCGTAATTTGCCAAAAATTACAAATTATTTACCAGCACTGAAAGGAAGCTAGTCCCAATTGAACAGAACAAATATAGTGGTTTCATATAACCAACTCAACTAGTTTGGGATTGATGCCTAGCTCATTGATTGATCTATCGGGATGTAATTCCTCCATCCCAAGATCATCAGTTCATGTATTCCTACATCATAGATCCAATGAGGAATTTCCCTCTATCCCCTCAAAGACAATCTCAAACTAGAAACAACATAATCCCCATTTAAGCTGAACCCATTCTAACCCATAATCAAGCACTGTCAGCTCACCCACTTCCAATCAACCAAACAGAACACCACAAAGATCCTAATTTTTCATCCCATAAATGCTCTATTACCATCAACTAACAAAAAATCATCAAAACCCAGTTCTCAACTAAAAAAATAAACTCAATACAAAGCATAAAATCCAACAATACTGCAAAAGAAAAAAAGAAAAACATACTCTTTGGAAAGAATTGGAATGATCTCGAAAAGAACAAGCTCAAATAGATTGCAGGATAAAGCGAAAACAACACTGAATATGATCTGAACCAGTACTCTCTTCTCTTCATACTCTTTGTACAATCTGCGATTCAAAAACCATAGCCCTGCCCAACCCAGTAAGCATAATGATCCCACTACAATTACTCCCTCGTATGTCGCTCTTCCCCAGCCCATTTGAACAATACTTCTCTGATTTGCTTTACTGGGTTTACATATAAATCTGTGTACTCTTTGTTTTCTTCAGTACAAAGCCATTAAACTCCACATTTCAGCATCAATTATATCTCAAATCTCAATAATCAAACAATAATTGAAGATCCACCATGAATTTCACTCACTTCTCTCAAAAACACCTTAAAGTATTGAGATTTGATTTTTGTTCAAGTTTATTTGTGTGATACTGATACTGGAGAAATTTTTTTTTTGCTTTTGGAATTAGTTTTTGACTAAATTTATTTTAACATTTGTGTTGGTTTAGCAAAACCTTCTTTTATTTATTTTATTTATTTTTTAATTGCTTATTTGGGTTTTTTTTTTTTTCTAAAGAAACTTCATTTTGAAAATCCATTACAGTTATAGGTAGATTTTCAAATGTTCTGAAAAATCAAATTTAGATGAAGTTTTAAAATATTTCAACTTTTTTTGTTATTAAAAAATTGAAAACATGACTTATATTCCCAAATTGTAAAATTATCAAACATAGTCACTTGTTAATTTCAAATTATGCAAATGTTTCATTGATAACATTCATTATCATTATTATAAATCATTATCTTGTATATGGATAAGCTTGACACAAACTTATTATTTTTATGATGAATTAGGTAATATAATATCCTAGCAGAATGGCTAACAACACAATAACTTGATACTATAACAGCTAGTTTCGCCTCATACGATGAAGACATAATATTATTAAATAATTACTCTCTATTGAAATTATCACACATGACTATGCAAAGTCGGAAGATATGTGTTGGATCAATTAATAAAATGTCTAACTAAAGAGATGGTTGATAAATCACTAAAGGGAATAGGATTACGACCGAGAACAAGTCTTCATAATAATAACTCTGCTTAATTGACAAGAGATCCCAAGATCTAGATTTAAAAAATCAAATAAAATTAAAAATGACGTTTATGTGAGTGTAAAGTGTAAGTCGCTTTAAGGAGAATTAGTATAAGGCTAGTTCTCTTTGCGCTTATGACCATAGTCAATGTTGATGACTGAAACGAACACAACAATATGAGGATCAAGAACGATTAAGGGTGAATTGTGTGACAGATGTTGCTAAAACATACCTGAAAGCTAGACAGCTTGAGAATATCAAATTTAACGGTTGACCAAATATGCCCAACATATTTAGAAAGGCTTTGCCGAATTCTTCTTCACAAAAGTATACAAAGTTCATGTGTAGCATTTTCTACTTCATTACAAGAAGCTCAGCGCTTTTAAGGAGAGTTGAAAGTGAACTGCTTAGATATAAAAAGCCTAAAACTTCTAATGTTATATAGAAAGACATAGCTTCTTTTCCAGCCTTCTAATGTTATAGACAATTGATAGCTTCTCTTCAGAGAATGTACATGTTGCAATGACCGAAATATGCACGAGCAATATATCATTATATACCAGTTTTTACACATCTATGATCTGGTTGAGCTGTGGTTGTGTCTGCAAAAGCATCATCTCTTCCAAAGAGAACTTCTTATAGAGCAGCCGTTGATGACTCATGAACTCTAGAAATAAATCTTTTAACTTCTTTGCTCTTTCATAAGCTTCTGTTCCTGAATGGACCACCATCAGATCTTTGTCCATTACTAAACACATATCCTACATAAAGAATGGCCACCTCAAGTGGAGTTAGCGAGATCAACGTTGACAAATTGCAAATAGGAGAAACCACCAGAATTCAAATGCATGACTTGGGCAAGATCAAAATTCAACAAAAATGATATTCCATATAAATAACCCAGGGACTTGACCAATAAGTTAAACTTGTTCATGCATGAATTTGATTCAGGAGTTGGCAATTTATTCAACAGGTGCCAGTGTGACATTGCTCATCTTCATTAGATCCAACTAATACTGAACAAAGCATTTGGCCCGATGTTGAACCTATAACGTGTCTAAATAGCACAATTTCCTCACAATGATGGCCTATATTTCCTACTGATGTTTTTTCATTTGTGAAATGCTGCCACATCCAGGAAAGGCAGGTCTCCTTTGAGGCCTTACAGCAGATTCAAATGTAACTATACAATTATAAGATCTTACCTGAGGTTCGTAGCTTCCTGACCACATCTTAATCATGCCGTGCCTTAATTTTCTTTCAGTTATAACCAATGGCCTGTGAAAGACAAATAAAAAACACATGATTCTCTAGCTAATTTAGAATCTAGAAGATGTATGCAGAAGAATGAAAATCTTGATGGTTTGCATTAATAGCAGCAGGTTCTAGGTTCTACAGGTCTGGCACAAATTTGGAGAGAGGATACTTGAAGATCTTGAAATACCTAAATCACTAGTAAAAACGGCATTACAAACCAAAGTGGCACCCAAACACGGTATAATGCTTCATTAACACGTAGATATTGGGAATTGGAGTAAACCAATTTTAGAGACTGAGAATAAAGAAAATCAAAGAGTACATAAATTTCTCAACTGCTTCATGGAATCACTACGGTGAAATGGGAAAATATTACCAGGACCAATAGTTCATCCATTTGGAGACATGGATTATAGTCACATTGTCTATTATGTACATTAGATTCCCTCTTCATTGGCAGCACATTGAGTCTATTACATTCTAGAACAACTTTGAAAGGTTTGAGGATCTTGAAATACATGAAGTACCAGGAATTCCAGACCCATGGCAAAAGGAAGCAGCATTAAACAGGATTTGAAGCAAAAGGAAGTTGTGTTCATACCTATGTACTCTGCTTCCACGCTAATGTATTTTATCTGACAAACGAATACTGCAGTATCTAAGATAACTAAAATTTCCAACTTTATCTACAGATAAGTATGGACATGGTTATCAGGAATGCATAATATTCAAGCAATCCTTAATAAACTACTGTTGTTAAGAGGTACCAGAGATGGAAGCAAATGAAACCATGCATCGATTCTAAAAGCATGTTCCAAGAACAGTTCCAACTATTACAAAATATGGTGTACATGTCTTTTAGAGTTCAAGACTTCAAATACATAGAGATTGTCTTAGACGCGGCAACCTAGAATACATATATTCTTTTAGGCTTTGGGTGATCGGATCCCCTCTCCCTCCAGGGGCAAAGGAGAGGTATGGATAATAATATCAGCTATTATTGAGGTGACTATTTTAAAACACCTTATATCAGCCAATCATCACTTAAACCAAAATCAATCAAGATATAGAGAAAGGTTTACGTTTTACATACAAGTACACAGATGGCCTATAACAAGGGGTGCAGATAGTTAATATAACAATGGCGTGAAGTTCAAATCACAAGGCAGCGGAAGATAACATGCCATAATACATTTGTTTTTGCAAAACAAAAAGAATATTTAAGAGAAAAGAAGTCAGAAGATGACATATTGACAGCTTGGAGAATTCTACATCATTGCCTGCTAACAGAAGGTACCACACCCAGAATATCCAGATGGCAAGACCATTTTATCAAGGAAGCTCTCGTGAGCAGATCAGACAAAAAATATCTGTATGTCCTTGTCAAGTTTCATCTACACTAAGCATATCTGTATGTCCTTGTCAAGTTTCATCTACACTAAACACGATCATTTGTTGAAAAAAATTTGCTTCAAGCTCATAATCTGTCTAGAGACAAGAAAAGAAAATAAAAGCTAGTCTCTAAGACCAACTACGCGTAGTATAGGTAGAGAAAATATTATAATCTATCACAATTCACAGGCCTTGTTCAAATAGAAATAGCATAGAACAAAGGTATAGTGAAGACTCTAGAGTTTTAGGCCTTTAGCATCAGATGACAAACAATACATGCCAATGAAGACACTACAATGAGAAAGAGATAATAAAAGTTACGCACCAGCTTAAGAAACAACATCCTTAATTAAGAGACTGAATGCATGAGTCATACCTTCCAGTTGAGGACACAATAAGGTGGGCTGGATTATCCAAAAACTGGAGTATCTTCTGACGCTTATCTTCAGAATCTACCACAATAATACCTCTCGCATATGGCATGGACGGACTTGGTAAAATGTATGCTTCTGATGGAACAGAAGTATGTTCATGTATAAAATCCCTAAATGATGATGATAATAAGTTCCTCTCCAAGTTTTCAATTAACATATAATGGGAACTTGGGCATTTCCCTCCAAGATCGTTGTCATCTTCCAAAAGCCTGCTATATTTACTGTTTGTTGCTGCAGTTCACAGGGAAGAAGTTAAGAAAAGCTGAAAGTTTTGCATCATAACAAGTGATGGAGTTTCAGAGCAAACCTCCTGTTGTCACAGCAACAATACTCTTGACATTATTTATTCCCTATGGAAACAAGGAAACAGATATGTTTAAGGTTCATGCATCCTAACCCCAATTTATGAACATTATACAATGAAAACTCGCCTCAGATGATGAAATCGTAGACAAATTACTGCCTCCATTTCCACAAGATGATCCTTCAGATGCAGAAACCTCATCCTTCGAAGCAGCAATCAACATGCGAGATGATTTTCCAAGATTCCGGTTCACCAATTTCAAGAAGGAAGCTATTTTCGGACCAACTTGAGCAACACCTTTTAGAATACACATGCCTTCAATTCCGGTATCGGTTAAATGTCCTTTCTTTGGACCATGAAGCCAAGATATAACAAAGGTGCATAAACACTCTTCCTCTCCATTGCAAAATGAATGATCCACATTGTGTATCTACCAAAGAGAGGAAGGGTCAAATTTGAAGCAATTCAGTAGTTTCTGCTATCATTTGGCAAGTAACACATATAGTTCATCTTTCTGTTTTCTCAATTATTTTTCAGGCCAAGTAAGCAAAGAAAATTTAAGCCATCATTTATTGATAAAAAGGAGATGAACACAGAATTGAACCAAAATATAAAAGAACAAAAAATATATGCCTCAAGAATATGATCCCTTGTCAAGTCCTGCTAATGAAATACAACCAAAGAGAATGTCCCCACTTGTAGTCCCTGCTTAGCTTGGTTTTCTGTTTCTCCAGTGTTAGATCAACACCAGAACATTGATCAATTTAACAGAATATATTGTTAATGACAGTAACAAAAAGTGACAGAGACACAATATTTACATGATTTGGTTCATTAGAATTTAGACCTATGTCCATGAGCAGGGAGGAGAAAATTTACTTTATCAGGATAACTGAGAGTACACAATCAAAGTTAATACTCCCCTTCCCCCCTCACAGAAGTTCAAATTTTCTCCAGACAAAAATGCATGTCGAAACACAACTTCAAGTTACATAAATCACAACTTCAGAAACTCAAACTTTCATGTTACAACTTCAAAATCTATGGCAAGACAAAGAGATATCACCCATTTGAAACAAATAAGCAAAACTTTCACGGAAAATGTTGGTTGAAAATTGAATTTTCATCACCATAGCATTCTCTCACAACAGTTAAAACTTATATACAAACATAAAATAGAAACAATACACAACTCACCGCTTCAATAACAGCGTCGTAGAACAGCATATCCTCCCCGCCGAAAGCGTTACATCCAACACAGACAATCATCCCTTCCTTGAGACTACCACACTCGCTGTCCTGCATCTGAGGCGACACAGACCTAAACCTCTTAACCAGCTCATCAACCTCCTCCTTCGACTTGAAATCTCCAGCGTGAAAAACCTCGTCACATTCCTCCGTATGCCCCTCAAACTTCACAGTCATTGTTTGGCCTTTCATTACGAGCCGCACACTATACCATGAGTCATCATCGCTCGCTCTGTACTCCAAGTTGTACCTTTTCCGTTTGCGTGCATTCGCCATTGCCGGAAAAAGAAGTTTTTCCGATCTCCGATGGAAAAAGAGTATTTGAAATTTTGTGAAGTAATGGTTCTGCCAAATTTGTTTTTCATGTGAGAGTGCTTGCAGGAAGACGTGGCGTGTTTCAGTAAGCTTCCAGAAACGATGTAAACGAGGTTGAGCTAAGAGTAATTTAAAAGAGAGTTATTGCTTTTAAATTCTACATTGTTTGATATGGTGTTTAATATTTCAATTTATTTCCCATAAAATATTAAATTTCATTAAAGAAAAATTAATGTTTTTTCAAAGAAAAAAGATTCAAGTTAATTTAGGATAAAGAGATTAATTCTTAAATATTTATGTGAGTGTAACTCATTTTATTATAAATAAAAAGAATCAAAATAAAATTATATAATTTTTTCTATAATTATTTATTAGGTTTATGATATTTTCTTAATATTAAATGAAAAAATACACATCAATCATTAATTTTATTTAGTCATGATAATCTATTTAAAAAGAAGTTAAAATTGTTCTATGTAGACCAAATTCATGTGTGTGTATCTTGATGGTCATTTTATATAAAGTGATTTATTCAATATTGTATATCGTATCATATATATTTATATTATATTATATTATTTATTTTTATTATTAAAAATGGAAAGCTTCAAAGTAGAAAATTGAATTATCATTTTATTCTTAGATCAAATGAAATATCCTATTAATTATATTAAATTGACTATCTTGCCCTTTTACTAAAACTCTATTAATAGAATATTCTGTACAAAATTGTAAACATACGTTCTAGAGTATTAAATATTACCATTGGTAATAAGTGCTTTTTATTAACCAATTTACAAGAATTATGTCTTCCTAACTCTATTTAAATAGGTAGAATTTAAGGAGTAACAATTAGTTATACTGCATTTTAGATCAAATTCATCTATAACAAAAATACAATGTGAAATTTAAATGGTTTCAGCTACATTGAATTGGGAGTACAAATTTATTTGCAGTAGTTATTGTAAGCTACATTCGATGCTAACTCTTTAATTCAGCACCTCTTCATATTTCAACATTTATTTGTTTAAACGTAAGCTCTATCTAATTGGACACCCTTCGTCGAAAAATTATGTTATATATACATGTAAAGTTTTAATTTAATATTGATATATATAGAATTTGGACCCTCTAAAATAACTAAGGACATCTCCAACCATACACTCTATTTTACTCTCTAAATATAGAGTTCTCTATTATTTTATACAACCAACTCCAATCTAATTCTCTATTTTTATTCTCTAAAAAAGATTTTTTTTTTCCTCTCTCCTTAATATTATAATATTATTCTTATTTTCTTATTTCATATAAATTATTTATTTCTTTTTCCCAATGATTACTTTATATAATTCTCATGTGATAAAATATTATTTTTTTTCAATTTTTTTATTAAATATGAATTATATTTTATTCTAAATTTTTGAATATCATAAATTGCACGAAAATATTATATAATATATAAGTTAATGAACAAATTCAAATAAAAGTAAAACACTCAATTTTTTAAATAATTATGTTGCTCCCATAAATGCTCTATTAATGCATTGCGGAGCAAAATGAGCATTTTAGTCCTTAATTTATTATGTCTAGCTAAAAATTGTTCAAATTGGAGATTTTCATCTACCACCATTTCTGTCATTGCAGTTGGAGCCTCTACGGCATCTTGAATTGGTGCATTAAAATCACGTCCTCAATTATCACGTTGTAGTATAATACATGTACTCATTATATTATGTAGCATTTTCTTTCTCCAAAAATGTGACGGTCTTGCAATAATTGTGAAACTCCGAATGCAAGTTCCACATCTTTTTGACATGATTCTTGTTTCATCGTGAATTAATTATTATGTTATGTATTGTATTTTATCTTGTATTTAAATTATTATGTTATGTATTGTATTGTTATTTGTATTTTAATTAATTTTTTCATCTTACCATTTTAATTTTGTGTATTCTTTATAAGAAAAATTAATAATAAAATAAATTTTATTATTGGTGAAAATTATTAAAAATATATTAATTGAAATTAGTAGTATATATTAGATAATATATTTTTTAAAATAGTATATTACATTTAAAAAGAATCATGAATATTAAATATTTGATTAATGAAATTATATGTAAAATAATATGTTAATTGAAAAGTAATAGAAATAATAATAAAATATTGAAAAAGTGAAATAGAGAGTATAAATTTGGAGAACTACTATTCACCTCTCTATAAATGGAGTATAGAAAATAATATGAAGAGGATATTTTCTATTTTACTCTCCAAATTAGAGAATGGAGAGTAAAATAGAGATGAGTTGGAGATGGTCTAAGTAAAGAGCAGCAGAGTTGGCACTAGAAGAGGCAATCCTACTCTTTGCACTAATTATTTTGACTTCTTGAATCAATTAAGTAAATAGATATGCATAATTTAAATATAAACATTTAGTAGCTTGGTGATCAATTGTGTCATGAAGTCCTCCAAGGACCCAAGTTTGAATCCCTTTCCCTAATTATTATTATTTTCAATTAAAATTGAATTATTTATTTAAAATTTAATACATTTTTAATATCAGCTTGTCAATTACATTATCGACATACGCGAATAAAAGATTTTCTGATTTAGGTGGACTTGGTGAACTTTCAAGAAATTGATAGAGACAAAGAAAAATTTAAGTTATCCACTTATATTTCACTTAGTGCAATTTCCTTTGCTTTTGTTAGTTGCTACTGCAACCATTGAAAGAGCTTTATTGGCAATGAAGTATATTAAAAATAACTTACGAAATCAAATGGATGATGAAATTTTAGGCGGTTGTATAGTGCCTTATGTGGAAAAAAATTACTATTAAAAGTTTGGACACCCTTAATGAAATTCCTGACGTAGCCACAGTTTGAGGTTTTATAAGATATACTCCTTCCGTCCATTTTATGTCACTTTTTTATTTTGCATTAAGAAATGATGAAACTTTACCCTTTTACCCTTATTTAATTTTTTTGAAACTCAAATTTCAACAAATGAATATGAATTAATTTATTTTGATTAATTAATTTAACCAATGAACATGAATCATTACTTAGTAACTCACAAGGGTACAAAAGGAGCAATATGGTAATTTATACATTGATTTAAAAAATACAAATATTATGAACCAACGATTTATAGAAAGGGATACATATAAAATGAAACGGAGGGAATAATAGATTTCTAAAATGAGCACATTATAACCTTCTCATGCTGTGCTAGCAATCCCTCCTTAGTATTCTCGGATTCAACAAGTTCTATAAGCGACATTGCATATTTATAATGTCATCTCACCCTTCAATATACCTCATCTTTATTCATCCTCGCCCCAACTTCTCATATTATTTGTTTAGATTATACACATACTTTTAGAATAATATTTTTTTTTTCTTATGTACCAAACACACACAAAAAAAAAAATCCACTTATTTTCCTTTTAAAAAATCCTCTTAGAAAGCATTCTCCTCACACTGAACGCACCCTAAAATGGAAAAGATATCACTTGGTTTTTGGCTTCAAATGAAATATTTTAAAAGGTCAAACCCATCGGTGACCCCCTAAAATTGGCACCAAAATTCACATAGACACTTCAACTGTGCGATGTTCATTTTAGACATTTCATGTAGGGTCCCGTTATATTTTGTTGACATTTTTTTTATAATACGAAAAAAGCTGAAGAAGAGTGTAATACACTCGATAACGTGACAAACGACGAATTAAATGGTTACAAGTGTTATTTTAAGTTAAAAATTATTTTAAAATCTATTTAGTAAATAAAATAAAATATTATTCTAAAAAATCAATCTAACCCCTCCCCTCTCCTCCCCTCCCCACCCCCGCCCTTCATGATAGTTGTCTTCTCTACTATATCCAGCAATTTTCTTAATTTGCTCTTTAAAATTGTTTTAGATTTTTTTTTCTTTCCATCTTAGTGTTGTTTTGAGAGAAAAGAAATGAGGGGGAGGGAGAAGAGAGGAAGAAAGAAAAAATATAAAATATAAGTGTTCATATTCATTTTTTCCGGCGGAAAAGGTGGGATCGAAAATCGTCTTTTTTCATATACTCTATAGCTCTTTTGTATTTTTTTTTTTTACTTATTTTTCTTTCTTTTTAGTTAGTGTTGTTTTGTAGGAAGAGAAGAAGGAGAGATCAAATATGAAATATGGATTTTGATATCAATTGATCCGGCAAAAAAGGTAGAGGGAGATGATGGTAAATTTCGAAAAGTAATATAATGAATAAGAAAAAAAATGACTTAAAAACGAATTTGAATAAAAAAAATGACCTCCATTGAAGGAGTTTAAGCTTGAAAAAATGGTGGGAGGTGGTGACTTGAAAATTGGAGAGAAGAAGAGAAAATAAAATAAAAAACTGGCTAAATTAAGCCTTTCACGCGCTATTGTTGAGTGTATCACACTCACTTTGACATGTCAGCAAAAAGTGTCTAAATGACACAACGGGACCCTACATAAGGTGTCTAAAGTGCATATCGCTCAATTAAGATGTTTAAGTGAAATTTGGTGTCAATTAAGGGACCACCGATGGGCTTTGGCCTTTCTAAAAATATAACACCATAGAGTAGGCAACACTTCCATCTCAACATGTCAGAGAACAAATAGGCCTTACACAGC
Source organism: Solanum sitiens (assembly GCA_016801875.1). Taxonomy (NCBI): domain Eukaryota; kingdom Viridiplantae; phylum Streptophyta; class Magnoliopsida; order Solanales; family Solanaceae; genus Solanum; species Solanum sitiens. The sequence goes on along the minus strand of JABWTJ010000548.1, from coordinate 88,815 downwards.
CGAACCTGGATTAGTCGGGCCAATAGATTAAGTACAGGTAAAACTTCACAACTAGCCACTTTTAAACCCCTGTAACTAAAATATAGCCACTGTCATGGAACTTCACATATGAAATTTGAAACTCTTGATCAAGGCTATTGTTCAGAGACAAAGCCAAAAAGTGATCAATTGGTGCTAAAAAGAAATAGACACATGGCAACATCAAACCCGGTCATAATAGTAAACAAAAAGTTTGGAGATTGCAAATAATTTTGAAACTAATTAAGCTGGAAGGTAGAATAGCAAATTATACACTGAGAGAAGAGATTTCAGGAAACTCCAACTTGTCTTGTAGGATTGATCATTGAGACAGTGGCAAACTTCCTTGGAAACAATTTCAAAATCCAGGAAGAGTCATTCTTTAGATCATTTGAAAAGATTCTTAAGGCCATCAAATAAATTCAGAGCCCTCAATTCTCCACTCCTTATGTCCCTCAATGTTCTCCTCAATATCTGGTATCATGTCACAAAAGCTCAGAATTAAAAAGATTGATTAATCACTTTGCAAGACTTTCATCTCCCTTTGTTCACTGCTTTCTTGGGTTTATAAAGGTTATATGATAGCATAAACAATAAATTGAATTACAGCAAGTTAGGATTTATGCAAAACACAAACATATGTCTATCCTCCTATGTTTCATTAAAAGATGGTGTCATGAGATCATTAAGCTGTCGCAAATGAAGCAGAGACTGACAGTGCAATCAACTACATGTTATGGAGAGTTATTGGAAATTTGGAATGTGAAACAGAGTCTGTACTTACATATTGGCTACGATAGAGTATCCTTCGCTCACTTGTACACAGGTCAACTGCTAGCTGTTTCAGAAACACTCTTCTGTTTAGTTGCTTTGGATTTGTTACATCGAGATCCATTTCTCCACTTGCCTGTCACAAGAAGATTTGATAGTTAAAAGTACCCAAGGTTGTGGCCTAGTGGTCAATGAAGTGATTTGAGAACCATGAGGTCTCAGGTTCAAATCCCGGCATAGAAAAAAAGTACTAGGTGATTTCTTCCCATTTGTCCTAAGCCTTGGTGGACAAAGTTATGGTACCTGTTGTTGGTGAAATGTGATAGGTATTCATGGAATTAGTTGAGGTGCATAGAAGTGTCCCGGACACCATGGTTATCAAAAAAAAAGTCTGATAGTATATTAGCTTAGGTATATGCAAGGGAACAAATTTATACATGCAGTACATGCAGACAAAAAAGGTACAGTTCTCTATATCATTTCTACAACCCATGTCACAGTGATTAGTGGAAACATTCCTGTATACAAGCCATAAACAAAAAAGTTGAGGATACACACAAGAATATGGTCCTCTACAGATGACACATCATATTCTATACAACAAGATTGCCTTAGCTACACCAAAAGCTAACTAGAAACAAAAACCTCCTCAAATATACAAAATCATTTTCAATCCCTTTAAGAGCTCTCTTGTTTCTTTTTCTCTAGGACTACATGATGGCTAAAGGAAGCAACATCACATGCCGGTATCCAGGTTGGTGTGATTATAGGACAGTAGTACTGAGAGAAGTAATTACTACCTGAAGGAATTTGGAATACTTTGATATGCTAGATTCACAACTATCGAGAATAAACTGCAATGCATCTTCTTCTATTTCTGAATACTTGATATCTTTCTTTGATGTTGCCTTATTTGATGCAGCAGCAGCCATCTGTAATAGACTTGGTTTTAGACTTTCTTTCCCAATTAAAGAATGTATTTCAAGTTTCCTAACTTGCAAAGTTGAGATTTATCGCACCTCTTCAAACTGTCTGCTCATGCTAGGTGGACTGACCACTAGATAGGCAAAAGCCATCAACTCCAGTGGCCAACCAGTAACTTGTACTGGAAAACATTCCGATCTGTTCAAGGTCAACGAGAATTTGCAAGTTAGTGTATTTTAAACATAAACAACAAAGACATCAAAATCTATGAACATCATTGCTTTTTTCTTTTTTACTTATGACAAGAAAACCATAGCGAGAAGGTTTCTACATTTTTTCAGAAATGACTCAAATTAGAGAAATAATATATCCACAAGTATCTATTTCACTGTCACGTGGACCAACCCATATAACCAAAGTACTCACGCTGATAATCCATGCTTCTTTAGAGCTTCCACCTTCTCTTTGTAACATTTGTCAGATTTCTTAAGTGCCAATGACACCTCAACTGAGTCGCTTGGATTGGTCCCTTCTTTAGGAACAAATCCATATGAAAGCAAAAGTTCTCCATTAGATTTCCTTCCATATGATATAAAAACCTGTACAATCAAAGGTTAAAGGTTATGTATGCAAGGCATTCTCTAGCATGATTATCCTAAACATCAAGTGGTTCTATGAGGAGCTTTCTTCAATTACGTTATACAGATATAAGCTTTATGTTGCATACTGGCGGGGTAAAAAATAAATAAGGGTGTAACAACAACAACATCATCAGTGGAGGTCACGGATACCCTGCCCTAAACATGGCTCAATTAGGATCAGGAGTAACTTTCCAAAAACTCATGTTCGGTACAATGACAGTATTCGACTACGAATTAACAGAAGGTCATGAACTCAACTCAGGCGTAGTTGGAAAATCTCGAGGATTTTACATTTCTAGTTCAGAAGATGGAACTAGCCAGAACTATGGCATTTACAGTAATGCTTCATAGTGGAAGTTATAGTGATAGTTTGAGCTTCTTTGGGGTTCACAGGGTTAAGAATTTTTCAATCACATCTTACTATTATGGTTGGTACTGGAAAGTATGTAAATGCTAAGGGATTTGCTACTGTCAAGACTTCTTCAGCTGCAAATCAACAAACGATGGTGTGGAGACTCAGTTACATTTTACTGTTTATCTTGCTTATTAATTTGTCATGTGTTTGTTGTAATAGTAATTTATCGCTTTTGTATTATTTGTATGATATGTTTTATCAGCAATGAGATTGAGCAAGCTTGTACTTGTGATTGCATCAGCAGAGCTAGTATTTATGTTATGTTTCGGTCAAAAATTGATAATTATGTTGGTCATTGCGTCAGCATGTTTTACAAATTCTTCATGTTCAGTTATCATGTTTACATACTCAGAAGAGACCCATTCACAGACTGTGATGGGATCCATAGACTAGAGCTCAAGATTGGAAAATTTATAAGAATGGTTCACGGACCATTCTGAGGACCATAGAAATTATCACGATTAGTAGATTGGTCTGTATACAAGACGTCAAAACCCCATCATTCCCTATATTTACGAGTAGTTACGGCCCGTATAGAGTTCTGTGGACCGGAGATGAGTCCGTGGAGTTGACCCTCATAATTCAGAATTTCCTTTCCATTTACGAGCACTGACACGGACCGTGGAGTGATATACGGACCATGGAAGGCATCCATAGATGGCCTCTGTCAGTTTTAAATCATGGTTAATTCGGGTTTTTTCCACTCTTTTGATTTCTACACTATGTTGTTTTGACCTATTCTAAGTGGGATTAAGTGATTCCTAGTGACTCTAGCCTCCCATTCTCTCCTAACTCTCCCAAATCAAAGTTTCTTCTCTCTCAAGTTTTCTCCCAAAGTAAGAACCAGGGTTCCAAGCTTCAAGTCCCCACTGAAGGAATCAAGCCAAAGTTTCACGTCTAGGTATGTGGGATTTCATCAATGGGTATGCCTTCACCCACTGAGTCCCAAGAGAACCCCAATTTCTCAAGATTATGATCCCTACAAGTTAGAACTTTCTATAATCTTCATGGGTTTTCTTTGTAAATCAGTTTTTCTTCAGGATCAGTCCCTGACCACATACCTTCTGCCTATATTGCTTGATAATATAGGTTCTGACGCTCAGTATCCAGCTCGCGGTTAGTACTATCTCTAGTCAGCCGTATTGGTGAGTCCTCATCTCTCCGAAGACAACACTTACATTTTCATTCAGTCATTACTTTAAGTTTCAGATATTTGGAGTTAGCTATGGGCTTGTTTCATGTACTCAAATATTTTGTCTATTGAGTAGTTAGACTATTTCAGTTAGCTTCCGCATTCAGTTATCCTCTATCGTGGCTTTATGCTATTCTTAGTGTCATGCCATGAGGTTAGCTTGGGGTCACTTGTGGCTCTAAGCACCGTGTTGCATCTAGGGGTAGTCTCGGGGCTTGACAAAGGGTGTGCTAAAAAAATTTCTGTTCAGCTAGGTTAATCAGAATATTGTTAGTCTATGATCCTCTCTTATACACAGGGTAGTAATTTTCTAATTTGAGTTCATTATTGACTTTTAAGGATGAGGAATAGTAATTTTGGGAATGCGTTAATTTAGCTAATCATTTCTGAAAAATCAAAATAATGTGTACCTGCTCACCTGGCAGATATGCCCTGTCTGTTGTAAAGACGATTCCTTGCGATGATTTATCATAATCAAGAAATGTTTCCACCTTGAACAATTAAAATATCTGAAGAAATCAGAAACAGTTGTGTCAAATATGTCAAGTACAGACATTTTCATAGAAGTGTTATTCACAACCTCACAATTATGATTCAACATATCTGCCCAAGGAACCAACGCAACTCTTCCATCCATAGAGGGTAACCTGACCTGTGGTCATTGGTTAACATACAAAGAAATTTAGGCAACACCACATAGTTTCTCATGAAGTAGACCTTCTGCATCGAGCACAAGAGTGATGACAAGAAAATTTTGTGACTGTCATGTATGCAACTCACCAAACGTGAGAAGAGAATTCCAAATGACCAGTTGAAAGTCTCTATGTTGAATATCTGCATTAACATGCAGCAGATTGTTTTAAAAAATATTATGACACTGAATCAAACAAAAAATAGCAATAGGCAGTGTAAAGTTTCCACTCTCTAGTTAATTGTATAACAATAATGCATCTCTCAACTTCTCCAGGCAACCAAAGTACTTGCAGGACGTGCGTTCTTTCCACAACACGTCCAATCAGTTCTAGAAATTGCTGATCTTGGTGAATATAAGAAGCAGTCTGATGATCTATATTGTGCAGAATTCATTTATAAACCTCTTATTTCAGTATGGAAGTATGTAGATGATTTTGTTGTGAAAATTGAAAAGAAGCTTGACCATTTGATTGCTCCACTTGGTCCAAGAATATGGTTCTTGATACAGAATCAAATCAACATTACCACAGGACTATGTAGTCTTCAAATTTGAAGCCAAAAGTAGATTATATAAAATAAACTCCAGGAAATGTGAAACCTATCACTTTACATAGACAATTGTTTACCCCCAAGAAACAAAAAAATATGACAAACAGATAAATTCTATCCCGCCTCAAATATTAGCTGGGCATTATATTTATGTACCTCTTCAGGAAATAAATCAGGATGCTTGGAAAATATTCTGAGCCTTAAGTCATTGTACCTGCATCAAAGGTCATGAAACAAATAATAGTTAGCAAGACAACGTTGAAAAGTAAATGAACACAACTTCTCTAGATGAAAATAAATGAACTATACAACCTAACTTTTCTTCAGCTTTTGACAAGTTCAGCTGTAATCCTTGTGATATCCGACTAATCTTAACATTCAATTATTTTGGATGTTCACTTTTGGTCCCTTAGCAACAGATTCTTGCAAATCCAATAAACAAATATACTATTATACAATGTGACTGTAGCATCATATGCTAAATGTGTTGTATTTTTGGTACTTTTTCTTTGGGTCATGAAGATTGTAGTTTATTTGGCATGTTGTTCATTCTTCTGATCTCAATTGATTATCTTCCTCGTCATTAAAACAGCCCACCCTTACTGAAGCATGCAATGGCTAGAAACTAGATAGTCAAGTCCATGTGATTTTGCAGGAATGTGTTAGTGGAGAAACCAATGAGACATTACAAATAATCAGGGTAATGTGTGCCTAATCAGGTGTCTGTCACACAGGGGTGGAGCCAAGTAGGGGATGAACCCCCTTCAGCGGACATTGTTAAAATTATGTTTATACATTGTTAGAAAAAAATAAAACATTAATGCATATATAGTAGATGTTAAATCTCTTGTGGCTTCTTCGCGTGTTTATTCTTAATTTTTTGAACCTAGTGAAAAATCAAGTCTCCGCCATCAGTGTCGCAAGATCCTAAGCTAATAATTGAGTGACCAAAAGTATTTTTCCCAAAAAGAAGTGGGCTTAAAACTAGCTCAAATTATAACATCTGAGAAATCGACTAAAGAAGCCTTACGTTCCAACGACGTTATTTATCCTTTCAACCGCCCGTTGTCTTATTTGTGATGCTTCCAAGTACCTATCTAGCTCTGATTGAGTCCTGAAAAGACATGGAGAAGCTGTAGGGGGACTTATTGAGCATGTATCATTTACGTTGTAAAGGAAGAACTCTCAAGTCTTGACAAGATTTGGAGGACACCAAAATCAGTGGAAAAGGCTTACCAGTATAAGAGAGAGTAAGGCTGCCTAGGCAAGGCAGATATGTAGTTGCTCCATCTTGAAGACTTCATGAGGCTTGCCTCACTTATTAAATATGTAGCAATATAAGGCCAATCTGGTACATTATATTGTTTTAAAACATCACCAGCATCTGAATTGCTCCATTTCTGGTATCTCCAGCACATATCAAGACAAAAGAAAAAATCTTCTGTTGGTACCAAAATCCGTATTTTTTATATTTTGTTTTAATCAAGACCAAAATCCATATTAGATAACAAAACTAAGAATCAAGATATGTCCCTTCCATCTGATTCAACTGATTATGAAGCTGATTATTGATCCAACCTGGAGGGCTCGTGTCTTCTCTCAAAAACGACAATGTTGGACGTGTAAATTTAAGTATCTAAACATTAACCATTTTTAAACACATGCAACACTGTTTCCCTTTGTTCATTTTTCCTGTTCAGTGAAGCAACCACAACTAAATCTTGCAGTTACTTATGTTACTATAGAACCTACAGTTGCACATGTATAGCCTTAGTATATAAACCAGCAACTCTAAAAGATTTTAATATAACTATTTCTTCCATTACCTCTAGTTAGATAATTATATAAGTAACAGTTAAGTAACTGTTACTGTTGTCAAAAAAAAAGTTAAGTTCCATTTGTAACCATTTTGTCTCTGAGCTGCACTAAATAACTAGTAGAGTATATGTCTAAGCACACAAACAACGTAAAATAATTCAGTGCTATGTTAAGTATATAAGAAGTATCTGCTGTAGAAAGGAATTCAATTTTATTTGTTAAGAGATGCGATTTGGATGTGTGGCTAGTATAACCTTTTGGAAGACAGAAAATTTGGAGTAAATGATAGATCCCATCTAGTTATTGAACTCCTCCTAGGTGGAGAGGGCTACAGTGTGTGCGCTGGCACGTGTACACATGCATGTATGTATGTGTGATGTTGGTATCTTGTGCACATGCATAAGTCAATATATGTTGTAGCTGGGATGTGAATATGTTCTCAAGGTTTTTATACTACGCAACATACCACACAACCATCTCCTACAAGATAGGGGCTATAAACTATATAATCCAGAGTTACACAATTGAGGCAACAATCAGTGGAAACATTGGCGTATTAGCAAATGACGACCGTGGAAATCAAGGTTTACACTTTATTTCCACTTCCTAACAGTCCAACTTAGATACCTAGCATGAGATACATTAAGATGTTAAGAAGTTAGGTTGAAGCATATCAACGTACTGTTTCTAGACTAATTGGCCTTCACCTATATAGCTTCTATAGCAGGCAGGTAATGAAATTTAATTTCATGTGCATGTTTGTTCCTCATCCTTTCGTATTAACCATAGAGTACTTCATCTGTCGGAGCAAATTACATTTTAAGCCTGTAAACATGCTCCTTTTGTTGTTCACTGAAACTAGTCAATAAAGAGGATCATTTCAATTGTTAGATTGTTGCATTTCACTTTACATGCTCAAGGTTTCACCTCAGATGGTTACTCAGGATTCTAGACCGTAATTAGGATGTGATGAGCAGCACCACTTAAATTTCTCCCTGAACTTACAAGTTGGGATATTAATTGTACAGTTATTTCAAATACACCAAACCAAACAGCACAGCTATCTGAGCATAATTAATTCCAGCAAACAGCATAACTTTGTGAGCATATCAATTCCAGCATAACTAATCTGTACAATACTACTACTACACTTTATTCTATACTGTTCTTATACACCCTAACAAATTGATAAAATTGTTGAATTGGCAGCGATGACTAGTGATGATAAAATTACCGAATCTGCAGTGATGACAAGTGAAGGAGGAACAAAAAGCAGCCTTTCCCCTTTCCTAATATTGTTGTTAGCAACAAGTCCTCTTTCTCCAACATCCACTCTTTGTAAGTCCAATTTTTGAGCAGGAAGCCCTGATTCCGTCAACCATTTCTGCAAATTGGACGCATTTTCTATAGAATCAGTCTCGCAACCCCATGGAATGTTCTGAGTCTTTGTGGATTTGTTTGTTTCAGTTGTAGAAATTGATGAACAACGGATACTGATGTTGAGTCTGTTTCTTCTATACAATCTAAAATGGGAATTACTGATTCCGTCTAGTTTAAGGGAGAAAGGAGGAAGAAGAACTGATTGGAGAATTTTAGTAACTTCCGCCATTGATAGAGAAGTAGAAAAGTTGAGTGGAGCTCTTTCTTTGCCTTATCTATATCATACGTAATTTTTTGACTGTTAAGAATTTATTTGAATTTCTTATTAAATTATAATATCATAAATTAATATTTATTTTAAAAAAGGAAATTTTACATATAGTTATTCAAAACTAGTCTAATATGCTCTATAGCTATAGTTTGCTAATAACATTCATAGCTATATATTATAGGGAGGAGAGTGGCGAGCGAGAATGGGAGAGGGATGAGAGAAGAGGACAGAGAGTAGGAGAGAGATGAATTGTATATGTATAGCCGTTAGAAAGTTGTATATTGTATATATGTATTTGTATATACTGGCGAGCAAGACTGGAAGAGGGAGGAGAGACGAGCGACAAAGGACAATAATTTATATAATTAGCAGGTACGTTTGTATAATTCACATGTTTTTGTATAATTAGGTAATATAAAGTCAATAATTATACAAATATAATAAAACTCGAAATAACGAATTGATACAAACATAAATGTATGAACTTTAAACAATTATACAAAAATATTATATAAATTATATTATACAAAATCCGAAAACTACACGTTCCTACAAACTTTAAAAAGTTAAGGAAATCATCGTCATATACAAATACAAAGAAGCGTATCAAATCATATATCTGCTAAACGACGTCGTCTCTGAGATGAGATATTGTCAACTATTTTGGTCCTTCCAAGTAGCATTGCTGAATTTTGCTACATTTTCTTTATACTCTCAACATGTTAGCTAATTCCAGCCTCATCTCTTCAAATTTCTCTACTTTACTATTTCTTGGAAATCAGAAAGTTGCTACTAGAATTTCATTACCAAACAGTGTTAAAATCAAGAATCCACCCAAGATTCAATTTTTCAACAACTCAATCTCAGGATTTGGGGTGAAGGGTAGTCTTCTTTATGTATGTCATAGTTCATTAAATCTTCAAAATCAACAAGACCCATCTATGGAAAAAGATGTAGATGGTTCTACAGAGGAGCATAATGAGCTTGGTGGTGGAAGTAATAATGGAGGAAATGGAGACCAATGGGATTGGACGACGTCGTTTGTACTGTTTGGCTTGTGGTCTGGACTCATGTACTATGTTTTCTTCCTTGCTCCTAACCAGACCCCGGTACCATATCATATTTTGCTTCTGAATATTCTCTTTTTATGGTTTCTTCCTGCTTAAAGTCATCTTCTTTAGTTTTTGGGCATTGTGTTAACTCCTGTATTTTTGCAAATCAGAAAAATAAAAGATGAAAAGAAAAACACATAGAACTATCCGAGTCCACAGAATTCACTGTGTCCTTAATTATCCGAGGTTATAGATTAGTTCCTCCCAAGATAATACAGATTAACCATTAAAGAAGTAGCGGTACCTTAAACTTCAATAATTTCAATGAACTCAAAATGACAACAACGAATCTCACACACAAACACGATCGATCGATTTTATTTTGTAAGAAATGTATGCATATTTGATCCAGAAAAATGAGCGAAAACGTCTCTACTTGTAGCCAACAAAAGGGTAAAGGTCGCAACTCTTTGGAAATAAGACAATCTTTCAGAAAGGTCACAACCCTTTGGAAAAGGCATAACCTTTCAAACGGTCACAATCCTTTAGAAAAGACACAATTTTTCATAAAGGTCACAGCCTTTCGGTAATGTCACAACTCTTCAGGAGAGTCGCAACCCTTCATTTCCTGTTCACACCTTTAGAACCCAACACATTGTCTAGTTCCATTTTCAGTATTCTTATTTTTACTCTAGTACTATCTTAGCTTACTCTTTGATTTTACTATTACCTGTTGTTTGATTTGTTTCAGTTATCATATATGTTCTCTTTTAGCCACTATGTTGGCTTTACATAGTTGTTTTTTCTATGTTTTACTTGAGCCGAGGGTCTATCGGAACTATCATCTCTACTTTCACAAGGTAGGGGTAAAGCTGTGAACACACCATCCTCCCAAGAACTCATTTTTGGGATTAAACTGAATGTGTTATTATTGTTGTTGTTAATGGTTTGTGGTTCAAAGCATTTAAGAGGCAAGTGCAAGCAAATAGTTCTTGAGTGTGCCAACAAGTGATTGAAATAACAAATTATGACAAAAACGCTTGTCAATAAGTACGCCTTTAAGAACATGATGCTTATTTGCTTCTCTTTTTGAAACTCTCCACTTCGTATTGTGCTTTTTCATAGTCCTTTTTAACCTTGTGATTGCAGTTGACAGACGTGTATTTCTTAAAAAAGCTCCTTAATTTGAAAGGAGATGATGGGTTCCGTATGAATGAAGTGCTAGTGGGACTTTGGTATATCATGGGTTTGTGGCCATTAGTTTACAGTATGCTGCTCCTTCCTACCGCTAGAAGGTAACTTCTTGGGCACCCTTGCTTCAGGTCATTTTTCTGGCTTGTCATCAATACTAAGCCACAGAATATGAGAAGTCACTTCACATTCTCCTCCTCGTCATCTCCGAGGAGACTAAAGATCTAGAACAGTTGTATAGTTCTTAATTTTTCTAGTTTGGCTCTATTTATAATTTGACATTAAGTTGCTTGGAATGATCAAGTGCTTATGTGCAATTCAAACATTCTTGAATAATACCACATTCAAAATTGTCCAAATTTTCTTGTTTGAACTGACAAAAGATTCAATTATCTGATATTGAACCTTTGTTTCTGCAGTTCAAAAGGCAGCATTCCTGTTTGGCCTTTTCTTGTACTTTCATGCTTTGGTGGTGCATATGTTCTCATTCCTTATTTTGCTCTCTGGAAACCACCACCTCCGCCTGTTGAAGAAACTGAGCTTCAAAGGTTACCTTTGAATTTGCTCGAATCTAAGCTAACAGCAGGGGTAAGGGATTCTTTCATTTGACAACTACGTAGCTTCTCTATGTCCTTATAAATGGGATGGAGGGGTATGTCTGAAATAGAGTAAGAATATCCAACCCTCGATGTGTCTCATGCCAAAGAATATGGAACATAAATTTTGTTATATACAAGAATCTTAAAAATCTTCTTACAACCAAATCACATCGGAAGTAAGCACAAAAGGCAAGTGAAATCTGGCAGCCTAGATGGTACTGTATTGTATGCTTTGTAGTCAAGAGCAGAAGGTTACGAACTTCAGAAAATGGATCTGAAGTGTTTTAAAATTGATGGTTGACGTATTTTTATCTCTCCTAACTAATGATAATTCAGATCACAATGGCTGCAGGGCTAGGGATAATATTTTATGCAGGTTTATCGAGTGGAGATGTCTGGAAGGAATTTTACCAATACTTCAGAGAAAGCAGATTCGTAAGTTTCTCCTTTAATGTGTACGTACATATGATGCAACATACTTTATCATGTTACTATAGATTTAGTAATTGTATCGATTTGGTATTGTTGATCTTTGGAGTAATGATCAGATTATAGTGCTACCCTCAGTTTCCTGCATAAACTGGTAAAGCTTGTGACATTCAAAAGAGCAATCAGTTAACTGGTCCAGAAGGCGGTTATCACACACTACGAGAATTGCTTCAACATTTCACCAGATGTGAAAGAAATTAGTTCAGTAGAATGTTCAACTTATACTAGAGTTCTGCTTGTTGATTTAAAATCTAAAGTTACTATTTTTTTCACTCGATTTTTCTTTTCTGTGGGGATGACGAGTGGTTGGAAAGATTGATTATAGTTCTAAAAAATATAAATCTCCCACGATTTATCAAAGGAAGTTTAATTTGGAGTCTATCAGAAAGTGGATGGATCTTTTAGTGAGGCTTTCCCTTGTTCTCTGTCAATTAGGTTGGTCATTCTTGTTCAAGTTTTTCATTGGAATAAAAGCAATGATAATTGGAATGGGGAAGGATACCGTTGCAGGCAGATAACACTGGTTAGTCGTAGGGGAGCCATTAATGCATTGATGTGTCGATTGCTCCTTTAAGCTACTCGTGACCCTTATATAACTAGTTTAGACCCTATGTTAATCCTCATCTGGCTAAAAGTTGATTTGAGAACATAACTAGCCTCTACTATGGCAAAAACATTTTATTAGAATGTACAACTGTTTGTGTCAATGGTGCATACCTTGTATTAGACTTACATAAACCTGACATATACTTGATTTATCTGCAGGTCCATGCGACGTCAATTGATTTCAGTTTACTATCAGCATTTGCACCCTTCTGGATTTACAATGATATGACTGCTCGAAAGTGGTAAGCTCGTGCTCATAGAAATGTACTTCCCACCCTATGCAAAAAGATTGATGAATAACACAGTTATATCTCACAAGGTATGACAAAGGATCTTGGCTTCTTCCGCTGTCGGTGATCCCTTTTTTGGGTCCAGCACTATACCTTCTCCTTCGCCCATCTATTCCAACAGTACCAACCTTATCAAGCCCAACTTCGACTGAGGAAAAATGATACAAATCTCTTACACAAGGGTTCTAATAGCATGGTACATTGAGCAAAAATAACCAACAGGTGAAAGCTCTGCTATCTGTAATGTACAGTAAAGAGCACAAGCAACAACAAACTGTTTTTCAGGTTATCAGCTGCTGCAGAGCATAGTTCAGTAGTTGAAATGAAGACTACTTATGCTGAAAATTCTGAAACTTGTTGCTCGTCTCCTCTTCTTCTTCCTTTTTTCCCGCCATTGCTTTTTATGAACTCTCATAAGATGTATTCTTAAGATATGATTATTTCCAATTTCAAGTATACTATAGTTAAACAACATTCAGAAAACCCTCATAACGGGCAGATGTAATAAATCGAGATTCTTTCATATATCTTTATGTATACTTCATTTAGAGTCATGGTGGTTTTGTGTATTAGAAGTTATTATTGGTACTTGAGATTTTCCAAGCATAACATCGATCTATTTGTTTAACCGATACCTTTAACTGGATATATTAGAGAGGGTAAAAGAGAAAGCAAACAAGTAACTTTATTTACCTCTGTCTGAGAAATGATTAACAAACAAAGACACTCTGTATACCTCCATATGTGAAGCTCAATTAAATAAATAACTGAAGCTGGCGAGGCGAGTACAAAATCTATTATACCTCCCTGCATAACCAGGACAACCATATGGAAAGATGCATACAGCTGCAGCAAAAGGAGACGTGTAATTGCACTTAAACAGGACAACTTGAGATGATTAACTGGCAAGAGGCACACAAATCTGCTAAATGAAGCGTAACTCCGCAAGGAAGTATGATTCACTGATATAACTTTTCTAACTCATTCTTATATCGAGCCTTCAGAGGTTCCCGTTTCAATTTCAGAGCAGCAGTTACCAATCCAGACTCAGGAGTCCAAGACTCTGGTATTAACTTAATCTTGGCAGGAAGCTCAAACTTGTCCAATCTTGCAGCTTTTGCTACCTGAAAATCAGTCGTGTATATTACCAAAACTTTTCAACATTCTAGGAAAATAATATTGGCATGGACTTGGATATTTACATGAGAACAGAGGTACACTAATGGTCGGGAGAAAAATATGATTTCATTAATTGATCAGCAGAGGAGGCTCCAATGAGGGACCTTAACTTCTTAAATAGTTTGTACAGCCTTGAATATCCTCTAGGAACAGGAAGGATAATTGGTCTATCAACGAGTTGGGACTTCATCTCAACCAAACAAGGGTAAGATAGTAGAAGGGTGGGTGAGGGGATATTACTGGGGAAACGAGGTCATCAACCTTATATTGAGCCTCCTGCCCTTTCCCAACACTAAAATGGAAAAATGGAAAAAGAACACAGAAAAATTAAACCACCTTCTAACTGATTTGTCCATCAGCAGACCATCTAAGATATAAGCATATAACAAACACTAGAGTTTTATTTTAAAATTCTAACACTATCCAAATACTCCAGAAAGTCAAAGGGAAACAAAATCATGAAGAAAGTTGATAGGATGGATAACTAATCTATGCAGAGAAATAAAAACAAACAAACAGAGACTAAAAGAAATTTAGCTAAAAGAAAAAGAACAAAAATTAAAGGGTCCCGAATATTCCACTTAGACACTCAAACTAATACAAGTTCTAATTGAACACCTCATTTCCTAGTGAAGTGTTTCAATTAGATGATTTTGGTTTAAATTTTGAATTATGTGTGTGTGTCATTTACCTCAATAAGCCGTAAAACCCCAGACATTTCCTACTGGAGGTTGTTGCGTATAATTAAAGGAGATGACATATATTGTGTGGTTAACTTAACTACCTAATAGACAAATGACAGCACATATAAAAGTTTTTTCAAATTTTGAATGGAAGTGTCTAATTGGGACACTTTATTAGGAGTTGAGGTGTTCAATTGGAACATAACTAGTTCAACTGTCTAAATGGAATATCATGGCAACTTTACTTTAAGAGGCTGACAATGTGTTAAGCCAAAATTAAACCTTTCAACAAAATTCAAGATTAATAAAGCAAATGTGATGTTAATGGTTGTTAGCCAGGTCAAATTGGTGTGTGAAGTGATCATGTCTCGAGATTGTGGTGGATAAAAGAAACTTTTAGAAGTTAATGGCACTGCATATGGAGTCGACCACAGTGTGTGGAGAGTTTTGCTGCCAATAAGTGCAGCGTTGTTTGTGTACGAGAGGAAGTCGTACAGATAAATGGAATAGAGGTTTTCAGATGATGAGAAGAGGCATCCAAACAGCTGCAACAAGACAGTCAATGTCATTACTCGCCTACCCAGAAGAACAAAAGGAAAGTCAAGTAGCAAAGAAGAGCCTTGGGCTGGGAAGGATATGAGCAACTCCACCGGAAGGCAATTTTCATAGAGGGGAAGGCAAGGTGCACAACTGTGACACGCTCTGAATTTGGGGTTACTTGCTGCAAGATAGTATGTAAGTGAGAGGAGTTAAAGGTCGGTTGGTATTTTTCTTTCAGTTAAAAATTCTATTCATTTTTTCCCCTTTTCTATATTCTTGCAATTGACTTGCTTATTTTCTTGGATTTTCTTCCAGTTCTGCTATTCTTTTTAGCATTTACGCTCATTCGTAAAAAGGGCTGCCTGTGCACAAAGCATCCCACGTCAAAATTTTTGGTCTTTTGTGTTTCCTGTTAAATTAAGCAATTGATTTACATTACTATTCACCCCCTTTTGTCATGGAGGGATTGGGAAAGGCCTTCGATATTACACCAAAACTTGGAGGGAATGTTTTCATGTTTGTCTTTTTCTATTTTTAACTTTTCTCAGTTATGTCATCATCTTCCTTTACCCACAGTCATTTATCCTTTGTACCACAACCTTTAGAATAAAGCAAGGCCACTAGTTTTGCCAAATTAATACATGGACATGATTAAAAATTGATAACACTTGCTGAGAAGAAACAAACCTTTGAAAGTGATTGCTTGATCTCATTGACTGATTCTACTTTGTCACACAGTTCGGAAAAATCTTTGTGCTGGATGCCGTTTTCTTGGGCCCATTTCTCAAGCACCGGGCGTGAAGGGACAACTAAAGCTACACAATAATTATGGAAGGGGTCTGCGTACACCATGATGCTCTCCACGTAATTGCTTGATAGAAGTGCTGCCTCAACCTGTGCATTGAGCATCAATTTACCAAGTTATTTCCCAAAGTCAAGCCTAAAGATGAAAAATAGATAGGAGAAAACAGGAAGAAAATAAAAAATCATACAAGAGCCTTAAGTAACAGAAAAAGAAAAGCCCCTGTAATATGATATAAAAAATTTTCATCACCACTTTGTAAGGGCTTCATGACCAAAACAAAAGGAAGTAACCAAAATTCTAAATCGAGGTGAATCTACAAGGAGTAGTTCATACTTTTTTTTAATTGGTTATACTAGCAATTGGTCAATCTACTAGGATTAGTTATACTGCTAGGTAAAACATCAGATTCCATGTAAGAAAGAAATTGTGATACCTTTCCAAGTGAGATATACTCCCCGTGCTGAAGCTTAACAATATCCTTCTTTCTATCAATAATTTCAATGCACCCATCAGGATGAAACCTTCCAATGTCACCAGTGTAGAACCAGCGCATGCCTGTCTCATCAACCTATCAGAGATGATAGCAGCATAAATTATTGTCAATATACAAAATTCCTCGTTTTGCAAGAGCTAAAGCTCATAAGACAGCAGTACCTTATAAACCTCATTAGTTTTTTCCTCATTGTTGAAGTAACCAGCAGTTATGCTGCATCCACCAACAACTACTTCTCCCCGAGGCATAGGCTTATCAACTATTCTGTAACCTCCTTCTTCCCAAGTAATAAGCTGCATGGTTTGACACAAGGCTTTGAGTAAGAACCCGCATGCACTACCACAAAACCATGAAACTCAGGATTTAGCAAGTTAACCAGTGTCAGAGAAGAAAAGAAGAAAACGGGAACAGCCACTATCGTTTTCTCTTGTTCTACTGTTTAATTGAACCTAGCTGAAGTCTCCAGATAAGAAAATTAGCAGTCTGTCTACATTTGAAATTTGACAATTTTTCAAAGAAAAACTCCAGAGGAACTCATGAAAATAATATCTGATCTCATAAACTGTAAGCCATCTGACAGATTCAAAGACGGTGAAAGGACAAAAACCCAACACCAGATCAAATACGCATTGAAGTATATGCCTTTTAACAGTCTAACAAGTCAAGATATTATTTGATTTTTGTATAACAACAATATGCTTGAATCCCAAATAAGTTGGGGTCGGCGCCTTTGTAGAACAGTAACCAAAAATATCAAAGTAATGGTTGAGAAGTTAGGTTGATGGATTTTAAATCTAATTGAATCTTGAAATTTGTGAAATTAGTATAAATAACATTATTAGTGAAATCCGATCAGTGGTTTTGGACATCTCAAAATAAGAAGAGTGTCGTATAAATTAGGACAGGACAAAAAGTAGTAAATAGATAACTTCTTCAGTATCATATGAGTTAGTCGTATGTCCCAGGAAAGATGGCAGTATGCTGAAGGCACTGAAGGTAGATGAGGAAAATGATCTGAAGGCAATGAAATTAATTCATTTCAAAACTTCCGATAAAGGGACTGGAAAAGGATTTTGGAGTCGGTGGTTGAAAGGACAGCTCTTTGCAGAGTTGACAATTGGTACCACTAAAGTGGAAGACGTATGATGGTGCATGCTGCCCTGGTGGAGAGATTTATAGAAACATGAATAATTTGGTGTATGAGAGCCTGCAACTGAAATGTCCTATTTAGTTTCTCTGATTTTCCTCTCTTGTCTTGCCTTTTCCTTGTTGGGATTTGTTGTTCCTCAGAGAAATCATAAGTTGTGAAAGAAGAGAAAATTCAAAAAGAAGGTTGATAAACAGAATATTTTCCTGCACATCTCTGATCCATTAACTTCACTGCATGGACTATTTGCAGTTTCGTGTTTATTATTTATCCTTTCCACAGACCACAGATAACTTCT
Organism: Solanum sitiens; assembly: GCA_016801875.1. NCBI lineage: Eukaryota > Viridiplantae > Streptophyta > Magnoliopsida > Solanales > Solanaceae > Solanum > Solanum sitiens. Next base: position 70,771 of record JABWTJ010000548.1, on the reverse strand, counting down.
AAATTTAGAACAAATGGACATGTATGTTGCCCAAAACCTTGACAAACGTTGATGAAATTATCCTCACATTCTCATGGCATACAACAGAAGATGATTAGTAAACAGAAATATTTTCCTGCACATCTCTGATCCATTAACTTTACTGCATGGATTATTTGCAGTTACGTGTTTAATTTTTCTCCTTTCCACAGATAACTTCTAGATTTAGAATTAAAGGACATGAACATTGCCCAAAACCTTGACAAAGATTGATGACATTATCCTCACATTCTCATGGCATACAACAGAAGATGGTATTAGCAAGACTAGAAGTACAGCTTCTTCAAAAACCTGGGGAAATCATAGGATTGTCGAAAATATAAAGGGAAGGAAAAGGTAGAAACTGACAGACAAAGTTATGTGAAATATTCAGCTTTTGTAAAGACTTCCCAAGTTCATATCTATTCAGAACAACTTGCTAATATAGTTTCATAAATAAATTATTGCAGTTGATGCTCTCAAATAAACTCTATATCCAAACCAGGCTATCCATTTCTCAAATGTTACCATTTTGTTACCACAAATTGACCATACCTTTATGTAGCAACAAGGAAGAGGTGGACCAACGCGCCCGACAGAAGGATCATCCCACTCAGAAAAAGCAGCTCCAGCAAATGTCTCTGTCAAACCATACCCTTGACCAATTGGAGCTCTACAGCAAGTTGTCACAAAAATATTTACATCAAATATTGTATTTGTCAAATTTGAAGCTTAACTACAGGCAGGCCATACTAGGAGCAGATATTGAGAAAAAAAAGAGAAACCAAATTTATCTTCAAGAGGACACAAACAGATTGGATAAAGACCATCAACAGGAGTGAGAAGAATTACCCCATACAAATGTTGATAAATCTTTGAGTATCCCCTGATAGAGGAGCACCACCGCAAAGCATGAAACGGATATCTCCTCCAAGCACAGCCCTCACCTTTTTGAATATAATGATATCCCACAATTGTTTCTCTAGACCCCAAGCTCCAAACCAGCTACCTTCCATAGCAGCCAATCGACGGTTAAAGGCGATGTGGAAAAGTTTCTTGGCAGAACCTGCCTTCTCCTCAACCTAGCATCACGAAAAATATAAACAACAGTTAGTCCCATTGTATCTTTTGGAGTCTTGTTCTCAAACAAAGTATGCCCTTCTTATTGGGATCTTAAAACTGAAATGTCAGTGCAACCTTCTTCATAACACCATCCCGAACACGATCTAGAATGGCTGGAACTGCTGCCATTAAAGTAGGTTTTAAAACTGTAGCATCTCCCTTGGTCCCCTTCATGACTTTGTTAGATGTGTCCGTCAATGTGAGGGCTGAGCCATAACCAATACAAGCACCTGCAGTCAGCATTACAGTCTGCAAAACCACAATCGCTTAGAACTACAATAATCATTTGCTAGGTAAAATACGAATGAAACAAATAAAAGTTACTCTCCTAAGTTGTTACCTCAGCAGCCAACTCAAAAACGTGAGCTAAAGGAAGGTAAGCCAAATAGACATCACTGGTTCCAAGTTTTGGAATCACAGTCATCACAGCAGCTGCAGTGGCTACAATGTTGCCATGAGTTATCATAACACCCTATAGAACATAGACAAAAGAAATTAATTAAGAGTTAGAGCAGTACTCTTATCCCAATAGATATATAGGATAAAATACACAATTATTCAGTTGGTTTAAACCAAAAGTTAAAAAGACAACAAGCATCATTGAAGGGATACACTGTGTATTTAAGTGGCACTATGCCAAAGCTGAAATACTCATTTTTCTTTCTTTTTATATCTTGGAATGACATCTCACGCTGGTTAACTTTTTTGAATTTACAAATTATCAGTGCTCTGATAACCAAAGCTTAATGCATTCGACAATTCCAAGTGGCATCAGCTTCAGGTAGCATAACCCTTAATAAACAACAAGGGAGGGCCACTTGGGAAGCCATAGTCTATATGAGAAATACAATGGTATATTTTTATATTGGATTCCAACACATCAAGAGAAATCGATCAATAGAAAGCAGGGTTCAAACCTTAGGCAAGCCTGTACTGCCACTTGTATACATGATCACAGCAATATCTTCTTTGATAGGCAATCTTGCCTGAATAGGACTATTTCTACCCAGCTTTTCAACTTCTGAGAAAGACGACACCCTCCAGCTGTCAATATTGGAAGAATCTGTTGCCGTCTCGTCATCCTCGAAATAGATGACATTCTTGATGGTTTTCAGGCTCGAACTAACAGAAGCCACTTTTTTCAGTTGCTTGGCATCGCATATTAATGTAGATACTTGAGTCTGTCAATGGTCAAGAGTGAATTAATTCATTGCATCATATGACGTCTCAAATAGCAAAGAAAAAAAGCATACGTAAGAGCAAATAATAAAACTGGCTCACCTCATTGAGTGAATAGATAAGTGCATCATCACCCAAAGAAGCATAAATGGTAACAACGGTAATATTCTGCCGGAAACATCCCTGAATACAATAATTTCATCATGCTAACTGTTGTATCTCACAATAATTGGTAACACAGAATAAGGGACTGTTTTAGTATATAGCTTGAATACCTGAAAGGCAATGAGCCACTCCGCACGAGATTCTGCAAAGATAGCAGCACGGGTGTCCACATCATGACCCAAACTAATAAGACCAGAGGCAAAGTTGCAAGTGCGATCAAATACTTGTCCATAAGACTCCCACTGATACTCCCCCAAGTGAAGTTTCTCAAACTTCCTTCCATCACTTGCAGTAACAAAGTCCCTGCTAACTAGCTTTCTAGCTCCAAGACAGCGATGAGAGGAATGTTTTTTACAAGATTGCTCAAATAGAGCTGCTACAGTTGTAGCCCCTTCCCAGGGAACTTCAACTAATCTGGCTGATTTAGCATTGCGCATTGCAAGACCTGGCTCACCGCCAACTTGAACCGGAACACCTCTCTGTTTTGCCTTCTTCTTCCCCATAAGTAATATGGAGAGGAATGTTGGTATAATAATGGCAATAAAAAATGCACCAGCAATCCCAGATGACCCATAATTTTTGGAAATATAATCATAGTTGGCCAGTCTCTTCAGTGTACTCATATATAGATTACTTCCCTCGGAATCTTCCATCTTATATATCGTACAATTTTATGTTTCTGCAATGACCTGTTAAAAAGAACAAGCAGATACCTAACGTATTATACATAGATCAGTAACATCGACTTTAATCTGAATACAACGATACATCATAGGATATGTTAACGAGGCATCCAGCCAACAAAAGAGCCAAATGGCCTGCCCCTGGAACTAAGCTCAAAATGGAATTTATATGACATCCTTTGCCCTAAAATATACATCAAAGGAATGGCCAAAGACTTGAACCCATAGATGCTAGAAAAAGTCACAATTATAGAATCAGTAGGAGTACTAGAAATGCAAAAATGTAGATTCACAAATTCAGGGAACCCCCAAAATATTGGCCCAAAACTTAGTGTCACTACACAGAATCCTCACCCTCTAACTCATTAATCTTAAGCCTCTGGATGTCATTAGCTACAAATCATGTACATGCTACACTTTTCAGTTTCTAGGAAACAACAAAGACAGGTTTGAAGATGAGAAGTCCATTGCCTGAATTCAACCACCCAGTACACTGAATAGTCCCTCAAACTTCTGCACTATCCCTGAATATTTCACATTGAGAATCCCAAAAATACTACGTAGTCAAACGAAAAATAAATCACAGGGGAATATTGAAGTTTTCTCAATTCTAACCCAGTAACAAGAAGAACAAAACACCCGAACATGGTAGCATTATACACAGAAAAATATGATGATTTTTTTTTACTTTACTAGATCATGTAACAGTCCAATACAAAGAAAATTGTCTAATACTGTACTCCATAAGCATGACTAGCCGACATGATAATCTCTAGACCGTCCATGTATACAACTTAAATCCACCCAAAAAAAAAAAAGGAACAAGGAACAGATCATTACTTGTGAAATCAAACATCTCAAAAGCTCCAGGTGCAGACATCAATTCACTAAAATGAGCATAATCACTAAATTGCAAAGCTCAAAATCAGCAAATAAGAAAACAAATACACATACGTCTATACACTTAAATCAAACATAAAGAAATCGTCTAATACTGTAAAAAAATCTTTACACAGTCCGTGTATAAATCTTAAATCCAATCACAAATATACAAAAAAGGCACAGGGAACATATTATCACTACTTGTGAAAATAAGCAGTTCAAAAAGTTGCAGAAGCAGAAATCAATACACTAAAACGATCATAATCACCAAATTGCAGAGCTCAAAATCAGTATATTATTGGAAAATGGAATACACATACGTGCGATCTAGATCAAAGCTATCAATTCATCGTTGCAGATACTGAAATTGAAATTGACGCAGAGATTACCTTACCTTAAGTGAAGGTTATCGACGAAGAATGTTCACTTTCCCGCTCTCTAATGGGTGCTGGAAAAGTTTACGAGTAACTTTACAGAAGAAGATACAAAATTCAGCATTTCGTAGACATTGAATTTTATATATACTGTAGATTGCAACTATTCCAGTATTTACTGTATAAGGCCCATAAGTTTTCTCTAGTTACAAATTCAACCCCATAACCAATAAATATTGCTCAACCATGTTGGATGTACTATTTACTTTTTTTTAGGCTCTCTGTTAAGTCAAATTAGATCAGCTTTCTGAAATCAAAAGAGTATTTATTTGTGATGAAATGCATATATCATATTAGAAAATATAAAGTTGAATCTAAAATATTGCTAGTAAGTAGCAACATTTTTTTCGAAAATAATTATGATAACAAGTTTTCTTATGAGTTTCTTTTTTTTTCAAGATAATATGTATATTTAACTCAATTATAACTAATTAATTATATCATATGATTTTTTATATAACTATATCAAATGAGTAACTAAAGTTAGTTATTTCTGATTACTTTAAAAAACAGAAGGTTCATATACGGAATGAAGTATGATAATATGATAAGCTCAAATTAATTTAATATTATTAATACATAATATTTTATTAATGTATATGTGAAAGTTGTTACTAATACTTTAGCATTTTTTTAACAATTTAAATTAAACTTTCTTTTTTATTTTGAAATGTAATACAACCATAATTATAGCTATGATTTATTTTAGACTAGCACAAGTTTTTATAGTTTTTACTTATTTTAAAATTGTATATACTTAATCAAACACCTTCGCGTATATCAAAATGAAAAATAATTAATTTAATATAAGATTTTAATTTGAAATTCATCTCAGAATAGAATAATTATAATTTAATTGATGACCGACGAAAAGAAGTGTGATTAGGGAAAGTATGTGGTGTAAAGTTGTTGCTTTCGTAAAGCACATCCGCTAATGTGTACATGTGTTGCGAATGCTTTGACAAGAAAACATATTACTTTTATTTAGAAGAATGATTCTTTTATAAACTACTATTGATAAAAATAATATTTTAAAAAAAAAATAAAAGAGAACCTTTGATTAAAGTGAGAAGTAACGTGAGAGAGGCTTTGAATTTATTAGAGTTAAATTAGAAATTAATGACAATTTAATTGGTACTTTTTCTATATGAAAATACTTGTAAATTTTATTACTATCAATTATTAATAAAAATAATTATAAAAACAAAGCAGAACCTTTGATTAAAGTGAGAAAGTAACGTGAGAGAGCCTCAAATTTAATGAAGTAAACTTAGAAATTGATAACAAATATTTATGTCTTAAAATACTTATCATTTCTATTAATAAATAAATAGGAAAAAATTTTTTAGTCAGAGAATTTGGTCAAAATGAGATTTTTTTAATGTAATTTTACTTTTCTAAAATATTTTACCCTTTTATCTTTAGTACTCTTTACTAAAAAATAGGGAAAAAAATCAATTTATTTTAAAATATTTTCTGGTCATTTAGCACTTTTCTAATATTTAAAAATTCAAAACATAATTAATTACTATTTTTCATTTCATTTTTAATAATAATAATTCTCTTATATTACAAACATATTAATTATAACTCATAAATATTAAATATTATATCTTAAAATATAAATAAGAAAAAATAATTAAAACTCCTCCTTATTAATATCATTAATCTGAAGACATGTAAAAAAATGCAACAAATATTTTAAGACAAAATACCTATAAACTCAGAGGCAAAGCTATAATTATAGATTTATGTCTTTAGACAATTTAAATGATAAAAATCAAATTTTTAGTTAATATACTATTTTCTTTCTTGTTGAATTTAATCAAATCCGCGTATGGACTACTAACTCCCTCCATGCTCGTATTAAGAGTCTGTTTGAACTGGCTTAAAAAAGAAAGTAACTTTTAAATTAAAAATAAAAAGTCAAATTTAAAATGACTTTTAAATTATTTTTAATTTTACTAAATACTTTTTAATTTATTTTAAATTATTTTTTTATATTTACTAAATACTTTTAAAAAAAAAATTGATTTAAAAATAGATTTTGACGAACGAGCTCTAAAGCATGGGAATAAGCTAATGAAGTGTCGTAGTCTGAATTTATTTTGAGCAAATAAGTTGGTGCACATGGCCCTTCATTATGTCATTTTGGCACACACCTCTATTGTCTGTTATAGGAATTAATTAATATAAGCGCAGTTTGAATTTGTCATTTTAGATTCCTCATCTAGAAGAGAAGCCTTCTCTCTCTTTGAATTGTTCATATCTTATCAGAAAAAACTAGAAACAAGGCATCGATTTAATACTTATTATTTTTTATTTCACTTTATGTAATATGGGTAAAATTTTAGATAATTAATTAAATTTAATATAAATTTTAAATATTTGAAGTTGTTAATTATTGTAATTTATAGTATTTTTAGGTAATTTTTAAATAATATATATTAAGTACTTCTTTTGTTTCAATATATATAGCACATATAGAATTTCAAGTGTCTATCAAATATTGTTAATTATTGAGATTTATAATACTTTTGTACATTGATTCCAAATTAAATAACACATGTTACTTCTTTTATCCTATTTTATGTCAAACAAATAGATTAATTTTATGAATCAATTAAATTTATTTATTTATTATAAGTATTTTAATTTACAATAATCATGATTTATAGTATTTTTTACACAATTTTAAAATCTTTAAAAAATTAAAAAACTACACAAACAAATTAAACAGAAGAACCATAAAAATGAAAAGTAGTGCGGCTGCAATGCAGGCATGTCTAGGGGTGTGCGAAAATTAAACTAAAAAAAAATTATTGAGTTATTGGTTCGATATCGATTTTTACTATTGGGTTATTGGGTAAACCGCTAACCCAATAAAACGATAATAATTTATTATTTTACCATTCCTAATTATTAATAGTAATACTTTAATATATAATTAGACACTATAACTAATCAAATTATTAGTACTCTACCAACTTCACACTAGGTCGTTTTACTAGTTTTAATTGTTTACTCAAAACCTAAAAATTAAAGTAAGGTTCACAATTGTAGTTATTTGATTTTAGTTTTAGTTTTAGTTTTAGTCTTGTTGCACTATTTTATTATAGTTTTAGTTTGTAATTGTAGGTTGTAACATTTGTAAGTTTGTAAAGTTCCGTAATATGATTAACATAAAAAAAATTCGTACAATATTTTGGTGGTAACATGTAATTATAGCCTTTATATTATATTTTCTCTTATTGGCGCAATTATTCATTATCTGTCTTGTTTCACTATATCAAAAAATTTAGAGAAGTGAGAAGACGTATAATATTTTACGAATATTTTCTTATTGGATAAATTGAAAATCAAATCGATAATGACAAATCGATAAAGAATATCTTATTGATTTGTTATTAGTTAGCATATTTAGAAAAACAAAAATCGATAAACTGAACCGATCATAAAATCGAACCAAACTGATCGATACACACCCCTAGACATGTTGACCATGACCTGCCTGGTTATTGTCGCTTATATGTATGTAATGGAAATCAATAATTGACTAGTCACTCCTTTGATAAGTCGTGATTATTTTATTAATAATTGAATACTTAAATAGCAAAATTATTCTTTTGTTAAAGAGTTTTTCATTTACTATTTCTAATTTTGAAGAAAAAATAATTAAAAGCAAAAGAATAAGATTAACAAATTATCTTTAATTAATTTCTTGAAAATATGTATCATAGGCTAAAAAATCATTTTTCTTGAAAGAAAAATTATCTAAAAATAGTGAGTTTCATGACAAATTTAAAATTCAATAACTTAAATTATGACGGTACGTTTTGTTGGGATATTAATGCTATTTAATGTTTCCAATTTCATTTCCCTCCGTCCATCATTATTTAATTTACAAAATCAATAAATAATTCCTCAAAGTTGTGTTTATTCACTGATGTTGCTTTATGTCCTTAATTATTTATTCTATTTTTTTTAATTATTCATTTTGACAAATTAGAAAATAACATCTTTTACATATTATATTATCAATTAATTATTTAAAAAATAATCGAAAATTATAAATTTTTAATTCATACACTTTATAATTAATAGGAACTAAATGGTAAACTTATTATTTCAATCTTTTTTTTTAGTGAAAAATAGTTAAAATTATCTCGAATTATTTAAAATAGCTTACATTTACCTTTTATTTATGTTTGGGATCAAAATTATCTTTGCTATCTATGTTTTGAACGACAAATATCGTTAACATTATATTTTTGCCATATGTGCTGACATGACCTTCCACATAGGCAGTTCAGCATGGCAAATGTTTTATTCGTGTCACGTAATTAAGGTAAATGAAGTACTTCCTCCTTTCATTTTCTTTTGTCATGTTGAGCTTTTCTAAAGTTAATTTAACTAATTTTTAAAGTTAAATTAGATTACGCTAATTATACATTATAAAATTTTAAATGTCAATATTTTAGCATTTAATAGGATTTCTTAACCATATTTGCAATATTTATTAACAGTGTCGACATTTTGGTTTGTTATGTATCTTATTTATGTATTTCTTAATTTATTTAATTTGAAATAATATAATTATTTAATAACAGAAGGGAGAAAATCAAGGGAGGAAATATTTTAAAAAAAGAAGAAGTAAATATCACTTAATTTTCTCATTAGTTACATTTTTTTTAAAAAACTCGAACATGTGTCTTTTTCACAATGTATTTTTTTTTTTCTCCAGAATTTTGTAACCTTTTTTAAATCGTATTCATTCTAATATGTATATTATTTGTATTCATTATAGTTTTCATTTGTATTTTGTATAATTTATTAGTTTGTATTCATTCGAATAGTTATGCCAAATGAATCTATAGTTATTTGAGAAACATATTTGTATTCATGTACTATTTTTTTAAAAATATTGTATCCTTTCTTAAGTCGTATTCACTAATATGTATTTTATTTGTATTTGTATTCATTCTAGTTTTTATGTAGTATTTTGTATAATTATATATAAAATACAAAAAACAATATAACAAAAAAGTGAGAATGAGATATAAAACTGAAAAGAAACAAATGAATATTTCTTGCAATCATTCTTATATAAAATACATAATTAGTTGACATACCTCTAAAATGAATACATATTAGAAACAATACCAGATTAATAAACTATGCAACATGATTTTTGAATAAATTACATATTAATAGCATACATAAGATTTTGAATACAAAATTGAGAAAGTACACAAAATTCTAAAAAAAATTATCAAAACAAATCAATACAAAGTTGTTCTTTCTATAAATAAAAAACATATATAGTTGACATACATTTGGGATGAATTCAAATTAAGTTCAAATACAAGATTCAGGTATATGCGACATAAGATTTTGAATAAATGCAAATATTAACAACACACATACAAATTTGAATTTAACTGAGAAAGAATACAAAATTCTAAATACAAAATAAACTAATAGGAAATTGTTCTACCCAACTTGTTTTTCGAAATCTTCAGGATTCAACTTTGAAAATCAAAAGATACTTAGTGACAATGTATTGACCTTTATCTGTGATGATTTTTTTTGAAATGATTTATGAGATTTCTTAAACAAATTGAAAGAAAATAGAAGAGGTGATTTTCTTAGACAAAAAAATAAGAGAACAATGTTATAAATAAACTCAAGAGAGACAAGAAAATGAGAGAACAATAATGAAAAACTCAAGAGAGATAAATGAAAAAATTCACGTAAAAACCTAAAAAGTGGGGAAATTGGGTAATGAGAATTTTTTTCTTCTTTTTTTCAGGAGTAAAATTAATTAAAATGTTGACAAATAAAAGGAAAGAAAATCAATTATATTTGGATACATTTTATATGTTAAAATATTGACATATTAGCATTTTTGATAATTATTTTATAGTGTAAATATTTTTAATAACTATGTTAAGAAATTTGACTAATTTACTAATTTTTTCCTAATTTTTTTTATATGAATATGACGATGAGAAAAATATAACAATTAATATCTCTTAGAGCAGTAGCATCAAAGAGCTCTTCACCATTTTCTCGTCCCTTTCCGTCTCCGGTTATGGCTGATCTTTCTTGCTGAAACCTCTGCTTGAGCAGTAGAAGATTTGGAAAAAATTGGAAGCTTCTTCAGCTGCTTAGCTTCGACTTTTGCTCAGGTTAGTGCTTTTTCTATTCCTTGTTTTTTTTTATTAATGTTCTGTGGTTGGATTTTCCCGCTCGATTGTTGGAATGGATGTTTCCAGATTTAAGTAACGTTTCCAGCATCATCTCTCTTGTTTCATTCTTGAGTTCCCTAATTTTTGTTTATTCTGGTCTTTTTTTTTAATGGAGCAAAAACATTAGCTGGAACTTTGGTACCATTTCTCCACAACATTGACTATTTTTATTGCTTCTCTCTGAAAACCCATAAAGGGAAAGGCTAATAGCACTTATGTACTGCTTCTCTTCGATGATTCGAGGTTATTTCGATTGTCAATTTGATTTTTATTTATTTGTTATTGTATAGCTAAGTTACGGTTGTTATTTCCTTATACATATTGAATTACCTTGATAGGTAAGTTGAACTAAATTTCACTCATTTCAACAACAACAATACTCATAAGTGGTGTTTGCTGAGGGTAAAGTGTACGCAAACCTTACCCACTGAATTCCAAAGTTATGTCAATTACATGATTACAATACATATGAATTTCAAGAGCAAAGCAGACAAAGCCGAACATGAAACAAAGTAATTGTACTATTAATAAGGGCAGTAGTTTTAAGACCTCCCCTCGAAAGTCCGGCTCCATATTCCCGCTTCACATTTTCTTCATCTTGAGTATGATACGAAATCTTTCGAGAGACAATGTGCATTTACTAGCTCTTAAGTTAATTGCATCAATATAATATTTTCATATGATTATCTAAGGCAAAGATGGTCTGTTGCTAGCTCTCTATTAATTTTGACCTATACTTTAATTTTGGTGTTGTTGTTAGTCTCTATGTCTTCAAATAACAAGAAATGAGTTTGGCAGTCAGAACTGGCTATGTGTACTGCTTACAGTCGAATCTATGATATAGGTTAAAATCAATTTTTTTCCCTAATTGTGTTTGCAAACAAAAGAGCAAGTAAGAACACCATTTATTCAGAAGTCGCCTAGTCTCTTATTCTTAAGTGTGTAGTATACACTATCGGTTATTTCAATAGCTTTGTATCTCGCTAGTTGTTATTACACTTTTCTTGCAATAGTTCTGCTTTAAAAATATTTCTTTTGACCTGAAGGTCTATCGAAGAAACAGCCTTTCTACTCAACAAAGGCACAAAGATAGAGGTAAACTAATCCCATGACTAGAAAAATTTGGAGTTGTTTTTGTGCTTAAGTTCAGTTAATTTTTTTCCCTTGGTGGTTTACCTTGTCTTTATCTACTCTGGGATGGAATATTTGTTATAGGGTGTGTCTCCAAATACTAGAATTAGACATATCTCAGAAACATATTTTTGTCAAATTGAACATGTGAGATGAGCCTAACTATTGTAAAAAGACAGTGGTCAAAGAAAGTTTGAGTATATGTGTAATAATTTTGCAGATTTGCATGAGCATATTTGTAAATTTGATCCAAATTCAGGTTTACTTGGCAGTGTTTCTTGGGGTTTTACAACTTTGTTATGCTGATCTTGCACTCTTGCTGATATTAAAACTTTGGTAGTTTTTTTCTTCTTCTTTTGCTGGCTGCACCAATTGCACCTTACTATGTTCTCTTTATTTGGTGCCCTTGTGTGGTGCAACAAGGAGGTTCTTGGTGAGGATTAGTTTGATTTTTTCCCCTGTAATCGTTCTTTTCTCTGTAAAGGAAGGTGCAGGAAGTTTTAACTTATTGTTGAAGAATGATGGGTTTGTGGTGCCTAAATGCAGCAATTCATATCTTCGTTTATCTTCTTTTATAGTAAGTGTAAGTCTACAGGTCCTCCGTCCATGTCTGTTCTAATGTATTTATCTATTTTAGCCTACGGAGAACTTCTTTTGATTCACAATGATCTTTAGCCTTCTACAGTAGTCCACTTGCTTACCTGAATCCTCACAATTCCTAATATTTCTGATTTCCCTTCAGAAAACAGTGATAGTGCTGATGATAACATTCAACTCTCACGTTATTGAAAAAAGACTGCTCATCCCTCTCCTTTCAGTCAAGTGAGCTGATTTTTAGACTTAACATTCCAATAACTTGCAGAAAATGAAACTCACGTCAACATGATTAAAATTCAGTTTAGCGTGATCATGATTTTATGTTGTCCCTATGAAGTTTATGAATGTAGTTATGGTATGTGTTAACTGTTAAGTAGACTGGTTCCATCCAGCTGAAAGCAATCATCACTGTAGAATTGACAAAATATTATATAATGTCTCACCTGGAGCAAATAATTCATAACATGCACAAAGAGTTGGATTGATCGAGTGATTCTCCATTTTACCACTTCTGATGATACAAAATTCTTGTTGCAATAAACACAACTACGTGTCCCACCGCATGCATCAATCGGCAAACAAAAGAATCCATTTGATCTCTTACACACACGATATGGTAAGTTATTCTAATACAGAACCTCTAAGCTATTTGAAAATCAAGCTTGCGTGACTGCTGAAAAGACTGGACAATTAAAGACAAAAGAAGCTATCTCAGAAGTGAACATTATTAATCTGTTATCTTTGTGTTATGGTTGTAAAAGAACAGGTGTTCTTTATAGTGTTGCTTTTCATTATCTAAACACTGTCTACCTTGTACTGATCAATACTTTTTATACACAAGATTGTTGCTGCCAATATGTCAACCATGTATAATAAAATAATGGCAAAGAACGCTAAGTTAAAGAACACATTAATGTATTATGCCTAAAATAACATTTTCACATTGGGCCTGGGCAATGCCTGGCCTACCTCCACTAGTAGAGAATATTATTTTTTTCAGATACAAAGGAAAATCTGTTTAATTACCGTTGTACAGTTTCGGCAATAAAAAACCCTAAATCCTCATTTCAAATTCTCCAAATTCTCTCTTCTACTCAATTGTCAGATGCACCGTCTATGTTACCCAGTTGATAGTTGATTCAATTTCTCAGTAAATCATGTTGGGTATTCACAAATTTGGTAGACAAGTTCACACATTGTCTCGTGAATATGGCCCTAGCGAGACGTTGAAGAGGAAGGTTGCTGAATTGAAGGTGAAGAGGAAACGAAAAGATCCTCGGAAGAATCAGTTATTTGTTCAGGTTCCTGATTCAAGATCATTCCTTGATACTGCTACTATGCCCATGATACTCACTGTTGTTGGGACTGCACTTTTCGCAAAGCTTCTCATGATGGTATGATGCTCCATTGCAGTTTATGTAAAGTCCTATTTTAGTATTTGGATGAAATTTGAATGATTTTTAAAATTGGACAAACACCTAATATATATATATATATATATATATTCATTTGTTGGTCGTGATTTTGGTGGATTGTAATGGTAAGTAGAAGAGAAGCTTGGGGAAATTGATACTTGACAAGGTTCAAATGTTGCTTCATAGGTGTAGTGACATGATGGTTTCATTAATATTCATAATCTTAGTAGGAGAACTACTTTAGTGTTGTAATGTACCAAAGAAATGGTATCTCAATATAGAACTGCTTATAGACTGTAGAATACCTTCGTTTTTCTTGGTATTTGAGTCCCCCAATTTAATCCACCGAGTTCGGGATTTTTTTTTTTTTTTGGATGCTCTCCTTTATATTGCTCCATTTCTCTAGTTGGATCAAAAGATCCTTTTCTTCCAGTGCTATAGCATCGGTATACTGTGAAGAGAGTTTCAGCTGTGTGAGTTGTAATGTATTCCTGAGGTGATGGATCTTCTTTGTAATTTGTATTGTTCAACTGGGTAAGATGAGGTTTCAACTCCTTCAACTTTTGCCAAACACATCTAAGTTTGCTATCTTGGAACCTACCAGTCCAGCTACTTTGCACTATTGGAAGAAATGTCTCATGTTGTGTCCACACATTAAAGAACCTGAATGGAGCGTTAATGCTGAGTGTAGTCATTTTCATCTCCAGGACCATAGGTGTGTGATCTCAAATGTGTGGCAATCTGTAGTCCAGCACCAGTTGGCCATATTATAGCATCCATTCATCATTCCCCATTGCCCTGTCCAGTACTACATATTCTGGCTGATCCAAGTTGTCTGTTTGACCAGGAACAAAATTCTCCTTTCCACATCACCTCATTTAATAATAGGTCTTGCTCACATTCATCCCTTGGGGGCACCATACAATCTATCTTGACTTTGTAGAAGAGCGTTGAAGTCTCCCATACAAGCCAAGGTTTATTACATTGAGTCGCTACTTTTAAAAATTTATTCTACAGCTAGGGATGTGTTGGACTTGAGGTGAACACTAAGATATTTTCAAATCTTTGGTGTAGTAAACTTGCTTGTATGGTTTACAATCTATAAATCAGCTGAGTAGCTTTAAGTTACAGTTGTGTTTGCATGCAGTATGATGACTCAAAGTCGCAAGATATAATTGAGCGAAAAATAAAGAATGCGCCTGCTGGTCAAGGAACAGTTAGGATGCTTACCCGCGAGGAATGGGAATCAGTTCAGGAAGTGCGACCAAGAACTCCGTTTGAATCTAAACTAGCCCGTCCAAATGCAAAGCTTAGGACAGGGGAGCCTTTGAAGATGGTAAATGCATTACTTCTTTAACCTTTCATTCATCTGGTGATAGGTATTTTTCCTGCTAACATTCTAGAGAACAAACAAAGTGGGTTAGAAAGCTTCCTATAGTTGTAAGACATTCAGGCTACTAGTGGGGATGCTTTTCAGCAGAATATCAATAATGACTAAAATGATGTTGTAGGGTCTAGAGGTTTATCAGTAGGGTCACATTGTTTGCCTGTTGGCCTAGAACTAGGCATCCAACCTTAGTGCAAAATGAAGGTGTTAGATAGCTAGTCAAGTTTCTATACTAGTGATATTCTACTTTTCGAATGGGTTAGATGCAAGATCTTTTGTTTTTCACCTAAAGTTCCGTGCCTGTTTCGTAATATCATGCCTAATATCAGTGATTGTTGTGATGACACCGTGCCTAATCTTGGTGATCGTTATGTAGTATTGAGCGTGTTTCTGGAAACCTTTTCAGTGACACTTCAAATTTTTTCCGTGGCTTGCGCTGCACATCTTTCCAGCAACACCACACGCCTTTCTGGTGACCATTCCTGCAGTTACCTGCATTTATTTTCTTCAGGAGTTATTCTGGCAGCACTAGTGTTTGTCCACTGTTCCTGCAACTACAATGACCATCTCCTGGCAGTCAAAACTAATCTTTTCCCATGACTTTTTGGGTGATGTACAACAAATTTAATCCATTTCTCTTCTTTTCATTAACTGCAGACCTATTATCTAAGTTATTGTTTCAAGAAAATGAAATCTTATGAAATCGAGCACTTTTTGGTATAAGCTGGTCCATGCCCTTAAATATCAGAGATGCCTACACTAGTTGGAGCTCTATGGTAGTTAGAAAATCTATCAGGAAAATCTGGACCATGATTCATGACCCCAGCTTGTATGTTTGGGTTATTTGGAATGAAAGAAACAGTAGATTTTTTGATGGAGTTTTAACTCCTATTTGTAAGCTTAAGGCTAGTCGTTTGGTTAACCTTTTTAGTTGGGCCAACTTTTCCCCTGTAAATAACTTAGATCATTACCTGGATTTGGTCAGCTCCTTAGCTCTGTAAGTTCTTTGTTCTTACTGAGCTGACAGATCCCCCCCCCACCCCCTTCCTTTTTGTATCTTTACTTCTACTAGATGTCTTAATGAAATCTCACTTCATAAAAAATAAAATGAAATCTTGTGATTCATTGGAGTGTAATCCACTCATTGGAGTCAAGGGAAGGTAGTGTTTCCACAGACCTTACCTCTACCTAAGAGGTAGTGAGGTTGCTTCCGATAGACCCTTGGCTCAAGGAACAACAGTCCAAAGCAGTCCAAAAAAAGAAGTAATGGAAGTACAAATAGTAACAGAAATCAAAGGACAAGAAACTATAGGAGCAATACTATGAAAACTAACTAGTATGGACGGATATTGAGACGACACACTCTATTATAAGATTCATGTTTCACTTTATGTTTTATTCCCATATTCGCCTCTATATTCCTGTTAATTGTATACCTTCCATTCATCATTTGCACTACTTTCAGGATCCTATCAGTACATCTCCTCCATCTACTTTGCAAACAGCTTACTCTTGACTAGTCATAGTAGTTACTGACGCAACATTTTCAATGGTTCATGCCTGCACCAAATCCTTATTTTATCGTGGTATCTGCTTCCTCCTGATATTTCCTTGTGGCTTTCCATAGAGGGGTTCTCTCAATTTTATCTCCAACCCATCTAGACTTTATCCGTGTTTGTTGTAACCCCATTATTCCTTTCTGTTGCCCTATTATCTGCTTCTATCAGTGAATTTAGAGGTGAAGCCCTTTGTCACTGTTATTGTGAATGTGCACTTACGCTGGTATTTATGACAAGGTCAAATCTGAAACTGTGTTAGTGCTTTTGTAAGGTCTCTTGCTAATTGTAATAGAGCTATCATAAGGTCTTTGCATAGATAAATCCGAGGCATCCAGATAAAATTTTAACTAAATCCTCGAGTCCTCTTGTAGTTTATAGTTGGTATGAGGAGAGGTATTAGGCCGAAGATGTATTGGGGACAGATGATTTGATTAGACAGAACATGATACAACTTCAGGTTACCAAAGACATGACCTTAGATAGGAGGGTGGGGAGGCAGTGGTGTACGCAAATTTTTCCAAGTGTCGCCATTTAAAGGACAGGAATGGCTCAAGAGGAAAATCAATGAAGCTTTTGCTTTAGACCTCCAAAAATTTGAGCTCCCATAAATAGTGAACTTTATGAAAAATATTTTAGTGAAAATTAGTGATAATTGAAATTAAGAAACAATAATTGATAAAAATTCTCATATTTTCATAAAGAAGGATTGATTATCGACAAATTGTGTCAAAAGTGAATAAACATGTGTAAAAAATGTACTTTGTGCTATTCAACGGATAAGAAGCCTAAATTAATCACTTTGAAAAATATTAGTTCAAAATTGGGTGTTAACAATCATCCACACGTAGTATCGTGCATTTAACATGAAATCAAGCACAAGTCAAGTATGAACTTATTCAAAATTGAACTTCTTGGTATTTGACATCCCATTTCCTTTGAAAGTGGAAAAAAGAAAAGTTGGAGTTCTTGGTATTTGCATCCCATTCCTTGGGTGCCAAGGGCATGTCTTAGTGTTAACGAAGTGGTTGAGAACCATGAGGTCTCAAGTTTAATTCCTAGTGGAGGCAAAAATAATACTAGGTGGTTTCTTCACATCTGTTCAACCCTTGGTGGATAGAGTTACCCGTTACTTGTGTTGGTGGGAGGTAGTAAGTACCTAGTGGAATTATTGAGGTGGTGACCAAACTGATCCAGACACTACAGTTATCAAAAAAAGAAATTGCCTTTTTTGTGGATTTTGTATTCTTGTTCTCATGGACCGACATGAGGAAACTGTCCTGAGTTTTCTTTGTAAATTGAACTTGCCTTGTTCATTTCGATTCCCTAAAATTTCTTCCTTTTCCTTCTCTCCGGTTAAGAACGTCAATATTATGAAATACTAAATATTGCAAGAATAGGTACCGTATAATATGGGAAAGATTTGGAGTCCCTGTAATTGTGTAATTAGGAATAGGAAATAGTTTCTTTTCCTTTTCTGTATTACTTGTAAATGCTTATTTAAATCTCAACATGCTTGAGGAATCAAGAAATTCATTCTTCTTTCCTTTAATGATGTCGGAGCTGAGGGTTCGGGTCCCCGGACTGTTAAAAAGTTATTCCCTATTTTGATCCCAAAAAGAAAGAGAGTGAGGAAGAAAGGAAGTTGCAAATTTGGTTCATTGACAGGAGAGTACTGACAAGTTTCAAGTCTCACGTCCCTCTTAGAAAGGCTTCCCAGTCTCCAGCAACCCCAACCCCAAAACCCTGGCACTATAAGCCACGAGTTTGTGTCTTACGTGGCATCCATCATCTTCGGCAGAGTTTCATCACGGGCTCATGGGTCTTTCTCCCACAACCTTCCTACCGCGATCACTCTATCAAGGTCAACCAAGTCCCCTGCTTCATCTTCTCTTTCACCTTCTATCGGGTTCGATTTTCTTTCCCAAACCACTTTACTGTTGTTGACCCGACCTTGAGTGTTTTCTCACATATGATGAATTGCTTCTTTCCTTTCTAACTTTTTATCCTCGCTGTTCAGATCTTCCTTCTAGTTTGTCATATCCACAATTTCCTAATATTGACACGTTTAATGTCTCCAACTCTTGCATAATATGTGATTGGAATGGTACAAGTCCAGCTCTTCTCAAATTTAGGCCAGACGTAGTAAACATGATGAATATCTATGTTAAAAGTAGTTGCACATCTAAAGGCAACCAGCTATTAAGGCCATTAAGGTGATGAGGGCCAATGGGGAACTGTTAGCTATATATTTTTAAATGGAAAGTTCCAATGCCTGGTGAAATATTACAAATTAGTTTGACAGAAATTGTCTATCCAAATTACGGAAGGAGCCTGTAGAAAAGGGGACTATGGGAGTACAACATAGTCTTCGAACTTTCTCTACTTCGGTTTTGGTGTCAGGATTCTGTTGGTTTAGGACCAGTGCATTCTTTTGGTATGTTTTATTTGGAAATCAGTTCCTGAGATCATGCAAGATCATCGTGTCTTAAACGTCTTAGTTATCTTATAAAGTGGTAATGTACTTTAATGCTTTCTTGTTCTGATACCTTAACTATTTCCCTCAATATTCTTCCTGTTTCAGCTGCATGACAAAATTTGAATGACTATGTTGTTTCATTTGATTGCTTATATGCAGGAAGATGTCAAGGATTGGACAATAGATGTTATAACTGACGCACTAACACGAGCTGAAGAATGTGCTAAACGAGGATCAAACTAAGCTTTTAAGTCGATAATAGTGGTAACTTAGTTTAACAACACTTGCTTCTTATGTACCAGAAAGGCTCTTCAACCTCAGTTGCCCATTACAACATACCATCCTTCTACTATCTGATGAAGTGGAGAAATGCTGTTTTTCTCACTGGATAGCAATGTCCAAGCTTATGCTTAGCAGTATTTACTGTGAATTCAAGTGTGTGTATTTATACTTCAATTCACAAAGATAATATGTTCATTGAAATTAGAGGCTCTATGGACTGAATTTTTCATTTCAATTAAAAAAAAAGAGAATCTTTATTGGTAAACTTTCTTCTTTAAAATATGTGCTTGATAAACTCTTGTTCTATCGGTATCTTGATTGGTATTTCAGCGCATGAGTGTTTAATTTGTACTAAAAAGATAGTGTTAAAGAATATGATCAATAGTTTGAAAAATGAGCCAAGTTTTGAAAACTAACGTCTTTCATTTTTTTTTTTTGAGTATTTGTCTTCACCTAATTAATTGAGTAATAACTTACGCATTTTAGACTTCTAAATTAAGATAAACTAAAAATTAATGAGAATTTCTTTCTTTTTAAGAGAAAAGAAAAAAAAAAACCCAGTGTTTTTGGTCAAAAGAGATGTCACCTAGCTTGTATATTGAGATAGTTCAATTGATTAATAGGTTCAAAAAATATACTATAAGAAAAATATACTTTGCAGAAGTAGATGATAATTTTTTTTTATCATAATGACTTCAATATCCTTAAAGTATTTTTACACACACAAAAAAGGATAAATAAGTAGTAACAAAGTATAGATAATTAAAGATTACTATGTCATAAGAAAAGTATCTCAAAGATTATAAAATATTAGGGACATAATAATAAAAAGTTTGGTTAAATTGGAAATATTTTTATAAGTTGTACTTCATGAGTTGGGGTCAATTTATGACTTTCGACTAATTTTGACTTATAAACATTTGATTAGTAAAAGAAAATATACTTTGATGAGCTTATAAGCTTAGTCAAATTCCTTTTTTATTACGGGATCAATCAAATATACATCGATGAAACCAAACATTAAAACTATTTATGCTAATTATTATGTTAGAATAGTTATGTCAATGCAACCATCAATCGATCCCTTCATGTAGTGCCACATTGTAATAGAGTGCAATTACATAATTTTAAATTATTTGTCTGATCAGATAATTGATTGCTCAATGCAAGATTGAGCCTAATAAAGGAAAAATAATTACATTTGGTAAATAGCCATTTTTGATACTTGGTATTAAATATTAATCACTATTTTCAAACTTGTTAGTACTTAGTAGTAACATTTAGCCAACTCTTTTGACATTGAAAGTCTTTTTGACAAAAGTTATCCTCAATAAATTGATGCTAATTTTGGAAGTTTTGACATATGAAACTCTAGCTCACTATGCTAAAGTCAAAATTTTCAAATTGTAACTCTGATAAATTTTATCATTTTATATATATATATATATATATATATATATATATATATATATATGTATATGTTTCATTGGATCGGTTTGTTTTATATAAGTAGAAACAATAGTGAAGTTCCTACGTGAACTATTATCGAAAAAATGGCTATAAGTATTTGCAAAATATCATTTTTGTCAAAATCATATAACACTTAAATTCTAAAAAGAAAATAAAATAAAAGATAAAAAGAATGTTTTGTAGAAGAATATAAAAATGAATATCACATGAGGTGACATTAATTTTTCTAACGTGGATATGATGTGTAATTCATGTCAAAACATGTGAGGAACAAACAACAATAAAAGTGTTGAATCCAAATATCTGATTGACACTTCGTGGAGTAGAATGGTCTAGTTAATCGATCATTAAGAATAAATGAGGTAAACTAATGAGTTTAGATATTAATAAACTCTCTGAAAAAGTTCATACTAAATATAAAAATCTCTAAATCATTCTGCTTATTTTTTAAAACGTGTGTATTCAATAATACTACAAGTAGTAGTACTTGTAAATATATACGAGTAATAGAGATGTACATGACCGGATTGGTTCGTGTTTTTCAAACGTCAAACCAAATCATTTGTGTCGGATTTTTGAATTTATAAATCAAACCAAACCAATAAAACTCGGGTTTTTCAACTTCGAATTTTTCAGATTTCTTCAGTTTTTTTATTTAAATTTTCGAGTTTTTCCGATAAAATATTCATACAAACATATAATTTACTTGTACTTCAAATATTTTTTTAGTCCTACCAAAATGCAACTATCTAAGTTATTTCTCAAGAAAATAACAAAAAAATGTGATATGATTAATGGCACTAGAATATCCAACAAAAATATAATAATAAAATCGCGTGAAACAAATATTGCAAATTAACAAGTCATAATGAAATTGATTATAATTTAAAGTACTAAATCATGCAAAAAAAAAATTTTGGTAAGTATTAGTTACATGACTAAATATTAAAAAGAAAGTAAAATAAATCATGTTTTTTAATTGTCTAAATCTATGTAAAACTAAAAAACGAATATTCAATATTATTGTCATTCTTAATGTTGAATTGATTTTCTTTTTGCATTAGTATTAATTTAATTTTATTTAAACTTTATTATAATTACCAACATGTATGAACTATTATCTTTATTAGATCATTAAGAATTCTAACTTTCAAACATGAAATAAATATATTAAAAGATAAAAACTATGAAAAGTATAAGAGATATTTAAAAATTATATCAAAGTAAGCATTTTTACGTATAAAATAAAATTTTAAAATTATATATATAATGTCGGATTGGTTTGGTCTTGGGTTGATTTTTTTTAGTTGAAACCAACCCAACCCAAATATAGTCGGGTTTTTTTCAACACCAAACCAAGTCAAACCAAACTACTAGTCGGATTTTTTTTCCAATTTGACTCGATTTACAATTCGATTCGATTTTCGATTCGATTTTGTACACCCTAATGAGTAGTATTTAATATTTTCTACATACATATACTTATTCACACATTAAAGTTTGTCCAAAGAAAGGTCTTTTTTATATATATATATAATTTTCATATTATCAACTATTGATACTTATTTCTTCATCTTTAATCAAGAAGTCTCGAAATTGAATTTCTTTGGATATGAGATCGTCTTTGTTAGGAAGTATTCTACCTCCATGTAGGAAGCGTAAGTCCAAATTTAATCTGACTTCGATTTGATTATCGAACACCGAATGAAAAATAAAACATAATGTTTAAGCTTACCAATTATAGTGTCTAATTAATAGGTTATGTAAATTAGTTGGGTTTCAAATACACACATTTTACTGGTAAGCAGATGAGAGATTAGGAGTAGTTGAGTACCATACTCTCTCCTTATGTGTAGCTAAGTTTACTCACACTTGCAGCCTCTACACAACCGTTGAGCAAATATCCTTTTCCACTCTTCTTTACCTCTCCTCTCTCTCTCTCTCATTCTGTTCCCTGTTTCTTTTTTGGCTGGTGGAAGAGCTCTACTGTCATCTCAGTTGACGACCAAGACTTCATTTTTATTAACTTTCTGTATTTGGGTTGCAAGCTATTCTGGATCTGTTCTTGACCCTTTTCGTTTTTTGCTGATTTGAGTGTCTATAAGGTATATATTCGAGGTAAACAAATCTGGGTCGATGTGTTCTTGAAGTTTCATCTCATGGTTTGACTGATTATTTTGCTCCAGTGAGTCATTTGGTGAGTACCCATCTATCAGTTTTTTGGTTTCTCCCACTGTGTCTTTTGGATTTCATAAGAGTTGATGGTGGTTTCTGTTCTAATCTTTTGGATCTAATTTCTCTTTTGTTAGTTTGGATTTTGCATGTTTGTGTTGATGTTCAATGAGATCTCATTTGTGACTGTAAAGTGATTCGTTTAACTCAAATCCTTCTAATAGAGTGTAAAAGGTGTCTTGCTTTCTTGATTTTGCTTCTGATGGGGATGCAGGGGACTGTTACTTGTTAATTAGCAGTATGTGTCTGTCTTACAGTGAGTCTTCAGTTTACAAATGGAGAATATGTTTACCAGATGTAGAAATTGAGGCTACTGTGGCTTTGTCTGCAAGAGTTTAGATTTTTTGATTCAGGACTCTTGAATTAGTAGGACTGACGGCTTTCGTTCCCTTGCTCTCTCTCCAGATCTTTGCAGGATGATAAAGAACCCATTTTTGAATTGTTTTTATATCTTTTTGTGCTTAGGAATGGGGATTTGATCTTCTCGTGTTCGTGGTTGTATGAACAAGATTGATGTTAAAGGTCGCGCTTTTGGGTTTTGAATTGAGTACTATGATATTTGACTATGTTATCTTACAGTCTTACAATTGCAGATTCCAGTAAAATATTGAATATCAACACAACATGTGAGTGTTTCCATTTGGGACTTCCTTTTGGACATGAAATTGTATCTCTTATCCCCAATCAACCTGTCTGTAAGTGGTTTTGGCTTGTTACTACAAAAATGCTTGAAAGAGAAGTTGCTGCAACCCTGCAAGCAAATTCATGCATTAATGTTAACATCACGCACTGACATGAATGCTTTGTCATTGAATTCAAAGCTCATTGGTGCCTATGCAAGTTGCGGGGATCTAGGTTCTGCTGAGCTTGTGTTCCAACGAACAACAAACCTGAATATTTTTGCATTTAATTGGATGATTTCAGCTTTAGCATTCCATGGATACCCTGAGAAATCCATTGGGTACTTTTCTCTTCTTCAACAATCAAGAACTATTCCGAACAAGTACACATTTGCTGTTGTGTTAAAAGTGTGTGTTGGTCTAATGGATCTGAACAAAGGAAAGGAAGTGCAAAGTATGATATATAGAATGGGATTTGAGTCAGAGCTATCGGTCGCCAATGCCTTGATTGATATGTATGGCAAATGTGGCAATACGGAATATGCTCGTTTAGTTTTTAATGTAATGGTCGAGAGAGATATTGTATCCTGGACATCAATGATATATTCATATGCTAACATGGGGAAAATTGAAGAATCCTTTATTTTGTTTGAAAAAATGAGGTTAGAAGGCATAAAGCCTAATGATTTTACATGGAATGTAATGATCGCTGGATATGCTAGGAGAGGAGACTGTGACACAGCTTTTATGTTACTCTCTAAAATGAGTGACGAGGGGTTGACTCCAGATTTGGTTACCTGGAATGCAATGGTCTCAGGGTATGTTCAGAGCCACAGATCAACTGAAGCTCTAGCATTATTGCAGGAAATGTTGGATGCTGGAGTGAAGCCTAATGAAATCACGCTCACTGGGCTTCTTCCAGTCTGTGGGTTGATTGACTCTGCATATACAGGGAAAGAAATCCATGGCTTAGCATATAGATTAGAGCTTTTTGCTAATGTCTTTGTTGCTAGTGCTCTCATTGACATGTACAGTAGATGTGGGAGTGTAGAAGATGCTTGGAATGTTTTCAGTTCTGTTTCTTTCAAGAATGTTGCATCATGGAATGCTATGATAGGTTGTTATGGGAAGCATGGCAGAATAGAACATGCAATCAAACTTTTTGAGAAGATGCAGTATGAAGGAGTGCTGCCAAATGAAGTAACCTTAACTTCTCTTCTTTCTGCATGTAGTCATGGTGGTTTAGTTGAGAAGGGTTTGAAGATCTTTTGGTCCATGGAGGAGTCTTATGGCATTAGAGCAAGGAAAGAGCATTATGCTTGTATTATTGATCTTTTGTGTCGTGTTGGGAAGCTGGAGGAGGCTTACAATATGGTCAAAGATATGGCAATAGAAGTTACAGATTCAATTATTGGTGCTTTCTTCAGTGGCTGTAAGGTCTATGCAAGGAGAGATCTTGCTGAAAAGATGGCTAAGGATATATTGCAGATGGACCTGAAGAAGCCTGAAGGTCTTGTAGCTCTTTCAAACATTTATGCTGCTGAGGGAGAGTGGGAGAATGTTGAGAATGTGAGGAACATGATGAAGGACAAGGGATTCAATAAGATGCCTGGTTCCAGTTGGTTGTAGAGGATAGGAATAGCATGATACACAGAAATAGATCTAGGTTAGATAATGGTAAGAACGTATAAGATATACTTGCTTTGCTTTTTGCAATAGTGTTGAAAATGATTAATCAAGGTCTCACTTCCTTTTCAAAAAGAACCTATGTTTCGTGAATAAGGAATGAGCTTTACATGATATAATTATATTTCCGCACTTAACTAAATGATCTGAGTTATCTGCTTTGTGCCTATACCCTTCACAAGTTGGAAATGTTGCTTATCTTGATGGTAGCTTCAGCTACATTGAGTGCAAATCTGTGAATTCTTCATCCATGCCCAAAATAAAATAGAGAACCTTTGTTTTTTTTAAAAACAAGTAGACTGGTGCAGTCATACTTGAATTTCTTCCTTATTTTGTGCTCCTTGGCTCAAAAAAGAAGAAATTCTTTCAAAAGTATACTCTCACTTTGAAGTAGCCTTTTAGTTTGGTCACCTTAAGTTATGATATTACGCTATGAAGTCCAATTTTCGGGATTGAGGTTTAGTTTGATCGATCGACTCTGTGAAGTCCATAACTCAATAAGTTAGTATTTTACTGGTTGTTAGGTTTGGTTGTATTATTTGTTTCATTTTTTCTCTCTTTCTTTTCTTGGATGCAATCTTGTCCTCAGAACTAGCTGTACATTGTACTGTAGAATCGTGGAATAAGCTTGTACTGCTAAAGTGTGTGATCATCTCATCTATAAGCTAAAAGCTAAGTTGTTAGAGAAGGCATACTTTTAATTATTTAATTATATCATATCTCAATACGCCCCCTTACGTGTGATTCTTTTTATTGGGCTAGATACCTGAAAATTCCTTGCAGTATGTTGAAATGTGCGACTATCTCACTGTTAGACTGAGCACATTTTTAATTATTTGATCGTATTATATCTCAATAAATTCACTGAGCAGTTTATTTCAGTTTAAGTTACTAATTCCCGTTGGAGCTACAAGCTGATTACGACTCTTGAAATCTAATTGGTGTTCTAAATACTTCTGTTGCAAAGTCCAATTCTACTGGCTAACCTTTAATTGTTTTCTCTCAACCTTGTCCTCGTATCTGTTTTGGGAGCTGAATGTTCATATGTTTCTCACCCTTGATCAGCTGAGTCTTGTTACCCCAAGAGGTGTGACTTTTTTACACTGATAAAAAAGAATAGTGTCAAACAACTTCCTTATCTTCTTTTTCCAAGATAATGCTATGCTGGACTGGATACAAGGATTATTATAATAGTAGTTTTGGTTGAACTGAGTTATTTCCTAGAAAGGATGTGGGAGGCTGAAGAGAATTTGATTGGATTACTTTCTCTAGGTGATGTATTAATACTTCCAAACAGCTACAATTAAAAATACTTGCATCCAGTTGCTCAGTACAATTCAAATGGAAGTAAAACTATTGTACTTCCTCTTCTCTGTAATGAAAAATCTGAACTGAAGGACTTGGATTCCTCTTTCACTTCCTTAAAAATGAGGGTTACAATCTGTATATTCCTCTTTTACTTCCACTCGTGCACCCATTCCTCCTTCCACCCCCATCAAACATTTCTTCACTTGCCTTGTGAACCTGTCCGTGTGTAGATTAAATATGCTTTACATGGATTATAAGGTAGAAGTAAGTTGTTTTCTACACAATGTTATGACCTGTAATATTTGTTATCATAGTTTCTTAAATTTATGCACAAGTAAGGGCCTTGCATATTTGCATTTTCCTACTTTTAATGCCTTCTGATGATAGAATCATACTGTTGTTTTTATATCACCCACTTGAGAGTAACTATAGTTGATCTTTTACATGGGGAATTCTGCTTTTCTTTCTGAGTAATACTGGCGAAGGCTGCAGGATATCTGGAATATACTGACTGAACCTAGACATAGTGGGTAGTGCTAAAGAAAAAATACACTACTTTTTACAGCCTTGTACCTGCAAAAGGGCTCTGCTGAAATTACATATCTTATGCATCTTTATCTGGATTAGGTTTCAACATATCAAATCTTGTTTTCCTTTGTTCCAAAGATTGGTTTTGGTAAGTGTGAGTTAGTAAAAGAAGAGTGGACAGTGTGTTCCTAATACTAAAAAGTGTAGGAACAGGAGGTAATTCTAACTTACCAATCAGATAGCAACTTCAAATTTCAGCTCATATCAATCAGAGTTACCTGGGAATGGAGGTCTTCACTTCCTTGCATTGTCACATAATTTATGTTCTCTGGGTTGTACATCTCGTTACTATTAATGTACATTGTGTAGCTATGAAAAGAAAAGCCATGTGAACTTTTTTTTTCCGTCTCACAATGGTAGCTGTCTTCTTTTTGGACAGACAGTTCTAGCCTCCCATTCCCATGCATGTAATCCCTGAAAAAACTTTTAGGAAAAAAGAGAGATTGTGTATACTTGATTGTTTATGCACTTTTCTATAGATGACCTGAAAATCCTTCTGTGTAATTGTTTTTTTGAATCTTTCCCTTTGGAAAACAGTTGATTCATGCCTCCTGATGTTTTATATAGCAGGTGTTTCTGCTGCTATTTTGCTAAACTCTCGAGGCAATGGGTCGAGGTAGAGGAAAGGGTAAGAAATTGACTGTACTTGACCCTGATGATCCAGGAAGTGACGAGGAAGAAAAGATCCCTACACAAAAGAGGAGAGGAAGGCCACAAAAATCACTCAAAGATGACATTGATGAAGAAGCAGTTGAGATGATTGAAGAGGATGATTCTGAGAGTGAAAAACTTGGAATTCAAAACTTGGAGATAAAAGGTTCTGCAACAGAAAATGGGAAGAAGAGGAGACGGAATACTCGGGTGAAAGAAAAGCATGATTCAGTAAAAGAGGAAAATGGTAATGGAACAAGATCAAGCACTGATGAATCCGCTAGGTCCAATAATGTTTTCCGTCATAGGCGGAAAAACAAGCCTCGCCGTGCTGCAGAAGCTGGTGTTAAGTGCAACTGACGGTTTTGGTTCTGTCTAAATGGACTTTGTTCCTGTTACACTGTAAATCGCGCGCCTTTTCCTTTCTTTATGCTCATTTTGGTACTTGCATTACATTGACCTTTTCTTAACCTTTTTGGGAAGGTCCTGAGCTGGTCATACCTCTTGTTATCTTCAGTACTATTAATTTTGTAATCTTTGACCATTTCTTCTTGAGATCCTCCAAGCTAAAACTTATGATGATTGCTTGTTCATGTGCAGATCAGATTTCATTTCATATGCAAACTGTTATTGTCTGACTATATGTGTTTCTTCTATGTTGCTTTTGATTGTTGTTGCCTGGCGACAGGTGAATTTAATCAAGATTTAAAGCATACCCCTTGCCCCGAAAGAAAACGAACTTTGCTCCTTTGGGCACTAGGCACTCACGTGGTTCGTGAGAAGAAAAAAGGATGTTGCATCTGGCATGATGAACAACAAATTGACGGATGTCTTGGCATTGCTTTGTTTTCTCTCCATTCCTATCAGCAAGTTCCGACCTTATTGTTTCAGAATCAAATTCTCCTGAATAAACACAAAGTCTAGGATGATATCAACCATGTATGGAAGGTCTCGTGTAAGCCAAAAGGTGTAATGACCCTCTTGGTCATTTCTGTGTTGTGTTTTGTCTTTTATGCATCACTTAGAGCGTTTCTATAGCGATCCCAAGTCATTTATGACTTGCTGGGACTGACAGTTCGGTCACCTGGTCGTTCGTTTGGTTATTGTGCGAGTTTTAGTGTTTTTGGAGCTTATGAACCTTGAACGATCATTTTCGATCAAAAGTTCAAGAGATGACATCGAATCCAATTCTGACGATTCCATCAACTCCGGAAGGTCATTTTAGGCTAGTAGCATGATCGACACGACTCCCGAAGTTTTCAGTGTGAGTTGGTGCGATTAGGCGTTTTAACTTTAAGTTTAAGGCTAAGTTTGACTTTAGTCAACATTCTGAGTAAACGCACTCGGATGAGAGTTCCGTCAACGCAGCTAGCTCCGGAATGTCGAGTTTGATCTAGTTTTCTTTTGTGTCTTGAGGTTTCCGATATTTTTTCTGAGTCCTTTTGTGATTTTTGACTTAAAATGGCCGATGGAAGTGGGACCCACTTTTTATCGAGATGATCTCTGATGAAAATTTTGACTGCGCCGTTGAGTCCGGAATGTCGATTTTAGTAGGGTAGCATGTATGTTTTATTTTAATCGGGTTCAAAACGAATTCCGAGCTTCCCGTTGGAGACTTTGAAGAAATTAGCCAAAGCTAAAATCTGGTGCAGCCTTTTAGAGACCAGAATTGGGGTTTTAACGACCAGTTTTTTTTAGGCGTTTTAACGACCAAGTTCGCCCTTTTAAAATCCCCAAATTCAGCCTTAATGTCTTATTTTAAAGTTGCGATATAATGAGATATAGAGCTCCAAATTGGGCGATTCAAAAGGCTAAGTTGTGAGATTTTTCGAGGGCAACGATTGGTGAGCTTGGATTCTGATTTAGGGTCCCCTTTTGAGGTAAATTTCATAAAATACCTGCTGTCACGACCCCTTTTTGTGAGCTTGATTTTGGAAGTTTTCAAATTTATTTTCTCAGCCATTTTAAGTTCGATTTCAGTGATTCTTGAGGCTATCATGAGTGGTTTTTCGAGGAGAACGTGTTGGCGTGGTTGGAATTCGTATTTGAAGTTTTGTTGAAGGTAAAAATTGTGTTTTAGCTGCTGTTATAGCTCATTTTTAGGCTCAACTTTTGGAAGATTTTAGAAGATAATTTTCTGGCCATTTTAGGTCCGAATTTGGTGATTCAAGAGCCTAGATTGTGGGGGGTTTCGTGAGAATCGTCGTGGTATGATCGGTTTCAGCAGTTGGACCTTCGTTTCTAGTAAATTCTTGTAAATAACTGCTGCCATTGTTGTTGAGTTTTAGCGTATCATTGGGGTTTTGGTTGCATGTTCGTGTTGGGACTGTTTCGAGCCCCAAATTGTGTTCCAATTTGGAACACCAGTTCGGAGAGCTGTTTAGGACCTATATTTGGTGTTAATTCCGGAATTTTCAGCGCGTGTCCCACTTTTCCCGATTTGACCGCGAAATTGGTCCATCTCCGTTTCTTGTGATTTTAGAGTCTAAACGACCGTAATAACGTTGTGACTCTATTTTTGATAGTGTATCAACGTTTCGAGGCCATTCGGAAAGGGAAAGCTCTGGAGAAGTGATTTTTAAAGCGCGCGTGATCTGCGTACAAGTAGGCTACGGTTTCCTTTTCTTAGATTGAACTCGAACATGTGAATGCATGTTGATTAGTTGGGATTCGAATTGGGTAGTTATTGAATCATGCATAGGTGTTAGAAATCATGTTTTTGACATAT
This sequence comes from Solanum sitiens, assembly GCA_016801875.1. Classification (NCBI taxonomy): domain Eukaryota; kingdom Viridiplantae; phylum Streptophyta; class Magnoliopsida; order Solanales; family Solanaceae; genus Solanum; species Solanum sitiens. Next base: position 39,907 of record JABWTJ010000548.1, on the reverse strand, counting down.
TTCTGAGAATTATTAGGTAATTGTGAGCAGTGCTTATTGTATTAATTGATGTTCTTTGCTATATGGAGTACTTGTATATTTGAATATTGTTTATTGGAAGTATTTTGGGCCTTAGTTTAGGTTTGACTAGGGCTTGCCTTAGAAATGCATGATTCGAAATTGGTAGGACTTAGTTTAGCCCCGACGTCGCTCAGCCGGCTTAAATCCCTGTAGACTGGTGTAGCAGACTTGAGTCTGATAGTTTGGGCCTTAGCTAGACGATGAGCTCGCTCCGGCGATAGTTATCCTTACTTCTTCGATGTTACGGCGTCACGAGTTACGTCGGTGACAATGAATTCCGCTCAGCGATTCAAAGTTGATTTTCGATCCGATTTCAAGGACTTACCTTGATTAGCTAAGTGTGGATGGTGTTCCACTGGTATTTATGATTATGTATAGATAGAGACTCTTTCAGCAGCTATATCGACACCTTTGTCGGGTATCCCGATTTAAGGTCCGACCTCGACCATCCGCATACTTATGTAGAGCATCCGGTTAGAGGTCCGGCCTCAAGTATGTAGAGCATCCGGTTAGAGGTCCGGCCTCAGTTACTTATATTTGTGATTGTCTACTTGTGTAATTCTGGTGAGCGTCCGATTCGAGGCCCGACCTCCGTACGGTCAGATTCTACTATTTGGTTTTGAGCATCTGGTTCGATGTTCTTTGGCCTTGGGTTCTATTTACCATAGTTATAGTTATTCTGTGTACTCGTCGGGCTTATGGGGTCCGTTAGGGTTTTTATTTTAAACTAGCACATGAGTGTACCTTCTGGGCTTATGGGGGTCCAGTTAGGTGTAGTTAGCTTTTATATTACTTTAGTTAGTTCTTTCTACACTCTGTGCATTCCATTGTTACTTAGACTTCCGTTCTTGACCTCTAGTGATGTGATTCCGTCTTTTCATATTGCTTTACTTTTCTAATTCAGTCGGCCTATGATGCCTACTGAGTACCTGTTGTTTGGTACTCATGCTACGCTCTGCATCTATTTTCGTGATGCAGGTCCGAGCATCAATAGCCAGCGTTGATCGAGTTTGGAGCAGTTTCTAATGCCTTTGTTTGTACATTCTTAACTTGATTGGGACTGTAACCTTAGAATTAGTTGAAGGAATTTTATGACTTTTGAATAGCTTACATGTTGAATTTTCACGTTTTTACTTTTTTCTATTTCGACTTCCTTTAGGAAAACCTCCCTACAACATTCTTAGAGCTCGGACATGAGGCCTAAGAATAACAAGTAAATTGATTTAATACTTCTTCTTGTCTTTGTCATCTGGACATTAGTTTTCCTTCTAATTTTATGTTTATGAAGATCGCAATAGAATGAATTGAACATAAAATCAACTTGTGAACCATCACTATCGTAAGAAATAATGTGCGTCATCTTTGCTCCAACTAAAAAAAGAGGTAACAAGAAATAGATAATATAAAGATGTTCTAGCGAACAAAAAATGCCTATTGCCTGTATTTTATTCACTGTAATAAAAACAAAAACTACATGGTAAGCACAAGTTCATTAACAACAACAACATAGTAATTCAAATCTTGCTCTACAACTTTACATAGGAAAAAGAGATTACATTCATTTCTTCGGCATATCCCTGCTAATCTTCTCCTCTTCATAAATCGCACACTTCCAAAAGAAAAATTCACACACATGCGAATACACACAAATACAAGTTCAACAAAAAAGAGAAAAATAATACAGATCCTATTTCGTCTTTTTTCTTTAAAAAGAAGTTTTGGCAAAAATTTTACTTTCACAACGTAAAATTTGTAACTGAAAATTCGTAACAAGCTACAGGCCGCACGTATTAGGATTTCTACGATTGGATTGTTCAACGATTGTGTCCTGACTTATTCACAATTACAAAGTATACATCAAAACTCGAGAAGAAAGCTTAAATTTAAGACATAAATACAGCTTGTTTTGGGAGATTTAACTTAATAATGTCATAAGCACTATACATTAAATAACATGTTAAAAACCACAACTTTAAAAACATTTCACATATCCACAAGAATAAAGATTCAAGATATCTTGTTTACTTTTTTAAAACTCCAATAGTGCGTAACTGCAAATGGGTGGCAAGTCTGAGGGTGGAAGGCACCTTCCCTCTAACAACCCGTTTCTTAAGCAGGACATTGTCGAAAATATTACTTCTAGAAAACTTTAAGAGGTTGGTGAAACACTATTCTACCTCTTCTCCATTTAAACATACTTGATCCTCTTGGTGCGCCAACTAAAAGTGTAAGATTCTAATTGGCCCCAGATTGTATTTGGGACTTTGAAAGGTGAAAGTACTTGCAAAACAAATCAAAGCAATTTAAATACATGTTCATATTTTAAATGATAATACAAACAACATAAGCTGAATTACAGCTACATAGTCAACATATTCAACACAAATTAAGATATAAATTACAGCCATTTACAAGATTAATAAACAAATTAGATATTGATTACCAAAAAACATTTTAAGTGACAGACAGTTAAGATGATGAAAATAGAAAAAAGAAAGTAAGTACAATAGGACTGTTGTTCCTGCACAAACCAGTAACCTGTAGGCACCCCACCACTTCCACTTTCAATAAGATAGGATGCAAGCACCCTAAGCTATGAAGGGTCCGAAATGAGACATGCAGATCCATCCGAAACTGAGCCTGATTGGATTGCTTTTCGATTTTTACTTATAAGCCAAAAGTCAGAAATTCTAACTTGTGCCTTTCATATATTTTTGCATTTTAGCTTAAACCAAGTGCTTATAAGCTATGTTGCTTGGGCTCTCCCAAATTCTGGCCGCACCCGTGTCAGATTCTACAAAATGCACTACTTTTGGAGTATCTGACACGCACATGTCGACATTTTTGAAGAGTCCGTGCAACACAGCTTATAAGCACTTCTTAATTTACTTAAGAAAGTTGAGAGCTAGCTTAAGAGCACTTTAAAAAGTCAATATAAACCGGTTCTAAAACAAAGTAACAGTCAGACCAACAATCTACTGTTTTAGGTAAATGGCTTCATCAAATTCATTGAGGGATCTAGCTCAGCACACATTTCTGATAAACTTAAGTGGCACAGAGGAAAATAACTTAAAATATCCACAACTATGATTGAGCACGACCAAGCTAAACCCACTAAACCACACAAACTGATAACTAGACACCAGCAAACACCATAGATCTCTTAAAAGTAAAAAGCTCGTGAACTTACCATAGAGTGATACCTGAGAAGTAGAGTACTTACTAAGCATAGAACAATATGAGCCTGCTACATATGTATCTTTGAAACCAAACTTACAAGACACACAAAGAACTCCAAAAGATGGTTCTAGCTAATCCATAGTTCATAAACAGAGAAAATTCTAAACTAAGACAAAGCCGAAGCTAATATCATATCTATCTAGATATGGTTCTCTGGTCGCACAGTCGTAATAAGAAGTAGCAAACTAGGGCTCTCCAAATCTTCTAGGTGGTGTCTTCTTGCTAGTGATCCAAGATATCTACTCGACCCTTGCCTGAGGATGCAGTAACAAAGATACCTGAATGCAACTCCTATAAAGCTTAGGAAAATCTACCTGGAGTAAGGATGGTAACGGCCACTGCCACTGTACCCTCCCCTACTTCCATATAAACCTCCTGATCCACCATAACCAGCACCAGTGCCAGATTCGTAAGCAGCACCAGGGCCAGATTCATAACCAGCACCAGGGTCAGCTCCCCCATAACCACCATAACCACCTCCACGGCCATATGCTCCTAGCCCACTGCTACTGTATCCCCCACCATAACCACCAGCATACGAGCCAAAACGACTGGAATATCCAAGTGAGGGGTCTCCACGGTAACCACCAAATTCACTACTGCCAAAGTCTCCATATCTACCACCGTATCCATAGTCACCATACCTAGATCCAAATGACCTATAAGGAGCAGGGCCAAAACCTCCACTGTCATAACCGCTATATGAATCGGCAAATCCTCCATAACTATCACCAAATCCACGCCCCCTAGAATTACTAGCATATGCAGGAGCAGAAGCTGGGTTTGAGGGTTTCTTTGGTTCTGCCTTCTTGATCTCAACCTACAACAAAGAAGCAAATTAACCTAGAAGTTCCACCTGCATAATAGCCTGACAGCTGAGCACTAAAAGATGTATACTCAATCGAGAAACCTACCAACTTATACTCCTTGCATTAAATTAAACTACCGCATATGCAGCAGCTCCTTAAGGCATATAGCTATATGTTTAAAGGAGAAAACTAGGCTGGGGATGCTATGAAAGCGCAGGCTATGAAAGCGCAGTATCCAGCTCCTTAAGGCATATAGCTATATTTTTAAAGGAGAAACCTAGGCTGGGGGATGCTATGAAAGCGGGATCCACTATGTACGCACGACAGTCATGTCCCAGAACATTTGAGATCATGAAGAAATATCCTACAAAACTTACCTGAGTACCCATCATGTCCATCCTATTTCCCTCAGCCAGCAAATTATCAACTACTTCTTCATTGTCAAACACAATAAATCCAAAGCCTCTAGAACGCTTGGACACATGATCTCGTATGATCTCATACTCTGTTACTTTCCCAAACTTGGAGAAAAAGTTCTTGAATTCATCTGACAATAAATGTACAAGAGACAACAGTTCAAATACTTCAAGCTTAAAAAATACTACAGCAACTGTCAGACAACACAACTAGTCAGTATAGAACAAAATGGCACAATGTTACCTTCAGTCATGGTAGTTGGAATACCACCAACAAATATCTTCCTTGTTTTGAAATCCTTTGAATCAGCAGATCCTTTTGGAATGGTTCTTTTAATCTCAACCTGGAAAAAGATAACACCATAGCCACAATCTTTCAAGGACTTATAATAAGATGATTTTCAGCTGAAGCTAAAGAAAACATGTAATACTCAAAACTCTAATAAATAAATGAGACCCACCAACCAAGCTCACGGTCTCACAAGTATATGACTAACTGAAGTATGTTTGCATATTGCAAGTAATCAATAATGTTTCAATTCAATTCAAATAAATTAATCTGGAAAAATCAATACCACAATTTGCAGGTGCTTATAATAAATATGATTTTCAGCTAAAAGCTTAGAAAATCAGTAAAACTTAAAACTCTGATCACGAACTCACAACTAACAAGCATATGAAGTAGTCAACAAAATTCACCATAGTAGTCTAATATTTCTAACTCAAATTCGACTACAATTGGACATCAATAAGGAGCTATATAAAGCCATATAAAACTGAAGCTAAACTACTTACTTGTTTGTCATTGATAATATGGTTTTCAGCTATAACAGTGTCTACAACTGTTGGATCCGCAAAAGTGATGAATCCAAAACCTCTGGGTCTACCTGTTTGCCTATCTTTCATAATCACCGAGTCTATTATCTCCCCATACTTCTCAAAGTACTTCACAAATTGTTCTACGCAATTTTCATTAACACCCTCGTCAGAAAAATCAAAACCCCACTAGCAAGAAACAGTAAATACATCAAAACAAGTTTTCAAATACACTAACCTCGCGTCGTCTCTTTCGCTACACCTCCAATAAAGATTTTTCTGTTCAAAAAAAAAAAATCCCTAATCAACACGCATCAAACTTCGTATGTAAAACAATAATTTGGGCAAATTCACCTACATCTTGTCATAAACAATTCATTATTTATCCAACAAAAAGAGAAAGGAAAAAAAAAACGAACCCAGGACTAGCGCCATCGCCATAATCGTTCTTCCTGGAACCCATGGCTATGAGATTTGTCAGATCTGAGAGAAACTGTAAACGGAAAGCTAGGGTTCGTGGCTGCGTATTAATATAAGTTGGAACAGCAATCGAAGATTGGGGCTTTATGGTGCATTATATACAAAGGCTAGGGAGCTTCTAGAAACTTTCTTGCTTTCAATTTTGTTTAGGTTTTCTACCTAAAATCTGATTAATTTGAATTCATATTAGGCGAGGTTATATTTTGATTAAGAATTTTTTACTATTGGCTTTGTATCTATTTATATTTTGTGTGATTGGTTTGAAATTGAAATTTCTGATTAATGAACGAGAAGACACATTCGGTGCACTACTTAGTGTGTTCATTTAATTTTTATTATGGTGTCAATGATTTTTTATTTAAATGAATGATTGAACTAAGAATTTAGATTTTTGAAGACAAAAATAAAAAGCAGGGACAAATCTATTTTTTGTTTTTAATTTATTTTAAGTCATTTTAAACGTTATTTTTTACATTAACAAACACTTCTTAGTTAATTTAAGTCATTTTTTACTTATTTTAAGTTTGAGTATTATTTATGTTTACAAACACTTTCACAAGTCAAAAAATGATTTAAAAGTAGGTTTGATCAACTTTAAAGATAATCCAAACATATTTTCAATTGAATTTTATATTATTTTTTAAAAAAAATTATATATATATCATCATATACTTTGGCCTTGAGGTGAATTTTGTTTAAATAAAATTTAATATTAAATTCAATGTCGACAACATAAACACTCTAACACTAATTTTTTTTATTTTTTTATGATTATATAAACTTTAAGTTTTAGCATAGCACCAAAATTCATGTTCAATTCATAGTGTTAGACTCTTAGTTGTTGACTACTTGAATCTCTATGAAGAATTACATTAAAATAAGGGAAAATACATAAAATCTCCTCTAAACTTGACACGAAAATTCGCTTTAGTACTTAAACTACACGGATAATTATTTACCCCCCTAATCTCTTTTCAAGTGAATTAAAATACACCCTAATATAATAATACCAGTCTCACAATGGCAAGTGCATTTCACACGCGTCATGTCATCGATACGTCAGCGCCACATCAGCGTCACGCCATTGCCACATCAGAATCCCATTTCACATATTTAAATTTTTGATTTTTAATTCTTTTTTTATTTTTTTTATTTACTCACAATTTTAGAAAGTAAAAAAAAATCTCAAAAATAAGAATTAATATAAGAAAAGAAACCAATTGAAAGAGATTCAAAATCTCAAAACCAATCTCACAAGAACACTCAATTTTTAAGAAACAAAATTAAAACAAATAAATAATAACTACTAAAAATTTAATTTGAAATGAAAATTTGTAGAGTTTCATTGAAAATAGCTTCAAGTTCATCACATTCAAACCTTGCCATAAATGCTAATATTAATTTGAAGCAAGAACAAATTGATGACTTTCCAATTTTTTCTTGTTCATCACATTTTTTGAATTTATTGATAGAAATTAAAGGAAGTGAGGGTGGGATAGATCTGTCTTGAAGGAGAAAAAATATGAAAAGTATAACAAAGAAAAAGAAGAAAAAGAAAAGTGTGAAGCACCGAGATTGAAAGACAAATAAAGAGGATAGAAATGGGGGTTCGTTGGGGGTGGGGGTGTCGAAGAAGAAGAAAGGGTAGTGCAAGTGGTGGATGAGGGCGGGAGGGGTGAATTGGGTGTGAGGAAGATGAAAGGACGGGAGGTGGGGGTGGGGGTGGGGGTACTAAAGGTTGGGGGTGGTAGGGTATGAAGAAGATGAAGAAAAAAAATATTATTGGATAAAATGAAAATAATTGGGGTCCACTCATTCTTTTTTTTCTTAATTTTAATCTTTACGCGCCTCAATTTTTTTGATTTGCCATGTCAGCAATTTGGGTGTATTTTAATTCACTTGAAAAGAGATTAGGGGGGTAAATAATTACCCGTGTAGTCTAAGTACTAAAACGAGTTTTCGTGCCAAGTTCAGGGGGAATTTTATGTATTTTCCCTTAAAATAAAACACTTGCTTAATAGAATAATGATCATATACCACCAGAACAAACTTTGTTATCAAAGGATGTTTGTCTTAATCAACAAATTCAATTAAAGATTTCAATTCAAACTCTAATACAATTTTAGTAGCCTTTTCATAATAACACCCAGTGCATCATGTGATGAATGATGATTATAAAAAGAGAAAAAGAGTTTTAAATATCCTTAAATACGTGAGAAGAATAAAAATATCTTTAGTTTATAATTTGACTCAAATGTTTTTACCGTCAATATTTTGAATCAAAATGCTCTTATAATCGATACTTTGGTCCAGAAATGTCCCTATATTCACGAAATTGATCAAAAATGCCCTTATACAAATAAATATTTTTTTTCTTTTGAAACATATCTTCTCCCTAATTAAATATTACTCCCTCCGTTTCAAAAAGATTGGGCTAGTTTGACTTGGAACGGAGTTTAAGAAAAGAGAGAAGACTTTTTAATCTTGTGGTTCTAATTTAAAATTATGTCAAATGTACCAAAATACCCTTTAATCTTGTGGTCTTAAACATGACATGTGGAAAGTTAAAGTTAAAGTGTTGCCAAAAAAGGAAAGGGGTCATTCTTTTTGAAACAAACTAAAAAGGAAATAGGGTCATTCTTTTATAAACGGAGGAAGTATTAAAGAATACTATTATTATTTTCTTTCTTTCTAAAAGCACTTTAACAAATAAAAATGTAGAAAACATTTATTTTCTTCTTAATCTTATTTTATCAATTAAAATAGAATAATTTCATGTACCCTTTCTACAAATAATATATGTCATATATATAAGATCATAATATATCCATCATTAATTTATATTTATTTAACGATAAAAGATAATGATACTAAAATAAGAAATTTTTTCATTTTTTTTAATCGAAGTAAAATAAACATTTGCTAATTTTTTTTTTTTTTGAAAAAGAACATTATTAGAAAAAGAATGTATTGAAAATAAAAGGAAAAAAGGACAATATACCCTCAAACTGTCGTAAATGGTGTGCAGATACCTTCCGTCATACTTTTGAGACACTAACGCCCCTGTCGTCCAAAAACAAGAGCATATGTGCTCTTCACTCTAACGGAAGACTAAATAGGAATACGTGGCACAATCTTATCCACCGATTCAATATTTAATAAATGTCGAATCGGCTGATAAGATTATAACATGTTTATGTCCGTTAGTATAAAGGATATATATGCTCTAGTTTTTGGACGACAGGGGCACTAATGTCCCAAAAATATGACAGGTGGTATCTACATACCGTTTACAATAGTTCATGGATATCTTTGTCATTTTTCCCAAAAGAAAATAATAATATATTATTTTGAAAAATGAACCATTTTTAACACATTAAATGACAATAAGAATATTTTTGGACCAAAGTATTGACGACAAGAACATTTTTGGATCAAACTACAAACGGAAGACATTTTTGTTCCTTTCACATAGTTTAAGGGCAATTCTAAATCAAAATATTAACAGTAAGGCATTTTTAAACCAACCTATAAACGAAGGACATTTTTGTTCCTTTCATATAATTTAAGGGTATTTTTGACTATTTCCCTAATAAAATAATTAGACATATTGCATTTGATATTATAAATAAATAAAAATATTTAATGTTATTGGGATTTTTGAATATTTATTTATGTCAAGCTTTATCGATTGTGATGGACGTTAGATGTCTCAAAAAATAAAAATTAAAAAACATCCTTCTCTCATTGTTTTTTTCCGTTTTTTCATGAATTTTGCTTCAGGTGTACCTTATATTGCATATTACTTTAATCTTTTTTGCTGTCCCTTTATCTATACATACTCTTTTCCTTATTTTTTGCTTATTTGTATTAATCGCATATTTTTCTCTCTCCCCTTTTTCTCTTCTCTCTGTGTTTCTTCTTTTTGTAGTTTTTTTCATATGTTTTGCTTTGTTTGTTTGTACCAAGTACCAACTATATATTTGTTCTCTTTTTCATTTGGGATTTATGATTAGGCTATATTAAGTGGTACAAAAGCTAATGATTACAAATTATACCAGAACGAATGAATGTAAGTGGTAAAAAAAATTGAATACAAGCATTACTAAAGAGATTGAATATAAACGATATAAGAGCAAATAATATATACAAAAGGGAGAGAGGTGGAAGCATAGTATACAACCTAAATGCACGCATGAATACAACAAATACATTCTCGCTTAATTCCTCAAAAATATGTAAATACAAAGAGACGTAAAAATAAAAAATACAATGGATTGTGGCCTCCATGAATCTCATGACTGCAGCCAAGTCATCCACCGAGCAACCACCAGGGATCGATGGCTCATCATAATCATTTGACTCCTTTGCAGCCTAGTTACTCTCCACTTAGCCCATTTTCCGCACTTTGAGCCAACCATTTCACCCGGAGAGGACCAAAAGGGGCATCTATGTCAATCGCCACGGTATCCTTCGTGGGTACCCAACTCGCCAGCATAGTGTCGACACCATACCCAGGATAACGACACCATACCCAGGATAAAAGGGAATTTTTTGTTGCTCTAATAGAACTTCTATTACTCCGACTCAATTAAGTCTCCAAATTCAGCTTAATGCCCGTATGGTGTAGATACAACCAAAGATCGAGGTTAGGTCACATCACTGATGTTTTCTTATGGATGGATCCTCCAAGACACCGAGTTCATCCACCTCCTAAAATGTAAAGTAACTGCTAGTAATGCCCTCAGTACTGAAACTAACTCCTAGACTCCTCGATCAGTGTGTCCCTCAACCACTTCATGATCATCTATTCTCCCTCTTTTCCCTTTAAAGATACTTGACCCTCCTAGTGCGCCAAAGTAGAAAGTAAAAAAAAAAAAACTCGGATATTGAACTACATTGAGCGGAAAATGGAATCACGTTACAAGTATTCTTGGGCCCAAAAAGACTCACCTACATAGATCACACCAACTAATTAACTTGTAATTCCATCAAACACTTATCAGTGATGATAAAAGACTACTATGCCCAGATTGTAAAGTACTTGCAAAACAAATCAGCGCAATTTAAATACATGTTCACATTTTAAATGATAGTAATATAAAGAACATAAGCTGAATTACACGTACATCACCTTACCTATTCACCACAAATTAAGATATGAATTACAGCCATCTACAATTAAGTATGTACACAGACTAAAGGCACTAACCTGAGAGATTATAAACAAATTATATCTTGGTTAACAAAACAAAACAATTTAAGTAGTAAAGATAAATAAAATACAAAAAAGAAAGTAAGTACTAATTTTATTTGTTCCTGCACAAACCTACTAGCTGTAGGCATCCCTCCACTCCCACTTCTAATAAGATATAAGATAAGATACAAGCACCCTAAGCTATGAATGGTCGAAACGGGACATGCAGATCCTTTCAAAACTAAGCCTGATTGGATTGTTTTTCGTTTTTTACTTGTATAAGCCAAAAGTCATACGTAAGAAATTCTAACTTATGGCTTTTCATTTATTTTTAGCATTTTAGATTAACTCTGGCCGGTAACGAAACTAAAGTTTCACACATGTCTTACTTCTTTTTTTAGTGATTATAAGCTATGTTGCTTTGGACTCTCCAAAATTCTCGACGCACCAATGACAGATTCTACAAAATGCACAACTTTGGAGTATCTGACACGTGTCTACATTTTTGGTGCAACATAGCTTATAAGGACTTCTTAAATTTACTTGAGAAGTACTTGAGAGCTCTTAAAATAAATCAATATAAACAGGTTCTCAAACAAAGTAACGGTCAGACCTGCAATCTACTGTTTTAGGTAAATGGCTTCATCAAATTCTTTCAGCCAGATCTGGCTCAGCACACATTTCTGATAAACTTAAGTGGCACAAAGGAATATAACTTAAAATATCCACAACTATGATTGAGCACGACCAAGCTAAGCTCACTAAACCACATAAAGTGATAACTAGACACCAGCCGACACCATAGATCTCTTTAAATGTGAGAAGCTCGTGAACTTATCATAGAGTGATACCTGAGAAGTAGAGTACTTACTAAGCATAGAACAATACGAGACTACATCATATGTATCTATAAAACCAAACTTAAAAGACACACAAAAGAACTCCAGAAGAAGGTTCTACCAAATCCATAGTTCATCAACAGAGAAAATTCTAAACTAAGACAAAGCACAAGCTATATCATATCTATCTATATATCGTTCTCTGGTCGCACAGTAATAATAAGAAGTAGCAAACTAGGGCTCTCCAAATCTTCTAGGTGGTGTCTCCTTGCTAGTGATCCAAGATATCTACTCGACCCTTGCCTGAGGATGCAGTAACCAAGATACCTGAATGCAACTCCTATAAAGCGTAGGAAAATCTACCTAGAGTAAGGATGGTAACGGCCACTGCCACTATACCCTCCCCTACTTCCATATAAACCTCCTGATCCACCATAACCAGCACCAATGCCAGATTCGTAACCAGCACCAGGGCCAGATTCATAACCAGCACCAGGGTCAGCTCCCCCATAACCACCATAACCACCTCCACGGCCATATGCTCCTAGCCCACTGCTACTGTATCCCCCACCATAACCACCAGCATACGAGCCAAAACGACTGGAATAACCAAGTGAGGGGTCTCCACGGTAACCACCAAATTCACTACTGCCAAAGTCTCCATATCTACCACTGTATCCATAGTCACCATACCTAGATCCAAATGACCTATAAGGAGCAGGGCCAAAACCTCCACTGTCATAGCCGCTATATGAATCGGCAAATCCTCCATAACTATCACCATATCCACGCCCCCTAGAATTACTACCATATGCAAGAGCAGAAGCTGGGTTTGAGGGTTTCTTTGGTTCTGCCTTCTTGATCTCAACCTACAACAAAGAAGCAAGTTAACCTAGACATTCAGTTCGAACCAAGAGCTGAGCACCAAAAGATGCATACTCAATGGATAAACCTACAAACTTATACTCCTTGCATTAAATTAAACTACCACATATGCAGCAGCTCCTTAAGGCATACAGGTATATGTTAAAAGGAGAAAATTAGGCTGGGGGATGCTATGAAAGCGCAATCCTGAGGATCCACTATGTACGCACGACAGTCATGTCCCAGAACATTTGAGATCATGAAGAAATATCCTACAAAACTTACCTGAGTACCCATCATGTCCATCCTATTTCCCTCAGCCAGCAAATTATCAACTACTTCTTCATTGTCAAACACAATAAATCCGAAGCCTCTAGATCGCTTGGACACGTGATCTCGTATGATCTCATACTCTGTTACTTTCCCAAACTTGGAGAAAAAGTCCTTGAATTCGTCTGCCAATAAACGTACAAGAGACAACAGTTTAAATATTTCAAGCTTAAAGAATAATACTGCAACTGTCAGACAACAGAACTAGTTAGCATAGAATAAAATTGCACAATGTTACCTTCTGTCATGGTAGTTGGAATGCCACCAACAAAAATCTTCCTTGTTTTAAAATCCTTTGAATCAGCAGATCCTTTTGGGATGGTTCTTTTAATCTCAACCTGGAAAAAGGAAATACCACAATTTGAAAGCCACAATCTTTCAAGTACTTATAATAAAAATAATATAAAATGATTTTCAGCTGAAGCTAAAGAACACATGTAAGCTCACGAACTCACAAGCATATGAAGTAGTCAACAAAATTCACCATAGTTCTCTAATATTTCAGCTCAAATTGGACTACAATTTAACATCAAGGAGCTACATAAAGCCATATAAAACTGAAGCTAAACTACTCACTTGTTTGTCATTGATAATATGGTTTTCAGCTATAACAGTGTCTACAACTGTTGGATCCGCAAAAGTGATGAACCCAAAACCTCTGGGTCTACCTGTTTGCCTATCTTTCATAATCACCGAGTCTGTTATCTCCCCATACTTCTCAAAGTACTTCACAAATTGCTCTACACAATTTTCATTAACACCCTCGTCAGCAAATCAAAACCCCACTAGCAAAAAACAGATTATAAATCAAAACAAGTGTTCAAAAACACTAACCTCGCGTGGTCTCTTTCGCTACACCTCCAATAAAGATTTTTCTGTTCAACAAAAAACAAAACAACAAAAATCCCTAATCAATACACATCAAGCTTCGTATGGAAAACAATAATTTGGGCAATTCACCTACATCTTTTCATAAAGAGTTAATATTTATCCAACAAAAAGAAGAAGAAAAAAAAAAACGAACCCAGGACTAGCGCCATCGCCGAAATCGTTCTTCCTGAAACCCATGGCAAAGATTGGGTATCGCGGAATGGTCAGATCTGAGAGAAACTGTAAACGAAAAAGTTAGGGTTCGTGGCTCTGTATATAAAAAAGGGCTAGGGAGCTTCTAGAATCGGAAAACTTTGAATTTTTTTAATTTTTTTTTAAAAAGGATTAATTTGCCAATATGAGGTTAAATACTTTTGATTGAATTTTATCATATTTAGGGCTCATAGTCAAATTAAATTGTATAGTTTCAGTTAAGAAGTCATTTTTTCTATCAAATTCCGCAAAGTTGGCCAAGAGATCAGCAGTAGTATTTCCTTTCCTGAATATATGAATGATCTGAAAAATTCTCTTTGAAGTTATAGTAATATGGATGTCATTAATTTCCTCCTTAATGCTCCATGTTATAGTTGCAGCTTTGTTGATCATGTTAATCACAGTTAAGGAATCAGATTATATAGTAAGAACATTGAAATTGTGATCAATACACCATTTAATCCAATCTTGATAGCTCGTGCCTCGGCCACGTTATTAGAAGAGTGACCAAAATATGTTATGAAAGCCATGATCATATGACCCATGTGATTCCTCAGAATACCTCTGTTGATTATGAACAATTCTAACATACAATTGATGAATTAATCAGAGATGCATTTTAGAGAAGAAGAAGAAGATGAGAGAATATTATTTCTAATGATTATCTTTTACAATGAAACAGTGCATTTATAATCTGCACATTAACCAACTAACAGTAAAGCTAACAACTTTCAACTAACTTGTCTATTTACTTAACTACCCTTAACTCCTATCACATTACTTCCCCTCAAGCTGGTGGGTGTAAATACATTGAGCACACCAAGCTTGCCTACTAAATTTTCATGTTGTGATCTAGGGAGGCCTTTAGTTAATATGTCTGCAAGTTGTTCCTTGGTGTTTACATGTTCTGTCTTCATAATTCCTGCTTGTATCTTCTGTCTAATAAAATGACAATCAATCTCTATGTGTTTTGTTCTCTCGTGAAACACTGGATTAGCTGCTATTTGTAATGTTGCCCTGCTGTCACTGTATACCACAACTGGTTGATCTATTTCATTCCCTAATTCCTTCAGCAAAGCAATAAACCATACTAGCTCTGAAACTGCATTGGTCATGCTCCGATACTCTGCTTCAGCTGAGCTTCTAGAGACTATACTTTGTTTCTTTGACTTCCATTACAACAATGTCTCACCATGCTTAATTAGAAAACCTGAGACTGACCTTCTTGTATTAGGGCATGATGCCCAATCTGCATCACAGTATACACTTAGCTTGTTTGATTGTCTACTGCTCAATAATATTCCAAGTCCTGGTTCTCTTTATATGTACTTCATCACCCTCACTGCTGCTTCCCAGTGTGTCTTTTTAGGTTGTTGTAAAAACTGACTGAGTGTTTGCACTGAGTAAGCAAAATCTAGTCTTGTCATAGTCAAGTACAACATCTTGCCTACTAATCTTTGGTATTGTTCCTTATCTTCAAATAGCTCATCATCACAATCTCCTGTAAGACAATCCAGTTCTGAAACTGTCAACTTTACATTGCCTTCAAGTGGAGTCCAAGCAGGTTTGGCACTCCCCAATCCTAAATCTGAAATAATTTCCAGTGCATACTTCCTTTGATTCATCAAAATACCTTTGACAGATCTACTGAACTCCATACCAAGGAAAAACTTTAATTCACCAAGATCCTTGATTTTGAAGGCTTTATGTAAGATAGACTTTGTATGTTCAATAAGAGTCAAGCTGCTTCATGTCACTAACATGTCATCTACATAAACAAGAATCACAACCATATCTGATCCTTTTCTTTGTATAAACAATGAGTGATCTAAGCTGCTTTGAATAAAATCAGATTCCACTAAGGCCTCAGACAATTTCAAATTCCACTATCTACTTGCTTGTTTAAGTCTATAGAGGGATTTGACAAGTCTACATACAATACCAGACTTCCCCTTACTTGCAAAACCCTCAGGCAACTGCATATACACTTTATCATGAAGATCACCTTGCAAAAAAGCATTGTAGACATCTAACTGATGAACATACTCGTTAAACTGAACGGCCAAAGAAAGAACAGTCCGGACAGTAGCTATCTTCACAACTGGAGAAAAAGTTTCATGAAAATCAAGACCTGCTCTTTGAGTGTATTCCTTTGCTACTAATCTAGCTTTAAACCTCTCAACATCACCATTAGCTTTCAGTTTCACTTTATAGACCCATCGACATCCAATAGGAACTTTACCCTTAGGAAGAGGAACCAAGTCCCATGTATGGTTATCTTGGATAGCCTGCAGTTCAGACTGCATAGCTTCCATCCATCTAACATCTGAGGCTGCTCTTTGTAGGAAGTTGGTTCAAGAACAACAGAAAAAGCTTGTAGGTATTTCTTATATGAGGGGGACAACTGATTATAAGATATAGAAGCCTCCATGGGATATAAAACAGTATTAGCTGAAGGTCTGGAAACATAGTCTGATAGCCAGAGAGGTTGTTTAGAGCTCCTAGTAGATCTTCTAGGTGGTGGAATAGTGGAATCAGAAGAAATAGGAGGAGAGGCAATCGGAGGAGAAGCAACAGGAATGGGAACTAAAGGTGGGAGTAAAGGAGGAGGCAAGTCATTTTGAGGTGGAGTAATGTCAATAGAAATATCATCATGTGTATAAAGTTCAGGGGAAAGAGAAAATATATGAGAGGAAGGTTCAGGTGTCTTAGAAAAATGCTGAAAAGGAAACTTATCTTCATGAAAGACCACATCCCGGTTGATAAAAAACTTTTGGTGTTGTAGATCAAAACAAACGTAGCCTTTGGTGACACTTGAATATCCCATAAATACTGACCTTATTGCTCTTGGAGCAAATTTGTCGGTTCTAGGCATATTGCTTGCAAAACACACACAACCAAGAGTTCTCAAGTGATTAAGGCATGGTTTCTGTCCAAAGAAAATTTCATAAGGTGACTTGCCTTCTAAAGAATGAGAAGGTAGTCTACTAATGATATAAGCTGCAGTAAGAACACAATGCCCCCAGAACTGTAATGGAATATGACCCTGAAACCTTAAAGCTCTGGTTACTTCAAGAAGATGTTTGTGCTTCCTCTCAGCAACCCCATTTTGCTGAGGAGTATGAGCACATGTCTTATAATGTAAGATCCCCAATTCTGTGAATAATGTCTGCATTGACACACTGATGAGCTCACCCCCATTATCAGTCCTCACACTTATAACTGTAGTGGAGAATTGAGTAACAACCATTCTAAAGAATTGTTTAAGAATCGACAATACATCACTTTTGAATTTCAATAGAAAAATCCATACAGTTCTTGAAAAATCATCAACAATAGTGAGAAAAAACTTGTTCCCATCAAATATAGGGGTATTGTAGGGACCCCATACATCTAAATGCAGCAAACTAAACAGTGCAGTAGACTTAGTAGAACTACTAGGAAAAGGAAATCTAGTGTGTTTAGTTAATGGACATATCTCACAATCATGTAGTGCTGCTTTACAATCATCAAGAGTGTAACCTAACATGTCTTTAATAGACCTTATTAAGGCATGTGCTAATCTTCTGTGCCATAGTATAATGTCCTTCTTGTCAGCTTGTGCAGCAAAACCTTTAACAATGTCATTGACATGAACCTTAGTATTATAACAGCTTGACTGAACCAGAAAATAGAGACCATTCTCTTCTTTACCAATCCCCTTCAGTTTCCCACTGGAAAGGTCCTGGAATAAGCAAAATCCAGGATAAAAAGACACAAAACAATTGAGATCCTTGGTGACTTTTGGTACAGACAACAAATTATAGTGAAAATCTGGCACATACAGTACATCATGTAATATTCCTATATTTGTGATCTTGTAACTACCTGTATGAGTCACCAGTGTTATACCGCCATTTGGTAAATAAACCTTCCTGCTTTGTTCAGTCTTAACAGTTTTCACATCATGCAATACATCTAAAATAGAAATCATGTGATTGGTTGCACCACTATCAATTATCCACTTTAACTTGCTAACTTTGGATTGAGGATGTAGACACGTAATTTTGATCGAACATAAGAGTTTATACTATTTTTTATTCCTTAAATATTTCTTTTATGTTTAAGTTAGATATTTTAGTTTTGTCTTATTTTTATTAAGTTATTTTTATAGATTCGAAAACAACACAAATAGAATCATCTTTTAAGGTAAGTTTTATTTAAATTGTTAAAAAAAAATGAAAAGTTACAAAAATATATCTTCTTATAATTTAAATGTAATAAATAAACTAGTGTTTCTTAATTATATTTTTAATTAGCCATTTAGTTTTTTAATTGGTTCTAGATAACTAATATTTATTATTTATAATTTTGATATATTTAAATTATAAGAATATTATCCATTATCATCACATCTACCCACAACCCCACTATCACTTCCCACACTCTCACATGATTCTCTCCACTCACCCACACACCCACATACACTCCTACATACTATATATATGCACACATGAGAAAAACAAAAGAAGAGAAAAAGATTTTCAGCTAAACACATGAAAAAAAAAGAGGACAGCACTCGAGGGATGCCTGATACCTTCCCCTCGGTCAACAGAATTCCTTACCTGAATTTCTGGTCCGCAGATCAAAATAAAGAGTCATTTTCTTTTGGTTAAGGATTAAAATAAAAAGGTGACTTAGAACACAATAACTCAATTCCAAGTGGCGACTCTAAAAAAATAAAATAATCCTTAATCAATAACGTCACTTAAATTGGAAAAAACCTTCTCGCCTCCGCGCCCGCGAAAAAAAGGTGTGACATCTCTGGCGACTTCGCTGGGGACTAACCAGAATTCGAGCTTTGTATATTGACTTTTACTTTATTTTATTATTTTATTTGAGTGGATATATTTTTTTTTATGGCCTAATGTGCTACTTGTTGTTCATCTTTTTGCTTTTATATTTATATTGTTGAACTTCTCTAAAAATAAAAAATAAAAATAAAAATTACCCACACCTTATGAGTCTCTGATTACACTTGTGCACATTCACATGAATGCAGTTATGCATCCTACTTTCCCTTGAGATAAAGCTGGAGTGTTTTGGCACCCAGTGAAGGATGTTTAGTTACATATGTTAGGCGAGGTTGGACAAGTAATGAAATTAGCGCTGCTACCGATAAGTTGCCCCTCCTTGGCTCGAGTTGTCCACTTGAGTAAGCCAGTCTAGACACCTGTCTTCTTTAGGTCCTGGTTACCACTAGTAGGCTCCACTCATTTGAATAATTTATATTTGACTTAGTGAGTCTTGAAACAAGAGTTGAGTCCGTTTAGGACAAGTATCCCTCTCTTACTTGACAATTTAGCTCATTTTATGTGCTATATGGAATGCATCTATTTAGAAAGTCTCTAGAAGTTGACTCATTTAGTGTGATTAGTGAGTGAAATTTTGATTTTTACAAAAAAAAAAATATTTCTTCTTTTAGGAGTTATTATACTTAAAAAAAAATGAAAGATTTTTCACTATTCAACTAAAAAATATATTTAAGTTTCTTTTGTATAATTAATAAAAAAAAATCAAAATATTTCATTTTCAGACAAGTGTTAGTATATAAAAAAAATTAATTAAGCCGTTGAAACTGAATGAACTACGCACACCTGATTCTCACCCTAATGAGATACGTAGGCAACCAACCCTCTATGGGTTCGCTGATCTTAAAAAAAAATATTTTTAAAAATTCAAAAAAAAAAGCAAGAAAGCTTTAAAAAAAAAAAAACTTAGCTATTAAGTTTTAGAAAAAATACAATCATCTTTAATCATGCCATCAAATTATGTTACAGATTTGATCGATGCATTATCAAATCTTTTTTTAAAATAAATAAATAAATAAGTAAATAAATAAATTAATAACTAAGAAATGTCTAACCCTAACAAACTTTATCACTCATGCACACAGTTAAATTAAGGTGGTTGGTTTGTGGTTAAGCTGACATCTCATCCCTACAATACAAGGTCAAAAGGGAAAAAGAAAATGGTTCAGAAAGACGGAAATGATTCAGACAATGATGAGGTACAAAACCAGATGACCTCACAAGAAAAAGAGTCAACAGAAGAAGTAAGAGTATTAAGACAACATATGACAGAGATGTACGAAGCTTGGATGAGTGGACAAGCTCCACCATCTTCAATCTCTGACTATATAAATACAAACATGTCACCCCCTATCCCAGTGTCGACAAATGATCTAATTTATCCACCTGGATTTGGTCCTTATGCTAACACATCCAACGTTGCTAGAACTTCTACAGTGCGCCCTTTGAGTATACCTATGATAAGTAACCCACTCTTCGTGCGAACTACACCGACTAATAGCATTCCACAACCAACAATGGCGCCCAAATCTAATAATGATCCCTCGTCCCAAGTTCTTCATGATCATGGATACACTCGTGAAGAGGCTCTTAAAATTTCAAGCTCTCATCCTTACACTCATCAGTATAGTTTTTCTATTGGAGCTGGAAAAATTGTTAAAAACGAGGAACATGAAGAAATGGCTAGGAAAATGAAGAGTCTGGAACAGAGTGTAAGAGATATGCAAGGATTGAGAGGTCACAAAAGTGTCTCATTCAATGATTTATGCATGTTTCCCCACGTTCATCTACCCATTGGTTTTAAAACTCCAAAATTTGAGAAGTATGATGGACATGGAGATCCTCTAGCTCATTTAAAGAGATATTGTAATCAACTGAGAGGGGCCGAAAATAAAGAAGAATTGTTCATGGCTTATTTTGGGGAAAGTTTGATGGGAATTGCTTCAGAATGGTTCATATATCAAGATACTTCTAACTGGCATACATGGGATGATTTGGCTCGATGTTTTGTTCAACAATTTCAATATAACATTGACATAGTTCCAGATCGTACTTCACTGGCCAACATGAAAAAAAAGACCATCGAAAATTTTCGTAAATATGCTATAAGGTGGAGGGAGCAAGCTGCGAGGGTTAAGCCGCCAATGAAAGAGTCTGAAATGATTGATGTTTTCCTCCAAGCATAAGAACCAGACTACTTTCATTATTTACTTTCTGTTGTTGGCAAAACATTTGCCGAAGTTATTAAGATAGGTGAAATAGTGGAAAATGGCATCAAGTCTGGAAAAATTGTAAGTCAAGCTGCCTTGAAAGCCACCACACAGGTGATTAAAAATGGATCAGTAAATCTTGGAGGAAAGAAACTGAAGGAGGATGTAGTGAATGTTGTGTCAGACACACAAAAAAGTCCAAGGGGTCCATTTTATCAATCTGCACCACCTCAATACCATCACTATATCCCCATGCAAGATACACAATACTCTATGATCCCACCTCAATATGCAGTCTATGGTGCACAACCACATGTATATCCAACAAACAATTCTCAATGGCGAGCACTAACACATCAAAATGTTCGTCCATCTTTTCAGAATTTTCAAACACCTTATAATCTCCGTCCGAGACAGGGATTTGGAGAAGGTCAAAGGCCTAGAAATAATTTCACACCAATTGGAGAGTCTTACACAAGTTTATTTAATAAGTTGAAACATTTGAAGATGATAGAGCCGATTCCTCAAAATTATGTGAACCCACATGCAGAAGGTTTCAATCCTACAATGCGGTGTGCATATCATTCTGATGCTCTAGGGCACAGTACTGAAGATTGTCGGAATTTAAGAAGAAAGGTGAAAGAGAAACAAAGAGGATTGTGGTTCAAAATGATGACCCCCAAAATGTTGCTAAGAATCCTTTACCGGAGCATAATGATGTACACTTCATCGAAATGATATGTGATGATAAAGAATATGAAAATTCTTTAAATTCTCAAAAAAAAAAATTAAAATTGTTGAAGCTTTCACGAAGGCTAGCGTGCAAAGTAGTGGCTAAGAAGTCAAGCTTGGTGATGGGGATACACTCTTCTTTTCTCTAAAAAGAGAGTATTGATAGCTTATTTTGTCATCATTTCTGCTATGCAATCTTTCCTTATTTTATTAAGTTAGATTTTTCTATCATTTCTCTTATATGTTTGTTTGTTGAGTCTTGTCGTAATTTGAGTTATTATAGAGTTGTAATCTGAAATTTAGTTTGTTGTCTGATTACTAAGTCCTTTAATCTTAATATAATATTTTTCTTGTGTCATTTTGATCCGTTTTATTTGGCTTTCCACATATGCATCTCTTTTCAATTCAATTTTTGTGACATGCTATGTAAGATGATTTGATGAGATCTTATACATCTACTCATGGAATGTATACGCCATATAAGTTCAAAAAAGAATATTCAAGAAAATGAATAAAAGACTTAAACACCTTGATACATCCTTTAGTAGGGAAAAATGCATAAAGAATTGACATATGTCATTTGTTCTCAAGAAGTTATTACTCAGATGGAGATTTCAAGCTAACAAATATATAGATATTAAACAATGCATACGTTGCAAAGAGATAGTGTCTGATTTTCACTTCACATCTTAAAGAGTATGCTTGTATTTGACATTTTTAATAATTGATATGACGAAGGCATTTCATTCTAATATCCAAACATCGTGTAATCCTTTGCTACCCCTTTTGAGCCTTAAATTTATTCTTTTTCATACCCCTCTTTTGGAATCAAAATACAATTAAAAAAAAAAAGAGAAGAAAGAGTCACAAATTCAAAAAAAAAAAAGAAAGAAAAAAGAAAAGAAAATAGAAGTTAAAAAAGTAGTCGGAAAAAAAAAGTTGAAAAAAATAATTAAAAAATCAATTACAACAAAAGCAAAAGACTTTCTGAACTACGTTTGACCTGATTATTGCTTTGAAAAGATACGTAGGCAGCCTTATTATAAGGTTCGGTCCAACCAAGAAAAGAAATCTGAAAAGTCCTCATCACAAAAACTGGGGCAAAAAATAATAATAATATTATTATTTTATACTAAATAGAGTCGATTCCAAAAGTTGTAAGTCTTAACCCTGTTATCGCATTATCTTTGAGTCTTTATGACAATCCTTTCTTTGTAACCCTTCCAAATAAAGACCTTCTGATCAATTTTTAACAATGACAAGTCAAGTAAGCTTTTTGTGTTGATTATCATATAAGAAAAACTCATGTCCTTCGTATGAGGAGTGAAAATGAGGGAATCTTATCGATGAAGATCCTTCAAAGTACTATAAGGCATCAATTGTGTTGAGAGAAAGTGAAAAATAAGAGAGTCTTATTGGTGAAAACCCTCAGGGCACTATAAGACGATGATGAGTGAGAGAGATACAAAATGAGTTGAGATTGTTGGTGAAAAACATTTTGAGGCACCACAAGTCAAATGTGAGACATGAATCTAGTACAAGATTGGATTATAAAAGCATGACTTCAAAAGGCTGAAAGTTTGACCAAGATAAAGGTTAAATTCATTGGACAGATCAAGCCATTTAATCTCACATGCATGTCATGATCATTAGAATTGAGCATCACCCTGAAATGAGTCTCTTTTTATTTTATTTTTATTTTTATTCTTTATTTTTATTTTCATTTATTTTTTTCTTCAAAAGGAATAAAAAAAAATTCTTTCTTTTTATTTTATTTTATTTTTTATTATTTTGTATAGCTCAATTCCTTTTGTATTTCTTCCTTGAGTTAGTTTTCATTAAAGCATGCAGAAAATGATTTCAAAATTGCTATCATTTCTTCAACTGCTCAAACAAAGTGCGGTAATCACATCAAATGTGACATGATTCAAGAAATAGTGACGTTCATAGTAACTTGTCAACAATTGACAAAATTTGAGAATTTATTTGAATATAAGATTCAATGATTGTTAGAAGATGGAAACAATATGACGAATTTGAAGTCGAAAATTCTGAATAACTAGAGATGTATTTTAAGATTATCAAGGTGAGCTGAATAGCAGATGAAAACAGTCTATCTCAAGCTTAAAGTAGTTTTAAACATGGCAACAACAGGAACAGTTATCCTTAAAGCCAATGCCACAAATCAACCGCCATTATAAAATAACAAATGAAAATTGAAGACTCAAATTTTGTAAACATTATTGCAAAAAAATAAAAAATAAATAAATAATATTAATTAAAAATTACATGTATTTTTTTTCCTCCTAAGATAAATATTTCCTAGTTTGAGACATTTATTTCTCATTTTCTTCTAGGATTAACACTTCCTAGTCGGAGACCGTTATTATCATGATTATTTTATTTATTCACTTATTTTCTCTGTTCTAGAATAAACACTATTTAGTTTGAGGCAGTTATTTTTTATTATTTTATTATTATTATTATTATTATTTCTAGGATAAAAACTTTCAATTATAAAAAAAAAAAAATTAAAACTAAAATTTGAAATGTTATGGTAATTATATTTGATAATTCAGAGTAGTAGGACCCTCCTAAACAATGGGAACTAGAATAGCAGGACCCTCCTAAACAATGGGAAGTAGATTAGCAGGACCCTCCTACACAATGGAAATTAGCGTAGCAGGACCCTCCTAAACAATGGGAAGTAGATTAGCAGACCCCCTAAACAATGGAAATTAGCGACCTTCTTAAATAATGGAAACTAGAGTAGCAGGACCCTCCTAAACAATGGGAATTAGCGTAGCAGGACCCTCCTAAACAATGGGAAGTAAATTAGCAGGACCCTCCTAAACAATGAGAATTAGCGTAACAGGATCCTCCTAAACAATGGGATTAACGTCTGAATAATGGGACGTAGTTTTAACATGACCCTCATAATGGGATTAGCAGGACACTCCTGGATAATGAGATTTCGTAACTTTCTCCTAGGATAAATATTTCCTAGTCTAAGATGTTATTTTATTTTTCTTCTAGGATAAACATTTTCTAGTTTGAAACAGTTATTTTTATTTTCTCCTAGGATAAATTTTTCCTAGTCTAAGTTTATATTTACATTTGCTAATAACCCACAAAATTTTTCCAGTGAAAACTGGGGCAAAAATTTTGTTTATTTCTTTTGTTTGTGATGGTTTTCAGGTTTACTCAATCGAAACATGGATCTGAAATTGAAGAACAAAGTCTCAACTCTTTTTCAGATTGATCGATCCCAGATGGTCAGAATCAGCTTCTTCAATACATGTTGCGACCTGACTTCCTCACATCTTTTACTAGTCAGCTTCCGATCAAGAAAACATGCAGTCATTCAAGAGCATCTTCAAATTGTCATTTTTGAAGAATGTCAAAAGCTCCGTCTAAGTGGCAAGTTCAGCCTCCAATCCAATTCAAGGTTAAAATACTCACCCCAAAATCAAGGTGATACCTTAAAGTCAAGATTCAAGTAAAGACTCAAGAGAAGTTGCATAGATAGGAGCTTGTACTTTTATTTTCCTTTTGACTAGTACCTTTCATTTTTATTTAAATTGGATAAGAGCCGCGATCTGGAGTCTCGATGGAACCTCACTTAACTTTCAATTTATCACCTCATCTCCTTGAAATACACGTGACCTGATTCCCTTACAACCCGGAATATGTAGGCTGTCCCAAATAAGGGCTCGGTCACATATTTTCTTCAAATAAGAGTTCGATCATAACTTGTCGCTTTGTCTACTTCTTTGTCTGAAAAAACTTCGTGTTTCCAGTCAAAGAGGGGCAAACTGTAGACACGTAATTTTTGACCGAACATAAGAGTTTATACTATTTTTTATTCCTTAAATATTTCTTTTATGTTTAAGTTAGATATTTTAGTTTTGTCTTATTTTTATTAAGTTATTTTTATAGATTCGAAAACAACACAAATAGAATCATCTTTTAAGGTAAGTTTTATTAAATTGTTAAAAAAAATAATGAAAAGTTACAAAAATATATCTTCTTATAATTTAAATATAATAAATAAACTAGTGTTTCTTAATTATATTAGCCATTTAGTTTTTTAATTGGTTCTAGATAACTAATATTTATTATTTATAATTTTGATATATTTAAATTATAAGAATATTATCCATTATCATCACATCTACCCACAACCCCACTATCACTTTCCACACTCTCACATGATTCTCTCCACTCACCCACACACCCACATACACTCCTACATACTATATATATGCACACATGAGAAAAACAAAAGGAGAGAAAAAGATTTTCAGCTAAACACATGGAAAAAAAAAAAAGAGGAGAAGAATCACTCCCAAATCAGAAAATTTTCAGCAATAAAAAAAATCAAAAAACACATTCCCATTTTTTTTCATTACTACTTTATCTAAACACAATATATATATATATATATATATATATATATATATATATATATATATATATATATATATATATATATATATATATATATATATCACTCCATACGCCAAACAAAAGTTTTGTGGGTGTTCTAATCGAGGTTCAATCAAGATTTTTGCGGTATTCAACTTTAACTTATCTCTTTTAGTTTATATATGAAATCTGATGTAGTTTTGTGAATTTTTCCTTATATAGTTTTGTTTCATTCAGAATTCGATTGAAATAAAAATGTAAAATTAAATACATTTGTTGTTATTTATTATTGTACAATTTTGATGCTCTGAATAAGTTTGTAGTTAATGTCATGTAGAATCTCATTGAATATAGAAAATTAATTAAGGTTTTAGAGTTAGTACATTAATTATTTTTTTAAAAAAAAATGTTAGTTGTGATATTTTAAAATGAATAGGTCATAACATCTTTTCTTGTCTTGATTTAAATAATAATGATAAAATAGATATAACTAAGCTAAAAAATAAATAAATAAATAAAACAAATTATTTTTGTTTATGTTATCACACAAAAAATAAGATTCCTCAGAATACCTCTGTTGAGTATGAACAATGCTAATATACCATTGATGAATTAATCAGAGATGCATTTTAGAGAAGAAGAAGAAGAGGAGAGAATATTATTTCTAATGATTATCTTTTACAATGAAACAGTGCATTTATAATCTGCACATTAACCAACTAACAGTAAAGCTAACAACTTTCAACTAACTTGTCTATTTACTTAACTACCCTTAACTTTTATCACATTAACCTCTACCACCGGCACTTCCGGAGAAGCCCTTAGAGCAACTGTCAACATTAAGCTTGTATTCTCTGTGATTAGGCTTACTTCACAAGACAAGGGTGATATCGAGCTTAGGCTTGATATTCTCCATCATCCGACAAATGCTTCGAAATTTTGTGGGAAACTTTAGGGAAGGGAACTGGGAAGTGAGGATCAAATTAATGTGGTATGTAGCTTGATGAATAATGTTGCGAGAGAAAATTTTGGTGCCTTCATATTTATAAGTGCATCTGTGTTTTCATAATTCCCAGCAAATCATAAATCACAGAAGGTTGACATTATGTTCACAATCATTCCTGGCATCCACGAGCCTTCTCCAAATGTGAAATTGAAAATAATTTTTTTTTCCTGCCAACAAT
Organism: Solanum sitiens; assembly: GCA_016801875.1. Lineage (NCBI taxonomy): Eukaryota > Viridiplantae > Streptophyta > Magnoliopsida > Solanales > Solanaceae > Solanum > Solanum sitiens. The sequence continues at coordinate 12,369 of JABWTJ010000548.1, read as the reverse complement.
ATGAATTTTTTGCAATATTTGGCTTCCAAGAACTTAGTGAGAAGAGAATTTTGGAACGATAAGACATATTCACTGTGGTATATATCTTAGTAGTTTAATTTGTTTTTTAAAAAATGGGCTTAAAATACCTTTGAAGTATTGGAAAAGGTACAAAACCACCCTCCATCCACCTATTGGCTCCAAAATGCCCTTCTCTCGTTCACCTATTGGCTCTAAAATACCCTTGTTATCTATCTTTGGTTTCAAAATTGATCACTTATTTAACGATTTTAAATTTAAACTGTTTAAATATTTTTAAAAATACTTGGTGCTCAACTATTGATTATAATTTAGTTTATTAATATCATTTATAAATCAATCCACTACCCACTAATTATTAATTATACCCCACTCAATTAACAAATCAATTCTAATATCAAAATCGCCATAAACACTACTAAAACACGACGAAATTACAGATTTCTGAAAATGATATCCAAAATTATTCCAGTCAGAATCGAACCCCCAATTAAATTTAGGTTGAATTGCTTATTTAGGAGGATACTTTCAATAGGATTCTCTTTCAAACTTGAAATCGAAACTTATGATTAAAGGTATAGAAGTAGTACATACCGAATTAATTCAAGTACTTTTAAAAAAAAATTAATAAATATTTATGATTTGTTTTAAATATTAAAACTTTATTTTTTCAAAAACTTATCTATTAAGAGCCTTTTGAATTGGCTTAAAAAAATAACTTTTAAAAAGTACTTTTGAAAGTGCTGAAACTTATTTTTTAAATAAGTAGTTATGTGTTTGGATAAAAGTGTTGTAGTTGGAAAAAAAAGTTGTTGATGTGTTTGGCAAATAAGTGCTAGTAAACACTTTTTTTATCAAAATATCTTAAATACCCTTAAAGCTGTTAACATGATAAAAAGTTGATTAATCTAAGATTTTTATACTTAAATTTTTTTTTTAAAAGTTAATTTATATTTTACATCCATAAGTAAGAATATTTCCTATAATTCACATATTTCTTTATCATTATTTATAAGAGGAATAATGATAATAATAATAATAATAATAGTAATAATAATAATAATAATAATAATAAACAAATACAATAAAAAAAAAATTAAGGGCAAGAAGGTAATAGATTTGGTCAACATAAAATGACTGGAAAAAAAAGCACCCTTCACCTAGCTTTTGGCTTTTGGCTTAAAATAAGACATTTTTGACTTAAAATAAGTTACTTTGATAATTGACAAACACTCTAATAAGTCAAAAACTGACTTTTAAATTAGTTTGACCAGCTTTTCAGCCCATCCAAACATGCTCTAAGTAACATTATATAATTGAGACGAAGGAATAATTAAGATGACATAGTTAAGCTTTTAAGTTTATCGATAATTTTTTATTTAGACACTTGAATTATAATATGTTTTGAATGAGAACTTGAATGTACGATAATGTACTTCTGTATACATTTTCGCCTCAAATTTTTAGAAATACTCATTGACAGTAGCTTTCCTGTTGTTGCATTAGTAATGCGGAGGGTTTATCAATTGGGTGGGTGTTTAATTATTAATGGGTGGCTAGTGATTTGATTTATAAATTATAATAATAAGTTAAATTATAGGAGTAACACATAGTTGAGCGCGACATATTTAAAAAAATATTTAAATAGTTTAAATTTTATACCGTTAAATAAGTGGTCAATTTTGAACCCAAATGTGGATGACAAAGGTATTTTGGAGTCAATAGGTGGATGGGAAGGATATTTCGGAGTCAATAGGTGGATGAAGAATAGTTTGGTACCATTTATAATACTTTAAGGATATTTTAGGCCCTTTTCCGTTTGTTTTTTATTACCGCGTCAATGATTTTTTATTAAAAATAATGATTGAACTACATCAATTTTTATATTTTTAAAAATAAAATTGAAGTTACAATATAAATTTATAAATATGCAATAATTAAGATGAACAATTTATTTTATAGAAATATCCAAAAATTATTGAACATATATACACACACTTTGACTTTGAGATGAATTTTGTTTAAACAAAATTTAATATCAAATTTAACATTGACAACAGTAATACTCAACACTAATTTATTTTTTATGATTATTTAAACTTTAAATTTTAGCATAGCAGCAAAAGTCATATTTAATTCAAAGTGTATATGAAATAAAACACCTGCTTACTTAATCAACAAACTCAATTATAGATTTCCATTTCAATCTAATACAATTTTAGTAGCCTTTTCATAATAACACCTAGTACAATCATGTGATTATGATAAAAACAATAGGCATATTGTATTTGATATTATAAATCAAAAATATTATTTTATGTTATTGAGATTTTTGAATATTAAATTATATCAAATTTTATCGATCGTAATGGACGTTATATGACGTTTTTAAAAATAAAAATAATCAAATCATATGAAAATCGGGAAAAAATTCTCCTTCTCTAGTTGCCTTTTTTTGTTTTTCACATATTTTGTTTTGTGTGTTTCTAACATTAATATATTTACTCTAGCTTTTTCGCTCTCCCTTTCTCTCTTTCTATAGCCTTTTTTCTTATATATAATTTTGTGTGTTGTATTAATTAAATATCTTTGCTTTCTCTAGCCTTTTTTCTTGTATTTAGTTTTGTATGTCCATATAAATGGTATATTCTCTTTCTCTCTTCATCACTTTATATTTCCCTTTTTCTTATATTTTGCACTTTGTGATTATATATTTTTTCACTTTTTAGTCTTTTTTTTCTTTTGTCTTTTTATGTACATTTTTTAATACAAAAATAAATGAATACAAGTGATACAAAGAGCGAATAATTACAAATAATACAAGAACGAATGAACATAAGTGGTACAAAAAAATTGAATATAAGTAATACTAAAGAGATTGAATACAAATGATACAAGAACGATTGAATATAAGCGATATATACAAGAAGGAGAAAGGTGGAAGCATAGTATACAACCTAAATGCAAGCATGAATACAACAAATATATTTGCATGATACCTAAAAAAAATATGTAAATACAAAACGATCCGAGAGCAAAGGAATTTTTATGTTGCTCCGATAGAAGTCCTTTCCCTTCAGATCGATCTGAGTCTCCACATTTAACTTAATTCTCCATATGGTGTAGGACACCAACAATGATCGAGTGCAGGTCATATTACTAAGGTTTTCCGATAGACGGATCCTTCAAGACACCAAGTTCATCAACCGCCGTTTTAGGATTGATCTAACCATTTTGAGAAATTCTCTTGATGAGAAAAAAATGTAGAAAAAAGTAAATTAAATACCTTTAAACCAATCGATAACAATCTATTAAATTATAAATATTGCACACAAAATATTTAAGAACTCTTTCCATTGGGTCTTATATTGCACCAAAATATATTATTTTATTTAGAGAAATGGTCACATAACACATCTATCCTTCGCGGGAGTCCTATTAAACCCCCCCCCCCCAAAACTCCCAACTATTCTAAAATAGAATAAATAACCTCTTAAGTGCTGAGTTGACATAGAGAATGTATTTCAAGAGGGAGTGGGCTGCCCTTTTTTAAAAAAAATCATATTTTTCTAATTTTCTTTTTTCTTCCTCTTTCTTCTTATTAATCTATACAACATTTTTCACCATTATCATTGTTGAAGCTTTTTCACTGGATGTTTGAAATAAAAATTATCAACAATAAATGCATTTAATGAATAAATAATTTTTCAATAAACTTAGTTAGAACATATCTAACAAATTAATTTTATTTTTTTTAAAAAAATTATACCCATTAATTAATTTTTTTAAAATGATAATTCAAGAGTAACAAAATCAAAGTGAAGTGATTGTTTTTTTAAAAAAAAACAATTCAAACTTAATACAAGAAACTAAAACAAAATAATTTCTTCTACGTTTTAAAAGAAGGATCATACATGTTCTCCTAAAATTCATGAAGAATCAAAATCAAAAACTCAAATTATAAATTAATCATGAAATTTAGAGGAAAAAATAATAAAGAACGGGGAAGAGAGAGATGGGATTTCTCAGATTGATGTTACAAGTTGATTTTCTTATCCGTGATTATTTTGAGTTGTCGGCAGAATCTTCAAGGGAAGAATCTGATCTCGAATTTTCATGACTTATTTTCTCACGATTCGAAAGTACCCCTAGAATTTAGGGAGAACCCTTGAGTCATGACCGGGCGTACTTGACCATTTGGGGTCTTGCACAAGCCCTTTAACTATCGTTCATTACATAAGACATGAAAAGTAGGGCGGAATTTAAAACTTTTCACGACAATTAATATAATAAAGAATTCTTTTATAAATACTAAAAAAATCTCATTGTCACAAGCCAACTTAAAGACACGACATAAATAACTTAGAGACACGGCCCTTTACATTAAAAGAAATGCATAACAAGTCTTAACATAAGGAAACTATGAAGATAGAAATTATGCCCTCGGATATATGAGAACACCCTTTGTCTTGAGAGGAACTTTCCCAAGCTTTGCCTTCTAGACTTCAACCTTGCTTCCAAAACCTATACTTATAGAGTATAGAAAAGTATGGGGTTAGTACAAAATAATGTACTAAGTATGGCATATGCAAAAACATGCAAAAAGGGACATTTTAGTAAAATAAGCTTTCATGCTAAATAATTAGAACATTCATGAATTTAGAAACAAGACAACATAAGAAACAATCTCGAAGCTCTAGTTCACCTTAGTTCGTTTTAGGGCGTTACATTCTCCCCCACTTGGAATAACATTCGTCCTCGAATGACACTAAAACTTTAAGATCATCATCACATAATCATCACAATCAAGGCTCAAACATTCATAATCAAAACACCAACTAACAAGGAGAACAAATTCACACTTTCACACACTTTGCAACATAAGCATTTTAGCAAAACTTTCACATTTCAAAATCTTCTCTTATCCTTCACTTATGGAGGAACTACCTTCTCCAACATTTTACATTCTCATATATAACACTTTTACACACATTAAAACTACAATTCAAGACAAAACAATTTTCTTCAAAAATGGAGACTTTCACAGTGATACCTGTAGCACAGACAATTTTTGCAAAACTTCACAAATTCAATCTCACTTTCATTTTTTCACTTATGGAGGAACTACCTTCTCCAACATTAAACATGCTCATAAACATCATTTTAAACACATTGAAACCATGGTTCATGAAAAAATGCAATTTTCTCAAAATTTGGACTCCTTTACAGTGAACTCAAAACTTCACTGTGTCACTTGCTTAGAATTTCAATAATGCACCTTTCATGCAACTTTAACAAAATGGCATGACAATATGAGAGACAAAACTATACTAACTTACTCCAAAGAGACTTGGCAAGTTACACTAAGTGCAATGTGAGAGTAGCATCCCATACTACCACTCCCACTTAGTGACCCTTGAGGATTCTCTTGGACTAAGTACACTACATGCAATTCTACTTAACATTCATTAGGCAAAACTTAGTTTTAACTTGCTCCTTTAACATTAGACCTTAAGTCATCTAACTTTATATATAATACAAGATAAATCATTCATACACTTCATACGCAAACCAACTTTTCTACTCAACTCATTCTCCCCCACTTAGGATAAAGCCATCTTCAAGGTCTCATACTTCAAAGTCCCACTATGCTTCACACAAGATAGGAACTCATACTTCTCTTAACTCATAATCATCAAGACTAAACATCAACCTTACAAGTTAAGCATAACACTTTCCTGTAGGATTCAAGCCTAGACAAACTCTCTTAAACACCACCTCATCCAACTCTTAGGCACCACTTAACTCAATCTCATGGAACAAAACTCCCTTACTAGGTATTCATACCACATTTCCCCCTAAGAGTAAACCTACACAAGAATCTCACCAAATCATAAGAACAACTAGGAAACATTAACCACACAAGAGGGTTGCCCTCAACTCCTACAAAATCTCCACATTCTCTCAACATTTCTCAAATTTACACCTTAAAGCATTCCTACCATCATTGAACATAATCACAAGATTACTCATTTGCTCTCAAAGACACTTTATTCAATCATTATAATTATTATCATGCTTAGAGCTACATCACCATAAAGTTTCTCATCACAATACTTCCAACCTTATAAGTCACACATGGCCATAAATGGCTTCACATCAAAATTTTCAAAACTAACCTTCACCTTTACTCCTCTAGCCACAAAACCATCATAAGCATCAAAAATCACCTTTTCTCTCCCTCAAACTTAGAAATATCTCCCTTTCCAAGCAATCACACCTAGAAAACCACCGAACAAAGGAGAAGAACAGAGAGATCTTATGGAGTTAAGTTCTATGGCACGATACGAGAGTAATGAAAAAAGTGAAACTCTATCGTCCTATAGCCTCTTGTCCATGGATGTGTCGCGACTCACACCAATGACCAAGATACTACTAGACGTGACTTGTGGGACTTTTAGACCCTAAACTATTTCCCATAACTTTATGCTCTGATACTAAGTCTGTCACGACCCGAAAGTACCCCCTAGAAGTTAGAGAGAACCCTTGGGTCATGACCGGGCGTACTTGACCCTTTGGGGTCTTGTACAAGCCCTTTAACTATCGTCATTACATAAGACATGAAAAGTAGTGCGGAATTTAAATTTTTTCACGACAATTAATATAAAAAGGAATTCTTTTATAAATACTTAGAAAATCTCATCGTCATAAGCCAACTTAAAGACACGACATAAATAACTTAGGGACACAACCCTTTACATTAAAAAAAATGCATAACAAGTCTTAACATAAGGAAACTAAGAAGATATAAATTATGCCCTCGGATATATGAGAACACACTTTGTCTTGAGAGGAACTTTCCCAAGCTTTGCCTTCTGGACTTCAACCTTGCTTCCAAAACCTATACTTATAGAGTATAGAAAAGTATGGGGTTAGTACAAAATAATGTACTAAGTATGACATATGCAAAAACATGCAAAAAGGGACATTTTAGTAAAATAAGCTTTCATGCCAAATAATTAGAACATTCATGAATTTAGAAACAAGACAACATAAGAAACATCATTTAACACTTAGATAAGGATTTCCATTATTTTTATAAAAAGATGCACTTTACAGTAACCTTTCCAAACTTTATAGTAAACTAGCTAGCATTTACAGTAAACTTCCTTTAATATTATAGTGAACTAAAATGACTCCAAAGTAGTGGACTTCCAAGGTATTGGCAATGAGGAAGTGAACTCATTTCCGTCGGAGTTTCCCTAACTAAGGTCATCCTAAGACTCACTAAGGTAAGACATGAAGGAAGTACGCATATGCCTCCTTCAATACACACCAAAGCGATCCTCAAGACTACCCCCCTTTTTGGCGTACTCACCTCGGGATAACAAGCCCCCACTCAATGGCAAGACAATAGAAGAACACCAAAACAACACAACAAGACTTTCCTTTCGGAATGCCTACTTAGTGCAATGAGTAGATGGCGTCCCATACCACCACCTACTCTAAGTAGTACACTCTTTTAGAAGGCTTGGCACCAAGACTCCCCTTTCAGAAGGTCCTACCTAGTGCAATGGATAGATAGCGTCCCATACCACCACCTACCTTAAGTAGTACATTCTTTTAGGAGACTTAGTTCATTCAATTCATACAAGACTCACCAAGACTCCCCTTTCGGAATGCCTACTTAGTGCAATGGATAAATAGCGTCCCATTCCACTACCTACTCTAAGTAGCACACTCTTTTAGAAGACTTAGCACATTCATTACTTTTGTGGAAGTTAGCTTAACCGACATAGACCATGAGAGCTAGACATGGAATCTCGATATTAATCCCTATCGGATGAGGGATCCTCACTTGCCTAGAGTAAGGTCATTCTTTTTAGCTTTTACATGGCTTTCCCAATAGCTACATCTATGCGGGCGCATAGTTAAGGGATAAGGAGATTGCTACTAAGTAACTCATTATCTACTAACGAGAAGTACTCATCTCAAGAGGTACATTGGAATACAAAATCTCAACTCACGAAGTGTAACCACCTATTTTTCATAACCTCTCGGTGCTAGACATAACCCCCACGGATTCTAAACATTATAAACTATAGGTTAAGGATAACTAGTGAACACCACATCTCAACTCACGAAGGGAATTCATCCTCCGACCTATCTTAGAAAGCTCTTAGGATGTAGTGAGGTTGCTACTAAACACTTCATCTCAACTCACGAAGAGTGTTCACCCCAAAACTCCCCTTTTTTACTTAACTTAGCTTCATTCATTCAATCAAGTGTGAGTGTGTGTACATGTGAGCACACCTTGCACATAAACATCATTTCATTTTTATTTAACTTATATACATGCTTAAACCTTCATTCATCACATCACACACTTTACATGCTTCACATAATCATATAAGTCATTTAGACATAATCCTTAGCATACTTTTCATAACAAGCTTCATAACCTTAACAAGAGTATCTTCATTTTCATCTTTCTTCACATAATATGCCTTCATGGTCACATTCACAATACACAAGTAACTATACATTCATACAATTCAACTAAACACCGCCACCAAGAAGGTGGACCATACCACTCAAGAACATTTCATAATTAAAGTTAAACAACATAACCAACTTACCCTTTAATCCAAGCTTTCATCACCTATAACATTTTACTCAATATTTCATCATAATATAGCCCTTTGGGTAGTAGCTAAACAACAATATCAACCATAAGAAACCAAAGCTCAAAGACTACTAATTCATGCTTATTTAACCCATTTCTTAAGCCAAAATTTGATGAAAAGCTTTATCATGATTTCATTGAAATTTTAGCATTAAAATCACCAACTAACATTAGAAACATCATATTTGAATCATTAGAAACATGTTCATGCACGACCCATATTTAGAGTTGAAAATAGAGAAAACTAGGGTTGAAACCCCTTTTTGAAAATTCATTAGAAGGGACTCCTTGAATGGAAGAGAGTTCAAGGATGGATACCATACCTCACATTGAAGAAACCCTAATGATTTTTCATGAAAAAACATCCACCAACAACCCCTTCTAGCCCTGCTTGAGTTCTAGTTTCCATGGTGACTTGAGAGAGTCTTCTAAGAGGGAGGAGTTTTGGGTTTTAGAAAATGGAGTCTAAAATTAGGTCTTAGGGTTTGAAACACTTTAATATATCTAAATAACCCTAAAAATAACTTCCTAGGTTCATAAAAGACTTGGGGTGAATTTGCTAAACACCCCAAGCCTTCATAGGAAAGGCCAACTTTTGGCAGGCTCACATACCAGACCTAACCAACTGACCGTGTGTCCATCAACGGACCGTTTGTCCATCAACGGACCGTTGGTGGGGTCTCGTGGGTTGACACTTAGATCCATTTAAAGCCTGGATAACTAACCTGGCAGGTCCAATCGACGAGGAAAGTCTACGGGCCGTTGGTTGAACCACTAGCCGTCGATTGCCCTCGTTGGTGGACACTGCCTTGGCAGTTTGGGTCCTTCTCTTGGGCCCTTCTCTAGGGCCCCTTATGGGTCCTAGGTGGGGTCGTACCTGGACGTTAAACTCCTAAACATAGTGGTCTAGGTCTTAGGAATATCCCACATCAATTTCGACTAAAACGAACATGTAAAACTCACTCAAACACATCAAGACACACAAGCACTTTCTAAGGCACACCTTCCGAACGTCATGGACGTTCTTGGACGTTTGACCTCCAAACTTAACCAAACTTCACACACTACCTAAGGACATTAATATAACTCATTTTATAACAAAATTAACTCAAGAAACAATCTCGAAGCTCTAGTTCACCTTAGTTCATTTTAGGGCGTTACATATTTAATGCTTGTCTGAAATTGTCTAAGGAAGAAAATCAAACGAAATATTAAAAAATGTGGAAAATTGTTAAATTAGTTGGATGAAAGATTTGATTAATTAGAACTGTTTTCTTCTAGACTCTACAGATTCAGAGTAGATGAAAAGGTGAAATGAATTTTTGTTTTTATGAAATCTTAGAGGTATAGAAATTTATCGAGGTAAAAAGAAATCGTGTTTAGTATAGTTAGGATTGAATAAATGATTGGGGAAGAAAGAAAGAGGAGAAGGAGAGTTTTTTTTTAAAAAAAATATATCATTAAATGGTGAAATACACGTGTCAAGTGTGTGTATTTCACCACAAGACAGATGTCTGGTAATGCTATTTCAGGGAGGAAAAATTTCACTTTAAAATAGCTCGGAGGGGGTAATAAGATCCCCGTGAAGTATAAGTGTGTAGTTGAAAATCCGGTTATAGATTGGCGGGTCATTTGACCATTTTTCCTTTTATTTATATACAAAGTGAACCGTTTATTAACCTAGTAACGACAAACGACAATAATGATACGATCTAATCAAATTACGAAGTTTGACTAACAATAAATATAATTTACTTTTCTTATAAAAAATAATAATAAAAGTAATTAAAATACAAAAAATACATTTAACAAGACTAATAGCAAAAAAATAAAATAAACTCCTTAAAATAAAAATAAATCAAATAAAAAAATACCTTTAAAACGATTGATAACAAAAAAAAATCAAAAGTATTGCATACAAAGGGTCCGTTTAGCCATGCGATATGGTATCATGATATGGAAATAATGATATCATACTATGAAATTGTGGGATGAAACTGAAGTTTTGTTTGAACATGTGATATAAAATTTTGGTGTTGTATATTTTTTCATAAACATAAGAATCCATAAGTTGTAAAATTATTAAAATAGCCTCAATTTTTTATTCAATCTTACCAAATAAACAAAAATTTATAAAATCGCATGATAAATTATTATATTGCTATTTGTACTCTACTTAAGTAATTGTTTCATATAATTTTAATTCAATAAAAAAATTTAATATAAATTGTAGTGTACTAGTTTTTAATATTACTCAACAATCAGTTGGTGTGCGTTAAAGTGACTATATGTTACGTTGGTGAGAATAATAAATTTTATGTCGGTGAGACTAATAAATTTTAAAAAGTAATAATGCCATTATAAATTTTATTTACATAAAAATTAAATGGTTAGATATAAATGTGGGATTATTTTTACAAAATGCATCAATTTTTGTATTAAAAATATCTCAAATCAAGATATGAAATATGGAATCACATCTCATATTATGGAATCATGAGATAAAATCAGTGTAAAATTGCATGTCCAAACGCCGATTTCATCTCACGATATGATATTGTATGGACAAATGCCTACAAAGTATTCAAGAACCCTTTTCCTTGAGTTTTTATATTTCACTAAAATATATCATTTTATTTAGGCAGAACAAATAAGCGGCCCCTTGAACTTGCACGCTTTTTCCGTTTAGACACCTTAACAAGAGTCCCTTCCTATTGAACACTTAAACCACTTAAAAAGTGTACCTATCAAGCACACGTGGCTGACTTGTCACATGTCGTTTTTGCCATTTATTTTAAGATGGAAAGCGTGACATACACACCTCCTACGTGGAAAAATCTAATCTACGTGGTAAAACACCCAACTCCACACCCAACCCCTCAGTCATTCCCCAAAATCCCCAAAAATTCATTTTGAAAAAACCCTAGAATTTCATTCACGATTTCCCGCTCAATGTGGTCGATTCTCTAAGGAAACCTTGCATTCATCTATTTAATCTTCATATATTCTTCCTACGGCATGCTCGATTGAAGAAAATAAATGTTGTTGTTGTGTTTTTACGGCTGATTCGAGAAAGCTAGGAGATTTTGTGCTGTTAAAATCTTGAGAAGTAAGTTCATTTTCGAATCTCCATGAATGTTGTTCTACTGTTGTTGTTTCAGTTTCAAATCTTCATTTCGTCTATTTTTGTATGTTAGTACTGTGATAATATTTGTACGCATGTGAATAAAGTTTGATTTTTTTAGAGTTTCTTTGTCAGTAATTTGTCGGCTTTATTTGAATTTTTTTCCAGGGAATCTTATGGATATTATTATACTAACTCGTTTTCACAATGGGGGTAAATTTGTGAAAGGCACATCTGGTGAAGGTCTCACTTACATAGGGGAAAGTGAAGTGGAATATGTAGGTATCGATAAAGACCACTTTTCCTTAATGGAATTGCTTTTTTATACTAGAGACCTGGGATATGTTACTGTGGGTGGGTTTTATGTTAAAGACCCTACAAGCAATAACTTTGTCTTAGTGGACAATGATTTCAGTTTACTAAAGCTTACAGAAGACCTAGGTGATGGTGACTTTTTGGACTTGTATGTTGAACATGTTGTGGATGAGGTAGAGGTTGTTAAAGATGGGGTCCCTACAGGTTATCTTTGTGGGCCAACAAT